>OX101790.1:12004310-12353355 GCA_944452715.1 Ophion slaviceki
ATACTTTTTTCGAAGAGAACTTGAAAAAGCATGAAAAATACTTATGTCAGCCGCTAAATCTCCACGTCAGACCCTTAAAAAACATATTGCTACCTCATAATTGTCACCCTGTCTGTATACGTCGCGGTATACTCTTTCATTTTATTCCCGCCAGTATTTTCGTACTCTTCGTTTCACGTTTGTACCGTAGTAAATAAAAATTTCCTTACCAATATTTCATCAACGTTTTTCATTCGACGCAATATATTTCTTTCAGCTGCGTTATCATCACGAGCTTCTTTTTTAATACAGCACAGGAGAGGGCGATAAAAAATCGAGCTCAAATCCTCGTATGTTTTTTGTACGGAGCCAATTATGTAAGAGCGTGCACATATGTATTCGTAAAGATGAGACGCACTCACGACTTACGGTAACGTGACACGTAGGTATATACACGTGCTTGTATAATCATGATGAGACATACTTGCTCTCAATTCCTCTGATAATTACCATAGATAATTACCATAGAATAGAAATATTACCATTTTATTCAAGTTTATACAGTAAATTATTTGCCATATACCGAATGTACCCTTCAAATAACTCGAAGGTTCAAAATGCTTATTTTTCATCTCGATACGACCATTTTTCACAAAAGTACAGCGCTTCAAACAACACTAAAAAATTGAAGCAATTTTCTGTTCCGTTAACTTTTTGGAGTAGTGCACGAGATGTATAAATTTGAATCAAATGATAACACTTCACAATTGTCCCGAAACTCCTTGAGGAGGGAGATATCTTCAGGCGAGGAAGAAATTTGCTGATTTTCATGACCTTTTTTTAAAGCGAAAGATTTCTTTACCATTTTTGAGACTTTTTTATACTTTTGGTTGTCTTCGCCATTTTTGAGACTTTATTTTACTTTTGGCTGTTTTTGCAATTTTGGAGACTTTATTAATACATTTGGCTGTTACATGGTATTTTTCTATTTATCAATCTTTGAAAATGGCGGAGGTATGGTACGGTCTTCTAAACAGCATTTTTTAAATTAGCGTGACGTATAGCTAAAAAACTAATCGACCGATTCTGATAAAATTCGATATACATTTTTCTAACTTTGTTGTCTAAAACATGATCCTAAATAGTTTTGAAAATTAAGGGGTTTTCTCACTTTAGACGCTAAAAAAAGGCTATTTTCATGATTTATTTTGATAGATTCATATTATAGATATGGATATAAAAGTTGTTACACTTAATCAATACACTTTCGAAATGCATTTAAAAAAAATTAAGTCCCTATTTATAGACGAAAATGGTAGTTAAAAAAATGTCCTAAAAAAATTGTAGTTCTGCGCTGTAGATGAAATCTTGGAGATGGATCATCCGAAACAAAAAAATCCAATGGTTTTAGGTTCAGTATGTTAATGGCTATAGCGCACATCATACGATTTTTGATATATGCTAAAATAACAACATGGCAGACATTTTTCGAAAGAACAAAAAAACGTGTTTTTGTACCGTTTTTGGCAAAAAAATAGTAAAGATCACAATTTGAAAAAATCCTTGATATGTGCTACAGCTATAGTTGTAAAAAATATGTGGTTAAAGTTTTATAAGGATCGAATCAGAGGATCAGAGATAAGGATCAGTAGTTTCGAAGATTTCATCAACAAGCCATCGAAAAACGTTGTTTCGAGAAAGACGGGTTTAAAGGTTGTTTGGGTTACATAAATACATGCATTTTTTTTAAATGTATTTTTAAAGTGTATTTATTAAAGTATAACAACGTTTATATCAACTTGTATTTCAAGAAAGTGTAACAATTTTTATATGAATATCTATAATATAAACTTATCAACAAATTTATGAAAATAGCGTTTTTTTAAATAAAAAATGTTTAGCATCTAAAGTGAAAAGACCCCTGAAACAGAAAAGTATTTGTTTATTGCAAAAAGTAAAGCTTTTTTGGAAATTCAATATTTTTGTTTCAAAGTTTGTTTCAAACTATATCATCGATTTTCAACATTTCTCACTTTTTATTGGTTCATATTTCGCGTATGAGTGTTAATGGAAGAAAAATCTTTGTTGGTTTTCTTTCAGATCAGTCTCGCCGACGCTACGTGTCACGACGTCTAACACCATCCGCCGCAATCCGTTTAGAAGACCGTGCTATACGTCCACCATTTTTAAAGATTAATAAAAAAATACCATATCATTGTCAACAGTAGTAATAAAACATGCCCCACGTCTCAAAAATAATAAAAAAAATCTTTCCTTTAAAAAAAATAATGAAAATCAGCAACTTTTTCCTCGTCTAAAGTATTTCCCTCCTGAAGTGCACGAGTCGCATTGTGATGAGTGGGAACGTTCCCGTGACCCACTAAACCCCTCGCTTCGAGGCCTCCTGCATATACGCTTTTGTCTATCAAAACTGGCGGATACAAATTTTACAGCAAAATAAACTATGCTCTATTCCACTGAATTTTCTCTACTTAAGGGGTTACACCACTGTAGAATTTTCAGAAAATAGATTTTTTTAATGGGTTTAACAGATGCTTTAAACCATCTAGAATAAGGGAAATAAAGTTTGGCACCTCTAAAAGAAAGCCCGCAGGCCGTTTCTCGGAACACAATTTTTCAAAACGGCACGCAGCATAACTCCTACAATTGTCATTCTATTCACTCCAAATTTTGAGCACATCCTTAAAATAACATTTCGAAGAGAAATACGTACGGGATTTTCCATGAGTTAATTATAACATTATTTATTAACAAATGATTGTATTTTTTCTATCGAAAATTGAGTTTTTATTTAAAATTCTTGCCAATCACACAAAAATTAATATTTTCAAAATCCCCTACGTGTATTTATTTAGATATAATTTGCGTCAGTTATACTGCGTGACGCAGCGCGTCTCAAATTCAACATGCCTCGCGAGAATGGCTCCAGCGTCACCATTTTGTATATTTTTTTTATATACAATTTTTTTTGTTTACTTGAAGATATGACTAATAACATCCTTGAATATTATTAGGTGTTGGAATTAATTCTTAGCATTTTACAAGAGATGGCGTAGGTAGTACAGTATTTCGTTGTTTCCGACAGTAATGTATTTATCGTGAAACAGCTATCATTGAATGTCATTTGCTGTACATAACCTCTTTTTAAATTGTAAATAACAACACGTTAAAATTTATTGAATATGTCAACATTTGTGCCGAATAAAGTATTTTTGCGGGGAGTTTTACTTCCCGCTTTTTTCCTGGTTTTTTGCATGGAATTGTCACTGGTGAAGAAAAATGCATCCATTACGGAAATCCGAAGCGCAGATCGTCATGGGTTAAGATAGTTCTGTAGTTTTGGTAAAATCTTAGGAATTGGCTGAAATCTAAGTATGGTGTAGATATGACCTTCATGGACTGATGCTCAAAAATTCAATTTGATTTACCGTTTAGTTCAGGAGAGAATAGCAATTAAATATAGGTATTTTTGTACACGATCCCTATACCTAACACGTAAACCGATAGGGGTTTGCTTGCATTTCTCGATATAGTTTTCAAGCGGATCTTAGGATTTCAAAATAAAAATACACGTGTACGCAGTATTATTGTGGGATTGATTTTTTTTTAAATGACAAACTTTGACCGTTTAGCTTCTGAGATATCGACTTATGAAAAGTGGTAATTTTATTCCACACCGAACTCGGGCCCAACCATCTGTAACGGAATGGCAAGAGTGTATTCTGCAGCTAGCTGATCGGCGCGTGGTCTGGGAACTCGAAGCGTGTTTTTTCCCCGAGTTCTAGTAATTCTGACAAGGAAACGGTGCGAGGTCCATGTCTCGGATTTCGATGAAATTTGGCATGCTGCTAAAATGGGTAAAAATAGGCGACACGTATTTTTTAGATCGGCGGAACCCGATTTTTAAGGGTTGAAAAGCACCCTCGGAAATTTGGGTGTTTTTCGTTTTTCGTCGATAACGTTTTAACGGTACGAGATATGAAAAAACTTCAAATTGCAACAATGTTTATTTTTTATATACTATACATTGGAGATGAGAACGATGCAGATAGCAACAAATTTCATATTGTTTATTGCATAAAAGCAATTTTTTCAACGGTATTTCCGAGAATGTTTAATCGATTGGGATGTAAATTTCCATACATATAGAGAATGGAAAAGTGCGGATGAGGATTGTCTCTTTTTCCGATATCTCACAATTGAGGGGTTGAAACTGCCTGTCGATTTTTTTGCCGAGAGCATCGTATTATTTAGCAGAGAGCATTTCGGTCTAAATTCACGTCAATACATGTTCGTGTTATGACGCAATTGCATATTTGTAACATTCCAGCCCCTCCCCTCAACGGCCCCCCTCTCAAAAGGCAAACGTTCAAAGTTCTTACCGTGCGGCATGGACGAAAATTTGTAGAAATAAAAATGGGTTACAAAGAAAGTACAATCAGTCAAAATAGTCGATACACATTTTCTCGTTTTGGCGGAGCGACACTCTTAAGGGGTCAACGCACCCTTAAAAACTTCGTTCTTTCTATAGCTCGTCAACGGGCCGAAATAAAAATAAAGTTCGAAAGAAAAAAATGTTGTATTCTTCGACTACTAGACGTTCATGATGATAATGATGAGTACAGAAATAAATGGTGTGTTGTTTATTGCAGTAATTCGTGAATTACTTGTGAAAAATCACTCTTCAGTTTTCCACTGATATGGGCAGAGGCAAGGATCGCAATCACGGACTGACTTCGTGCTTCGGGAAGCAACTGGATTACAATTGTATATTTACGAATAAATTCTCCCCCGCCACGTACTGCCCTTCAAGATTACAACACAATCGGAAAAGTGTTCTCACGTTTACTTATTTAGGAAACGTTTCAACTCTATGTTTTTTATGTATTATACTTATTACAATAATGATAGTCATGATAAAAGTGTTTGAAACAAAGAGATTTCTTACACCACGCACAAGTGATAATAGCTGCTTCGCCGCATATATCGCATGTCGGTACATTTTGTGAAAAGCAAAATTCTACCGGATTTTCGAAGTTTGGTGGTCTTTCTTCTTCGTACCCGCTTGTGTACCACGCATATTTGAAAAGGTTTGTGAACCGTGGAGCAGAAAACTGGTTGTGTGTAAGAGATTGTAATTTAACAATATTGTCTTTCAAATGCAGATTGACGTCGTAATTGTATAATATTACTGCGTCAGAAAAGTGTTTGACGTAGTTTTTCCATACACGGAAGCCATAAACATCAAGGGGCTGTATCATTCCAGTCGTACCTGCAGGAATTAATAATTATCATATGCACTAATTGTCTACATAACTAATGAAACTGGTGCAATATATTTACTTGCTGGAATGGTTAAAACTTTAATATCTTTCCCTTGCATATCAATTTCTTTAAATGCAGTTGGACATTGACCGCTCCAAGAATCCAAAATTATTACCGATTTTGGACCCGTATTGGGAATATATACTTCTTGGAACCATCGCTTGAAATGATTAGTCGTCAATTTTCCAGATTTCGAAGGCAATAGAAATATATTTTCGGCTCTGACCATAATTTGTTCCACTCGAGGACCAAATTTGCCAGTAGGTTCGTTTGAAACGATCAACATAGGTGCCAAAAGCTTGCCACTCGCAGAAATCAAAGGCTGTATAGTATAACTGTGTGTTGTTGATGTTTTCGCCAATGTGCGGCCTGTATGTAGCTCTAAATTGAATCCACTCTGATCAGAATTAAATGTGTTTTCAGCCCCAACGTTTGCTATGTTGACTTTCACCATTTCTATAAATTCGATAGCTTTGTTTTGAAGTGTATCAGCGTTTAATAATTGTTGTTTTGTTACATATTTAGACATCTTCCGTGACACAATTCCATGTTGGTTTTTGAATGTCCTTAGCCAAGAAGCGGCTGCTTGGAAATTTACGGCTGGTGTTTCTACAATATCTCCTGCACGTAAGGCCCATCGTCGAAGATCTATATTATGGACAGGCAGCCTTCTGTCCAACGCATCATTAAAATTGTTTAACGTGTAGTGTGCTATCTTTGTTAACTTTTCTTTGTAGGTGCCACTCTTATTTATACTATGGGCCGACCGGCGCAACTGCGGCTCTGATTTCACCTTTTTGAATTTCGTTTGAACAGATGATAACTTTCTATTCCCATTTGCCCCGGATCTCCAGTAATCTACAGCTCTTGTCTTGTTTTCATAACTCAATTCTTCTATATCTTGGGTACATACATTTTCATCAATTTTTGGATCTAGGTATCGTTGTCCGTGCCAATCTCCTTCACTGTCATCTTCTATTGCGGCTGCTTCATGAATTTCATTTGGTGACAGAAAATCCAAACCAGTTTCGACTTCCATTTTCATAGGTTGATCCATCGCTTCAATGATCATGTTTTCTAGATCCTTACTGAACTGTTTTTCCTGTTCGGTGATTGGAGTGCGAGGCAAATTCATAGCTCTTATCGCTATGGATAGAAGTTGAATAACATTCACCGGATTAACGTATATTTTTATTTGTATTTTGAACTCAAAATGTATGGCTGGCTTCTCCGTCGTAACTGCAGCAATAAAGATCGTTGGTGAATTTATATGACTTGAAACCCAATTGATAAATACACACGAAAAAAATAACGACGACACACGCTATTACCAGAACTGCTATTAATCTTTAATAAGGCGATTTCAAGGTTATCATGTGAGCCGCTCTTTGCACCGCAGTTGCTCTTTGCGAAGATTTATATCTTTCGTCTATCGGTTCTGCTGTTTGTGAAATTAAAGTTAATGATAAATATTAAATTATGCTGCGTTATAAGCTGATAAAAATGTTTGCATCATTCTGTTCATGAGTTGCAGCGGCAACCCAAAAACGCTGTAATCTCTGCAGATAATGCCTTCGATACGGTGAGCGGAGTGGAATTTCTTCGTAAATATACAATTATAATCCAGTTGCTTTCCGAAGCACGAAGTCAGTCCGTGATTGCGAACCTTGCCTCTGTCCATATGAGTGGGAAACTGAAGAGTGATTTTTCACAAGTAATTCACGAATTATTGCAATAAACGACACGCTATTTGTTGCTGTACTCATCATTATCATCATGAACATCTAGTAGTCGAAGAATATAACATTTTTTCCCTTCGAACTTTATTTTTATTTCGAAAACGAGAAAATATGTATCGACTATTTTGACTGATTGTACTTTCTTTGTAACGCATTTTTATTTCTACAAATTTTCGTCCATGCCGCACGGTAAGAACTTTGAACGTTTGCCTTTCGAGAGGGGGACCGTTGGGGGGGGGGGTTGGTATGTTACAAATATGCTATTGCGTCATAACACGATCATATATTGACGTAAATTTAGACCGAAATGCCAAAAGGCTAGCTGATTATACGATGCTCTCGGCAAAAAAAAAACGACGGGCAGTTTCAACCCCTTAATTGTGAGATATCGGAAAAAGAAAAAATCCGTATCCGCATTTTTCCATTCTCTACATGTATGCGAATTTACATCCCAATCGATTGAAAATTCTCGGAGATAGGGTTGAAAAAATTGCATTTTTGCAATAAACAAAATGAAATTTGTTGCTATCTGCATCGTTCTCATCTCCAATGTATAGTACACGAAAAAATAAACGTTGTTGCAATTCGAAGTTTTTTCATATCTCGTACCGTTAAAACGTTATCGACGAAAAACGAAAAACACCCCAAATTCCGAGGGTGCTTTTCAACCCTTAAAAATCTGGTTCCGTCGATATAAAAAAAATACGTGTCGCCTATTTTTACCCATTCTACAAGCATGCCAAATTTTATCGAAATCGGAGACATCGACCTGGCAACGTTTCCTTTCGAGACGGATGTGAAGTAAATTTATTCTGGAAACAAATTGAATTTGTTCAATTTATGCATGTATTTATGCATGTATTTGTCTTTGTTACAGCGAATACAATTTAAACTGTCGGCAAGATGTTGTAAATCCACGGTCCGATGTGCTTCGACAGCGAATTACTGTTGCTGATCGTTGAGGTTATGGTTATTCTCATCGCGTTTAGCCGAATTTGCTTGACACATGGCTGCCACAGCTTTCAGTCTTTTAGCAAGCGCCTTTTTTCTTGTAAACTTTCCTTTGTATTGCAAGTTGACATTTTCACGCTTTTTTTATTTATATAAAATATTCCGCGAAAGACGGATCGAAGGAAGCTCAACGCTATGACTGCAGGAAAATCGCGCTGTTGCCACGATTACAGCACCGCTCTCTATACGAGTATGAGCCCTATCCATGCATGAGGTGCAAATGTGTGAGACATATAGAGGGTACAAGCTCTGTCAAAAAATTACAACCAACAGCATGGCATAGGCATTGGATGTTACTATACGCTTCAACCGACACTTTTGGCTCATACGTATATCTAAAGAACTACCTTAAGCCCGGCCAACCATCAACATCAGTGGCAAAGCCAAATATACATGGGTATATTTGGCTTTGCCACTGTATTGCCACTCTGATCCCACCAAATACAGAGCTCCTGCTCTGTATTTGGTGGGATCAGAGGGGTGTGATTTATTATGAACTGCTGAAACTAAATGAAACCATAACTGGGGATCGCTACAGACTGCAATTTAATACTCCGGCCGGAATACTCCGAAAGACACGACAAAGTCATTTTGCTGCACGACAATGCACGTCCGCACGTCGCAAAACCGGTACAAACATATCTGGAAACACTTAAATGGGAAGTCCTACCCCACCCGCCGTATTCTCCAGACATCGCTCTTTTTGATTACCATTTGTTTCGTTCGATAGCTCATAGCCTGTCTGAGCAGAAGTTCACTTCTTACGAAGATTGTCAAAAATGGGTCGATTCGTGGATTGTATCTAAAGACGAGGCGTTCTGACGACACGCTATTCGTACCCTGCCTGAAGGATGGTCAAACGTAGTAGAAAGCGAGGGGCAATACTTTTATTAATGTATCTTCTTATTTTCATTAAATATAAATATTTTTTTCATTAAATGAACGCTGCGAATTAATTCCGAGGCCTAATATTATCATCTTGCTATTCCTTCCAGCAAAAAAAATCGCTTCATTTTAGACGTTTACAGTAGTGTAAGCCCTCAATTTTTTCGATCCTGATCCAGGGGGCAGTCCCGTAACGCCGGACAGCACCTAGCGCCGGACCAAGGAGACTATAGGAAAGGAGGCCATCTCCGTATTCTGGCGCGTCCGTAAAAGTGGGGACAATTTAAGTTCCGCATAAGCGGCGCTGCGGATGTTAGTCACTATGTGCTATATATACATGTATGTTTTGCGCATGCGTTGTTATCAGGTGTCTGTGTTGTTATTAGCTATCAAATAAGTTGAAAACTTTTCTTAACCTTAATTCATTTTATAAATAAATTTCGTGTTGCTGTAGTAGTGTATTAAGATGTTTCTACATTTAAGTCGCAGTGCAACTACCGACCTAATTACGGAAAAAACACGTAAAAATGCCGTTACAAATTATATCCGACGTAAATATAAATTCCATTCAAATGTGGTTAGTTGGCCGAGATTATAGTGTGTAAAGTACGTAGAAAATGTTAGCGACTGGGACATGCGAGTGTTAATTGCAACCTCACATACCACTGCGTCAAGTTTAGTGCTCCACACGAAAACGGAAAACGCACTTTAAATAACTCATCAGATAAACAGCTCCTCCGTTGTACAAATTGAAATAACCTAGATCACCCAGTGAACTATAAGTGACGCCTATACTACAAGGTCATATACAAACGCTTATAAAGTGAGAGACATTAGACAACGACAACTCATCGAAAGAATTGAAGTGATACACCCGAAAGTCACATCGGAAATATCCTTTGCATAAACTATGGCACTACCCACAGCGACAGTAGCAACACAGAGATTCGCTATGCAGTAGCGAGCATCATCCGCAGCATCACAAGACTCGCGTGTGTTCTCACTGTACAAATTGCAATAACCTAGATTACCCAGTGAATTATAAGTGATGCTGTTGACGTACGGAAACCCCAGAGGGATTTTTACGCGTAGGCCGACAATGGCGGGGGAGTTGATTTTCCGGCGAAGTGAGAACAAAAAAAATCTACGATGGTTTTTTCGGCTCTAGCCCTTAAAGGGCTGTTTAGAGTCTGTGAGGTGGAAAAGAGGAGTCCGATTACTGAGTAGCCAGGGTCATCAACAGGTAAGCCGAGTCGGGGGTGTTTTATTGGGAACGTGAGGAGGGACGAATTTCGGAAAAGATTTCCTTGGGGGAGCGCGGGAGGAGAGGGGGATCGTCCAAGGACAGACGGAGGCGGGGAAAGAGGGGTAGGAACATGGAGGTCGGCTGCGACCATATCAAAAAGGACGTCAAAGCCCGCCTTGCCGAGGTCGACCGTATCCTGCGTGAGGGGTGTGGAGCGAGGGGTTGATGGGAGTTGGGAACGGGGCAGTGGCGGAGGAAGAGGCACCTTAAAATCAGGGGCTGGTGGGGTGTTTTCCGTTGCGGCCAGTGGAGGTCTCCCTTCCTTCCCCAGGGGACCATCGGGGATCGACCGTTGGGGATCTCGGGTGCGCCGGGCAGCGCGTACCCCGTATGCCGGATCCGTATCCGCTACCACTCGCCGACGCTGTGACGCCAAGTCGCGTAGTTTTGACATAAAAAATAAAAAATAAAAAATAAATTAATTAATTTAATTTAAAAAAATCAAAATATAATGATAGAAAATAGCATAGGGAAATGGAAAATTTTATGGCGTAGGGAAGCTGGCGTGCCCATCGCCCGGGGGAGCACAACTCCCAGGCAATAGCCGCCGACGTGCCAAGCCAACCACCTAGCACGCCGAAAACTAGGTTCGAACACCACCTAGTCAGGCCCCCCACAACCGGTCCCTCTCGGATGGGGACCAAGGATTAGTTGGGAGGGGCACCTGGATAGGATCCACGGCAACGACTACGGCTCGAAATCGGCGCCTACAGTGGACGGAGGAACTCAAGGAGGACCTCATCCGCTGCTGGAGGGATAGCCTGCCGTCGCGAAGGGGCTACATGACGAGGTTGCAGGCCCTGTGGAGCCAAGTGCACCCAGAGCTTGCATACCTCTCGCAACAACATCTGCGAGACCAGGCCGCAAATTTGCGACGATAAGGCTACGATCTCTTGTTACTACCACCAGAGCTGTCCGGCAGGCGCTCTTCCGCGCGTTCAGTGCGGAGCTCTGCCGGACGACCACAAGATCGGTCCCCCCGGCAGTCGGAACCCCCCCGTTGGCGCGTCGATTTGACAGAGGACTGGGAAACAAGGAGGGAGAGAATGACTGGGAAATTTTCTCTTCAGCCTGATTGCCTAGAAGCGGCAAATGAGTCCCTTGCGGCAGCAATCCCCGAGACTGCTGATCTCCTCAGCTTGAACTGGGCTGTGTATCACGCGGCTGTTGAGGCGAAACCTCGGACACGCAATAATAAGGCGGCGTTCGAGGTTAAGACTCGGCGGCGCGTTGCACAGCTCCAGAATAAGATCAATGAAGCGCGGAGGCAGGCATTCCGTGTTCAATGTGTGTTAGACTTCATTACGGCGGGGAGGTCGTTTACCCCTAAAATCCGAAAAATCAGCTCGGAACTAAAATGCCGTCACCACACATTGAACAAAGCTATCCTTCTTATTGTGAAGGAACGCTACGTGGAGAAGGTGCGGAACCTGGGGGTTGCGAAGCCATCCCTAGAGAGGCGGCTGGGTCGGGCGTTAGACAACGCCGTCTTCCGTTTTGACCCAGACCGCTGGTTCCAACCACCTACGCCTGCCCCCGACACAGGGCCAACAGCTGTTCAGGTGGAGCGGTTTGGGGGAGAACTGTACAGCGAGGAGGGTCATTTTGATTAAAGCACTCTAGCTCTGGGACGGTTCGACGCGTTTTGCCGGCAACAGCCGAGTCAGCGTAGCGACTGTCTTCCAGTGACGCGGGGTGAGGTGGAGAAGGCGGTGAGTAGCATGAGGAACCACGCCGCTCCCGGACCAGATGGGATTAACATCTTCTGGTGGAAGAAATTCACGTGCACCCATACCCATCTGGCCCGCATCTTCTCGTCGTTCATCGATGGGACGGTGCCCATCCCTGCGTGGCAGACAGAGGGAAGGACGGTGCTACTCCCCAAAAAAGGGGATTTGTCTCGTCCGGAGAACTACCGCCCGATAACGTGTCTGAATGCGCTCTGTAAGATCTTCACAAAGATTCTTTATGAGCGTGTTCCGCGCGAGATCGAGCCTGCATGGCGGAAGATACATGAACAAAGGGGATCCAAGAAGGGGCTGGGGGGTTGTAAGGAGAACCTGCTGGTGGACCGCTGCATCACGCAAGACGCGGTCCAGCACAAGCGTAACCTCTCAGTCGCTTGGATAGACTACCGTAAGGCGTTCAACACTTTCAGTCACAAACTGATTATACACCTACTCGAACGCCTTTCGGTGAGTCCTTACATAGTGAGATGCATTAAGCAGCTCATGCCGCTCTGGCAGACACGCTTCACAGTTAAGACTAGTGAAGGCAACGTGTCGACCGAAGTGGCGGGGTATAGGAGGGGGATTATCCAGGGGGATTCTCTTAGCCCCCTCCTGTTTTACATCTCACTATTACGCTTATCAATCGCCTTGTTCGGCTGGTGGACGGGAGCGTCTTCAAACATCTGGACGCCGGGGGGTCTTATCGGTACCTTGGCATCGATCAGCGCTCTCTACAAGACGCTGAGGGTGTCAAGGGGGTCCTCCGCAGCGAGTATAGGCGGCGTCTCAGACGGATCTGGAAATCAGATCTGTCTGGGAAAAATAAGATCACTGCCACCAATATGCACGCTGTCCCGGTCCTGCTCTACTCCTTTGACGTCGTCAAATGGCGTGGAGACGAGCTTAAACAGCTGGACATCGGCACACGCAAAATAATGAACATCCAGCGGAGTCTGCACCCTCGATCTTCCACCCCGCGCCTTTATATGCTGCGTCAGAGCGGCGGGCGTGGGCTCTTGGGATTGGAGTGTCTTCATGACCGCATGGTCTTTGGAATAGCAAGCGATGTGATAACAAGCTCGGACCCGCTCCTGGAGATTGTGCACCCGCATGAGCTTCATGGGGCGGGTGCTTTTCTTTATAAGGCGGCAGATCATGCGGCAGAGACCCTCGGCTTGGAGTTCCGCCGGCACCGGCGTGGCGCCTTGCCAATAGACTCCGTCGCTCGGTTGCCCAAGTCCCGACGTCGGCGGGCAATCAGGGCTGCCGAGCAGACTGTCCTGACTCGGCAGCACGTGGACAGACCCATGCACGGTGAATTTTTTCACCACATCGAGGAACAGGGGCTGTCTACCCAGCTGACCTTTTCCTTCTTGCGGTCAGCTGGACTGATGTCCGAGACCGAAGGGTTTATCTGCGCCTGCCAAGACGGAGTCATCAACACCCTGGTCTATCGCAGCCGCATTTTGGGTCAGCCTCTGCCGACCACTTTGTGTCGTGCATGCAAACAATCGCCGGAGACACTAATGCATCTACTGTCGGCCTGCCCAGTATATGCAGTCTTCGGCTATATCCATCGCCATAACGCGGCCCTAAGAGTATTGTACTACGATCTACGGCACTCTTATGGGATAGACCGGGAGCCCGTGCCGCCTTATTTACCAGGAGATATTGAGTCCGTTGTCGTGGGCGAGAGGTGCAAGATTTATTGGAACTTCTCATTCGCGACCATCGGGCCGCTTCAAGCGACTAAGCCTGATGTTGTCCTCTTGGATTTCGACGACAAGACGATATACGTCATTGAGTTCTCGGCTCTGGCCGAAGTGAACGTGTCGCGAAAGGAAGAGGAGAAACGGCTCAAGTATCAACCTCTCCTGGCCGAGCTACGTCGTTTGCACCGAGGATACAGGGTAACTCTTGTTGTCCTCATCATCGGCGCGCTAGGGGGGATGAAAGAGTCTTTTGTATTGGGCCTCGCTGGCATACCGGTTTACAAACCCGGTGTCCGGTTGCTAGCGGGTCGGATGCAGAAGGCGGTCATACTTGGGTCCCTCCGTTTACTCAGGCAACACGATTGTGGACTGCGGTAGCCGGTAACCCTCTGGCTTGAGGGAGCGGCTATCGCCGAGCGATTTATTGGACTTTTTGTGCGTTTTTTTACTGGGTGGCAGCCGAGGTGATGTCGGAACCCTCGAGTGTCGCCCAGCGTTATTGTTCCGGTCTAGATTAAGACCGAGCCTAACCCCCGGGAGTAGGTGAATGTTTCCCAGTGCAAACTGAATAAGTGTGTTGCCCGAAGCAATGTAGTCTAATATAAGAAAAAATCGTAAAAGGTTAGGTAGCGTAATTAATTAGGTAGTGATGAGGAAAATAAATACGGAGGGCTAATGTACAGGGAGACAAAATTTTTTAATAAAAATGCAGAAAAGCCGAAAACTATATACAAGGGATGAGACACAAAACGCTAGCCATGTACAAGGTTGAGCCGCTGAGATCGCGTGACACGACGACGTTGTTTACGACGCAGCTCTTCGGTTGGCCCGGTTGTCGGGGTCCGCTGCGCGGAGGAGGTCGCGGTCACCTTTCGGTGGCAAGGTTGGGCACCTTTCGGTGGCAATCACCTTTCAGTGGCTTAGGAGGGTTCTGTACCACCTTTCCATGGAAACTAGAGTAAAGGAGCCCGAACGCATATGGCGAAATCGTCCGAAAGTGGATCGTGAAAGTGATGAAAGATCTTGTAGTTCGACAAATATCCGCAGGCGATACCAGCGCCGGGTACGGAATAGGATAGGTGGTGGATAGGATAGGCCACAGTCTTACATACAGGTCTGGAAACGAAGCCAGATTTCAATGGAGTTGTGAGGCAGCGTTACGAGCAGGTAGGCTACAGTGGGAGGAGTCCGATCTCTTATGGAGAGACTTGAAAAAAGTGGCTCCAAAAATGTGGTCAAACAGGGATGGCGCCACTATTGCTAAGACCTCGAGAAGTGAGCTGCGTGTAACAGAGACGGAAGTAGTAAATAATGAGAAGTGAGCTGTGCATGAGGCAGAATGATACTTGAGAAGTAGGCTGCGTGCGAGAGAGATGTAAAATGATATCATGGAGCCTAGATACCAGGAGGTTCAGCGAGGCCTTTCAAATCGTCCCCAAAACGAGAACGAGAAATGATGGCGCTGGGGTGCTCCGGCACCTATATGTATATAGATATACGCTAAACATGGGTGCGATCTAAGACAGATCACAGATGATGTACCTAACCCTCATTCGTGTTAAGGGATAACACCACTCTAGGATTTTGGAAAGACGTTTTCTTGCCTAAATATACTTTGGTGTCATAAAAACAATGTGCAATTGGTCCTGTAGCGATTTTTTAAATTTAAAGGTTCAATTATCGATTTGGCCGCAGCGCCTCGGATCGCGCGTTCAGTTGCTCGTACAACTTTGAACGCGTTTTTCTCGAAACCACTTTTTTCAATCTCGGAAGACGGATTACTCGACCACGTTTGCATGCATCGATTTGAAATTTTGATAGCAGCTTCACAATTACATTCTCTATGGGAGTACGTAGCCGTTTTTTGATTAAATTGTAAACTTTCTTTTGCAAACAATTTACTGCTTTTTTGGCAAAAAATCGATTTATTTCCTTCAGTGCGCTATTTTTTCAAAATTTGAAAGCAAATTTCTAGGTAGTCTCATAGCTAATAATATGTAAATTGTCATTTTTTTGGTTTTTGTATCAGGTCTTATATTTTACGAGAAAACCGTTCTCCCGTGAAACTATTTGTAACAAAAAACACGTTTTTCTAGATGAGCTGTATCGCCGCCATTTTGAGTTTGAGTTTGAGATGTTTTCTCGCTTTTGCGTTTTTTTCCGAACCGTCATGAGGAAAATATGAATCGGGGGATATTTCGACGTTTGATGTCACGATCGGTCTGTCGTGAGGTTAGAAACTCATCCGATCACTTTCACCTCGTTGACCAATATATTACTATATATGTAGGTGCCGCTGCACCCCAGCGCCATCACTTCGACACATTTTCGGGGACGCTTTTTTCAGCGCCTTTGCATTGCCGCTGAACCTCCTGGTATCTAGGCTCCATGAATGATATATACCAGACCACGATCTTACATACAGGTCGGGAAACGAAGCCAGATTTCAATGGAGTCGTGAGGCAGCGTTACGAGCTTCACTTTTCATTCCGCTCGCCGCCACCGCCGTCGCTACTATCGGCGAGTACCTCCCACCCACGGTCTTCTGTGATCTCTCCCTTCGCCCATTGCCTTGTCTTAGACCGTGCCCCGTGCCATTTATTACTCTATTTGTTATTACAACGTTCTCGATAACCTCTGTTCGCGTCAACGAGCATTTTTATTTTGAAAAATATTCATAAGGCTGGCGAAGGTGGACCGTTGTTTCAGGGCTTTCTAAACTGACGAACCAATAAAGGTATTTGTATATTCAACATTCCATGTGTTGCGTATTTTTTTTCCTTTCGTCATCGAAAGAAACTCGGAATAAAAATCGAATAAAAATCCATTTCACTCGAAAAAGGTAAGTATTTTTATTTATTTTTTAAATTTTTATATTGGTCTTCTTCCAGCCATACAGGATCTTCCCCTTTTTACAAGCCCCACTTCTATTCTCTTCCACAATCCCCCGTCCTTATTCCACAATTCTTTCTCATCTACCTCTATTCCCCCTTCACCCCCCATAAAAAGGTAATGTGCATTTCGGATCATCGAGAAGAGTGAGAGAGACGGACGGGATCTGTTCTGTCCTTGTCGCACACGTACACGCCGATAGCAATGCCACGTAGTGGCAAAAATTGGAAACAAACGTGGGTTCGTTAACAGTGCCTACCCCCACCACGGTCGTTTCCAGGCCTGTATGTAAGACCGTGGGATAGGCCACGGTCTTACATACAGGTCTTGAAACTCTGGTGGTGGGGGCATGTCCTGGGATTGAAGCACCGGCTGTTTCGCCTAGTGACCACGAGTGTCGCTGCGATAGAGTGATGCAGGCTGTGCGAGAGAGATGGAAATCGATTGTTGACTCATAGGAACCTAACCTAGCTGTACAATTGGCTGGTGTAGGCAAATTATGATATGCAATGTCAAAAATGCATGATAGACCTAAATAGAATTAGAAGTAACTTTATCGTAAACCTGAAAAAAACAAAAAGACTATAGTTATCCAAGTGGGTACAATGAATATGAATGTTTTTTATATAGGTGTCAATGTGAGTTCGTGTTGGTCCAGGGGTTCGGTGCAAGCTTCGTAATGCTGCTTTCAGGGGTTCGATCCCTGTGCGCTCGGTTTTTTAAAAACATGTTTTAGCTTTTATAAAAAAAATAGGCTTTACGCGTTGTTTTAATTGACCGGAAAATAAGTGACAACTATTCCAGACCGAAGTGGAATCCAGACCAAACTTGCAGGATGTATGTCTTGAAAATGAAACAAATACTTAAGAAACAGTGCTTCTTTTGCAATTCTGTATTTCCTCTTCGAAAAATTTTAATGCATGTCCCAAGAAACATTTTCAATAATCTCTACTTTGCAGTTTCCGAAACGGTGTGCGTTGGTAAATTTAAAAAAACACCTCTTTTCCGACCTTTAGGCGAAGGACTCTCGAGTACGATAAATGAAAATAATTCACTAACTTTGTTTTATGTTTTCCAGCCTGGAAAGTATTTATTGTAATGATCCCAATAATTTTTCATTTTTTTTTCAGGTTGCCGGCTCCAACGCCTGTTTCGCCCATTCTCGATGAATATATTTCGGTTCGGAATGATTTTCAAACACAACGTGTCTCGGCTCTAATTTCCCAACTCCCGGTATCGCGGCCTCCCATTTTTTTAATTGCGCCAAGTCTCTCGGCACCCGAAACACTGAGCGTTTCGATTTTTCACTCCGAGAGCCTGTTTTACACGTTGGCCCAATACACCACTTGGTCATTTTTCAATATCACCGTCTTTACAAGTTTACAAGTGGAGCACGTCGCATGTGGTCGCGTGAATCAGCGGTTATGTTTGGGTTTTGTTTACTTTTGAAATCTATTTCCGTCTCTCTCACACAGCCTGCATCACTCTATAGCAGCGATCCTCGTGGTCACGAGTTGAAACAGTCGGTGCTTCAATAAGAGGCCATCCCCGACCACTGAAATTTTGAGCGAGTTTCAAGACCTGTATGTAAGACCGTGGGATAGGCAGATAGGATAGATGCGTGAGAACCGGCTTAGCAGGGTCTGTGACATACATACAGTGACGGGTTACTGTCAGTTACTGTACATGTGAGTATTACATATATGTCAGTTACATACAGTTTACGCAGTTTACGTTGTTACGCATCGTTGAGTGATATTTCGGTATTTAAAGTATTTTTAAAATCAAAATAGAAAAGACTATCCAATAAAGGTAAGAACTGAACCTTAATAATATATTTATACAATTAATTCGCGAATTAGCGAAAATATTGACAAGTATTGATATCGGCATGTGCAACCACATGTTGATTCATTTTGTCAAATCGTTTGTATTTTTTTAATTGCATGCTATCGTCGCCGAGTTTAATTATAATTGCCATTAATGTTAATGCTGTTAGAGATTTCTTTGATACAGCAATAATGTAATGCATGATGCTTGGACAAAAAACGTTTTTTAGGTCAAATATGCGAATCCTTTAATATAAATACCCCTCGCTCCCATTTCGTTGTGATGTATTATCTATAATATTTACTTGGATTTATTTTTGTTTTCAGCTTCGCCATGGGTAAATATTGCGCTTACCCCGCATGTCCCTTCCATCACTAAAATAGGTAGTTTTTTAATATTTAAGTTGTTGCCCCGCCTGGGGTTTAGATTCGGTTTGGTTTGTTGGTTGGTTTGAGGTTTGATGTAAATTATATATTCTTTCATTTCTTTTTGTAGCGA
This sequence comes from Ophion slaviceki, assembly GCA_944452715.1. Taxonomy (NCBI): domain Eukaryota; kingdom Metazoa; phylum Arthropoda; class Insecta; order Hymenoptera; family Ichneumonidae; genus Ophion; species Ophion slaviceki. Next base: position 12,023,239 of record OX101790.1, read on the forward strand.
CTAAAAAAATAATTTTTTCTTGGAAATCCAGTATACAATATTCACATTATGGCTGTTTAATCGTACATGTCACCATATAAAAATAAAACATTTACAGTATATATCACCTCCAAGTAAAAAAAATCTGAAATATTATCATTTCATAATTTAAACAAAAGCATATCAATCTTACTCTTCAGTATTACAAGCTGCGCTAATAAGAAACAAATATACGACAAATTGCGGATCGACGATTTAAAATCACCGCGCGGACGGAGCCTGTAGTGGTAGCGCCGCCAGGCGGGTACAATCCGCGGATCGTTCATCACTTTCACAACCATTTCGCCAGCATTGCTTTCGGGCTCCTTTACTCTAGTCTCCATGCACCTATCGGTGATCAAGAAGTCAGTGAGCTCCGGGCCTCGCGCTCCGCCTTATATACCCGGCCGCAGCGGTGGATTCGCCACCGAACTCCCGGCACGGGTATCGAAGCGCGAGACTCGGAGCATACGTACACTTTTTTCGACGTAATTGATAATGGTCCCGCGATGCCGCGCTACTGTTACGACGCTCGACAGAAATTAGGTATCGCGAGTTGCAGATCGTGGCGATTTGGTTCGAGCATCGCGAGGGTCGCGGGTCGCCGATCGCGGCGCTGGTGGTAACATTGGAACGATTTTTATATTTGCGTATGGACAGCAGACGACGCTCGAACTCGTAAGCTTAACCTCGCAAGGCATTCTGTTTTTGACAGGGCGGTGTACGGGTTTGTTCGGCGAGTAATGTGTAGTGTACGGACTTAGGGTAAGTACACAATTAAGGAGGTACACCAGCTTCAGCAAAATGGTGATAGATCAATAAAATTTGGTGAATATATTCTTTAGTATTATTCATGTAGATACAAATTTTTTCAGATTTTTTGGTTGTGCCGTTTTCTTACAAATAATTCACAAGCGTTTATTCTTATACCCGGAATATATACCTATATCTATAAAAACGCTATGCTTATACACGTGAACTTCAATGTTCAATTATTCGATAACGGCACAATGAAAAAATCTGAAAAAAATTGTATTGACATATATAATACTAAAGAATATACTCACCAAATTTTATTGATCTATCACCATTTTGAAATTTGACCATGGTTTAGCATGGCAACATTGTATGAAGCTGGTGTACCTCCTTAAAAGGTATAATTAATTATTACATCGGTGTGGTATGTTTTGCACCGTTTCTTATTATTTTAATTAGCGCACGCGATTGTTTCCCGCCTTGGCCTGAAAGGTGTCAGGGGCGAGTAACAATTGTGCTAATTATTTCGATCCAAATTGTTTCTTTCTTTACGTAGAATGTGAGTTCGCGGATATTTTCAGCGCCTAATTAACAATTATTTGTGTATTTTTTACAGTGACTCGGAGGCTCGCTGGGACCCAGAGGCCTGGTACGCCGATTGTCGAGGTAAGCGCAGCGCACATTCAAATTGTTTTCTGGATACTTAATCTTGTTAAGTTAATCGTGAGTTTTTAAGCATTTTTTAAATTTCTTTTTATAGGTAGGAGCTGGAAGACCGACAGAGTCCAGACCCCTGCGACGTTGGCAGGAGTCGTTACAACGACGACAAGGACTCGGCAAGAGACGCCTTCGCACTGGTAAGTGTTTCTTAGGTAATAATTAGGAATTATATTATTGATTTAAATCATTAGATACACGCATCCATAAAATAATAATTCGCTTTGGATTTCATAGGAGGACGCCGAGAGACAAACGTAGGGAACCTTCATCGCTAACGTTTAAAATCTGAATATTTAGTGTATCTGTCGTTGATAAATTGACACAGTAATCAATATTGTGCTATTTGTTTTTTATTACATGGTTTAGAAGGTGCGAGGACAAAAATGACACCAAAAAGATTGTGTGCTAAAGTGGTGTACAACAATGCCTATACTACAAGTTCATATACAAACGCTCCTAAAGTGACAAATATTGGACAACGACAACTCATCGAAAGAATTGAAGCGATACACCTGAAAGTCACATCGGAAATATTCTTTGTATAAGCTATGGCACCACCTCCAGCGACAGTAGCAACACAGAGATTTGATACGCAGTAGCGAGCGTCATCCGCAGCATCACGAGACTCACTGCTACCATGAGCAATGATTTTACATTTGTTAAAATAATATCAAGACCTAAAGATGCTGATAACAACAGTCCAAAGTCTACAATCTAACTACTACTGAGATGGGTTTGTTTGTTAAGTTTAATTTTACGCACAATATTAAAAAACAGTATGGCACCGCGCGAGGTACTGCTTTATATTCTCTCATCGAAAAGTTTTTTTATAACTGAAATTATTATTTTTTTTTATTGAAATTATTTGTTATGCCTTTTATCGGTAAATTAGTTTGATTATTGATTACATTTATTGTAAGAATTATAATAACGCAAATAAAAATAGTAATCATTCCTCAAAGCCATTGACGTTAATGTGTTTATTGATGGTTGATGGTATTTTGTAACTATCCAAAAATACATTACAAAAACTATTTACAAAGTGGGTTATTCACAAAGTTTACAAGTCTTTGTAAAAATTGTCATACCAATTATTGCATTAAACTAATTAGACGAACTAGATCGCAAACAAACAATCTTAGTGCGAGATAGGTGTTTTTTTGACAAGCGTCAACAATTAGCCACCATGACAGTCAGTTTCACCCTGTGCACTGGCTGTATTACTATATTTTTGATACACTAAGGACACGAACGACCCCTACACGCCATCTTTAACACCACGCTCTGGGGTCGAATTTACGGACGTTTCTTATACCGTCTAGCCATACGAAGATTGGACTCCTTCCCTATAGTCTCCTTGCGCCGGACACTCGTAAAATCACGGCAAGTTGCGGCAGAGATTAGTAGGGAGATGTACAACGCTCCCCTTTTCGGCGTGCCTCGGAAATGGCGCAAAATCGCGGCGGCGAGTTCGGGAATATGATTTTGTGTGCATCGCCTCTGTCGAGGTTGCAGATTCCCTTGTAGCCGCGCGAGTCGTAAGCACCGCTCAAGTCGGTATCGCAGTCAGCGTCCACACGAATGGGTAGCTCGGTGGGGCAAAAGTCTCCGCCCCTCGCTCACTCGACAGGCAAACGGAGCGAGGTTTTCCATCCGATCGAGCTCGACATATGTGTGGCCGTACTGCGGATTGGAATATGCATTAAATGAATTTCAAAGAGAAAAACATGTATCGAGAAAATTGTTTTCTCTCGGTTGGCCGTTTATGCCGAAAATGCGGGTCAAAAAAATTAACGACGAACCGCGTTGAAAAATAAAACGCCGAAACGACCGTGGAAGGTTCAAAAAGAAATCTTGAGCCTTTGCCGTGGTCGTTACGGAGTTTTTTTCAACAGTAAACATTGTGGATAAGCGTGTATCATAAATGTTTCTCTATCCTCAATGAGCGTTCCGGCTGAGTTGGCAGCGTGACGGATTGACGATGCTTGCGGTCCGGGTTCGATCCCTGGTTAATCGACTTTTTTTAATCTATTTTTTTCTTCATTTTATATTCAAAAAAATTCGATCTTACTCTTGTTTTAGCTATTCTCGCATGTCCAGGCATTATTTATGATATCTAATTCACATATGTTTAATTTTTAAAAAGACATTGGCTACCGGGGATCGAGCCCGCGTCGTCTGCACTCAGAGCCCGCACGCTGATATATCAACCGCGAGGCTCTTGTGACTGCAAACCTGCCTTACGTAAACACACTTATCCAACCTTAAAAAAAATTCGCTGCATACCAATTGCATATTGTTTTTATGACCCCAAAGTATTATTGAAGACAAATGAAAACGATTTTTCCAAATTCCTAGAGTGGTGTTATCCCTTAAAGAAACAAAATTGATTTTTTGATCGTTGTAAATGTATATCCCCTCTTAAAGTGTTTAAGACGTCTGGCCACCTCGGCCGATCGAAAAATGGGTATAATTTTTAAAAAATTATAAACTCGAAAGTATAGGCAGGAATATTTTTATTTTTTACACAATGTCAGAAAGGGCTTTAAGAATAACGTTAATAAATTTCCGTTCAAAATATTAAAAAATGGCGCCGGTATGCACATTGCCGCGGAGGCCTTCTGCACGATACGCGCGGTCGTTGTCCCAGCTGTTACCCGGTCATGTCACATCTGCAAAAAAAATCAGCTCATTCGTGAGTAGTGTCGCTACAATGTAGCGACACTTAAAAAGACAACCATTAAGAAAATTGTGGTGAGCCGAAGAAAAAAAATTGTATTTTTCACCGAAATTATGGCTCACCATAATTTTTTTAATGGTCGAAAAAAAACCGCTACGCTACATTGTAGCGACACTACTCACGAATGAGCTAATTTTTTCAGATGTGACATGACCGTGTAACAGCTGGGATAACGATCGCGCGTATCGTGCGGAGGGCCTCCGCGGCGATGTGCATAACGGCGCCAGTTTTTGATATTTTGAACGGAAATTTATTAACGTTATTCTTAAAGCCCTTTCTGACGTGATGTAAGAAAATATAAATATTCCAGCCCATACTTTCGAGTTTATTATTTTTTTTTTAATATGCCCATTTTTCGACCGGCCAAGGTGGCCAGACGCCTTTAAAGAATCTCGTACGTGTTAGCGAAAACCGGCAGAAAATTATGAAGCAACTCGTCCACTTCTTTGATGTTCGCTATTTTGGACCATCGCTCGTTTGCCTATCTGAGATCTATACTTTCGAAGTTTGTATCCTCGATGTATATGTCTTTTTGCTATAGATTGTTTTACCAATATTAGATACTCACGCCTTTCCATTTCGGAGATATGGATGTTCTAGATTGTTTGAATCTGTATTTGTATGACTCAAACTAAAGACAATCTGAATACACGTTCTCGAATAAATGAGCTCTCGAATAAATAATCCTTTGGTGTAATAGTTATTCAATTTCGTCATCGGCCAAAGGATAAAATTTTGAATAATTTATAGTTCGTTACTTTGAGTTTATAATTCTGTCATTTCGAAATCTTTGTCGTTCTACAGGGTGTCCCATTTTAATCTTACACCTGAATTTTCTCGAAAAATATTGCTCGGACGAAATATTGTGTGGAACAAAACTTCTAGGGATTGAAGGGGGGGGACGTTTGAAAAATTTTTATTTCAGGAGCCAAAATTCAAAATGGCGGCGTTACAAAGGCTGACATGTTTTTTTCAAACGGAAACATAACTTTTTTTAATGCTAAAAAATTTGTCAGCTGAAAACTAAAAACTTTTGTTGAAAAAATTTTTTGATAAAGTTCATAGTTTTCAAGTGAGAACATCATTTTCAATTATTTCAGATGTATCCAGGATTTGTGTGTGTGTGTGCGCGTGCGTGTGCGTGTGCGTGCGTGTGCGTGCGCGTGTGTGTGTGTGTGTGTGTGTGTGTGTGTGTGTGTGTGTGTGTGTGTGTGTGTGTGTGTGTGTGTGTGTGTGTGTGTATGTGTGTGTGTGTGTGTGTGTGTGTGTGTGTGTGTGTGTGTGCGTGCGCGTGCGCGTGCGTGTGCGTGTGCGTGTGCGTGTGTACCCATCGTGATCAAAGTTCGTCAAGGATTTAAAGAAACACGTTTTTGGGCCTGAAAATGGCACAAACGCTATTAAAATGGAAAAAAAACTATTTTTCATCGATTTTCCTCCAAAATTTTCTCATGAAATATCGTCCAAATTTAAAAACAAAAAAACAAAAAAAAAACAAAATTTTCAACAGTGTTCCACACGCACGCACTTGCACACACACACACACACACACACATCCACACACATACACGCACGCGCGCCCACACACACACACACAAATCCTGGATACATCTGAAATAATTGCAAATGATGTTTTCACTTGAAAACTATGAACTTTATCAAAACATTTTTTTCAACAAAAGTTTTTAGTTTTCAGCTGACAAATTTTTTGGCAATAAAAAAAAGTTATGTTTCCGTTTGAAAAAAACATGTCAGCCTTTGTAACGCCGCCATTTTGAATTTTGGCTCCTCAAATAAATTTTTTTCAAACGTCCCCCTTCAATCCCTAGAAGTTTTGTTCCACACAATAGTTCGTCCGAGCAATATTTTTCGAGAAAATTCAGGTGTAAGATTAAAATGGGACACCCTGTATATTTGGCCTCTCAAAGTTTTGACCCCTATCCCAATGTGAAATATGTTGAAAAAAATGCCGAAACACACTTATCCAATGTGAAATGTGTGTTTGAAAAAAATGTCGATCGAGAAAGACTCAAAGTTCTCTTCAAGCCTTTCTCGATCGTTTCGCCACTTTTCTTCAAACATTGTTTCAATTAATTTTCTAAGGGTAAAAGTAAAAACTCAATTACGTATTGGGGGATACATTAATTTTTTTGTCATATTTTCCAATACTGTTTGCACCAAAATTGGGAACGTCCGCTCGTTTTGAGCAACTTCAACATCCGTCCGGCGGGGCGAACGAATGCGTGTTCGGTCGCGTCGACGATACCCGCGGCGTCCTTACTGCGACCGCTCCCCTCGCTCGCGTCACGGTTCTTTCGATGGCCTGCCCTTCCTGCGCCCTTGGGCTCCCTCGGGTGCCTCTTGCCGCTGCGGCAGCTGCTGACGACCACTTTTCCTTTTGTTGCGGCATCAAAATTTCTTCTTTGTAACTGTAAAAAATAAATAATAAAATGTACAAGTAAAATACACTACACACACAAATTAAGGGATATTTAAAACATTCCGAATTTTTGGTTGATTTTCAACTAGGGATAACTCGGAGAATAATGGTTGTACAGAAAATAAAAAAAGGAAATTATAGCTTCAAGTATCTAGTTTTCATATCTGGACTGCAAAATTTTTTAGCGTGGGTGGTTTTCTTGTAATCATCCGAAAACGAACAAAATTTTTTTCCAAATTTTTTCTCGTCTTTAAAATGGTCTGTCGACTTCAAATAATTGTTTTTATCATACGACTATAAAAGACTTTTAGACAATTTAATCAGCTTTAATTTGACCTTTTAACGAGCTCCGTACGATGATTTGGCGCGGAGTAATCGTCGATTAAAGCAAAAAAGTCCATTTTAACTTTGACAATCAATTACTCGAGAACTAATGATCGTACAGAAAATAAAAGTAGGGTTTTGGAAACTACAATACATTCTCTATGACATGCAATTAGAGGCTGTTGATACAACATTTTTTTTCGGAGTGATGATGTTGACTGACAAAAAGTTGAAAATTTGTAAATTTAAGGATATTTGGAAAATTTGGTATAACTTTGGATATAATGCATGAACAAGGATATCGTCGGTAACGTTTTAACCTCGTTGTGTCCCCAAAAAACCCTCAAAGTTGCAAAGCGCTGCGATTATTTTTTCTTAGTGCCCCGAAGATTCACATTTATCGTTTCTGTCAAAAATCACCGTAACAAGCAATTTTTCGATTTTTATTTATTTTTTCATCTTCAAAATGTTTTTTTAGCAATAATGCGTAATTTATTAATTCAAAGACATCAATTACCAAGAAATTGAAAAAAAATAAAAAAAAATTAAATTAAAAAAAATTCAAATTTTTAGGGTAGTTTTGAAAAGAAAACTGTTTTTTGTGTTTGTTAAGAAAGTGTATTTCAACGATTGAAGCTGCAAAAAAATTAAAAGTTCGAAATTTTTGTGAAGAGAATCAGTCGACAGTAGGGGGGTATATCAACAACAAAGGTGGTTAGACTGGTAAAAAAAATCGACCAAATTGTTTTTGACAAGAGGAGATCATCGTTAACACGTGAAAGCCGCAGCCGCAGCGGCAAGAGGCACCCGAGGGAGCCCAAGGGCGCGAGAACGGCAGGCCATCGAAAGAACAGCGGTACGAGCGAGGGGAGCGGCCGCAGCAAGGACGCCGCGGTTATCGTCGACGCGACCGAACCCGTAGTCGATCGCCCAGCCGGACGCATGTTGAAGTTGCTCAAAACGAGCGGGCATTCCAAATTTTGGTGCAAACAGTATTGGAAAATATGACAAAAAAATTAATGTTTCCCCCAATACGTAAATGAGTTTTTACCGTTCCCCTTGGAAAATTAATTAAAACAATTGTTGAAGAAAAGTGCCGAAACGATCGAGAAAGGCTCGAAGAGAACTTTGAGTCTTTCTCGATCGGCATTTTTTTCAAAACACATTTCACATTGGATAAGTGTGTTTCGGAATTGTTTACAACACATTTCACATTGGGATAGGGGTCAAAACTTTGAGAGGCCAAATATACAGGGTGTCCCATTTTAATCTTACACCTGAATTTTCTCGAAAAATATTGCTCGGACGAACTATTGTGTGGAACAAAACTTCTAGGGATTGAAGGGGGACGATGGGGGTCAAAATTTGAAAGGCTAAATATAGAACGACAAAGATTTCGAAATGACAGAATTATAAACTCAATGTAACGAACTGTAAATTATTCAAAATGTTGTCCTTCGACCGATGACGAAATTGAATAAATATTACACCAAAGGATTATTTACTCGCGAGCTCATTTATTCGAGAACGTGTATTCAGATTGTCTGCAGTTTGAGTCATACAAATACAGTTTCAAACAATCTGGAACATCCATGTCTCCGAAATGGAAAGACGTGAGTATCTAATATTGGTAATACCATCTATAGCAAAAAGACATATAAATCGAGGATACAAACTTCGAAAATGTAGATCTCAGATAGGCAAACGAGCGATGGTCCAAAATAGCGAACATCAAAGAAGTGGACGAGTTGCTTCATAATTTTCTGCCGGTTTTCGCTAACACGTACGAGATTCTTTTAAGGCGTCTGATCACCTTGGACGATCGAAAAATGGGTATAAGTAGAGTAACTGTACCGGTTCTGACGCAAAAGGAGGTTACCGGGTCGAGGGGTGGTCGCCGGGCCCGTGTGACGTCACAAGGAGGCCTCGGTGGAGGGGGTAGCCATGTGGTCCGAAGAGTGATTACTGGGAGAAGGGAAGCCGTCGACGAGTGTTGGGGGGGGGGGTAATGATTTTAATCAAAGCACAATGAAACAATAGTTTATCAATAATATTCAAATTGTATATATCTATTGTGTGCGTGTGCGTGTGTCTGTGTGCGTGTGCGTGTGCGTGTGCGTGTGTGTGTGTGCGTGTGCGTGTGCGTGTGCATGTGCGTGTGCGCGTGCGCGCGCACGCGTGTGCGTGTGTGTGCGTGTGCGTGTGCGTGTGCGCGTGCGCGTGCGCGTGCGTGCGTGTGCGTGTGCGTGTCCGTGTGCGTGTGCGTGTGCGTGTGCGTGTGCGCGTGCGCGTGCGCGTGCGCGTGCGTGTGCGTGTGCGTGTGTGTGTGTGTGTGTGTGTGTGTGTGTGTGTGTGTGTGTGTGCGCGCGTGGGTGTGTGTGTGACGACAATATATGGGTAGAAAATTTTCAGTAATATGAAAACGCTAGGCGCCACATGAAGGGCGGCTTTTCAAAGCTGATTTATGAATGTAGGTGCGGTGCCTTGGTTTCGTTTCCGGAATCCTTAAAACTTTTGCATGCGTGTCCACTCCTGTCACGAGTCTCGCCAACACTTTAGACAGGTCGTGACGAGTCAGGATTTCTTGGAAAAAACTATAAACTTGAGGGATCGAAGGCGGTGACGGCGGATGGACCACTTGAGCTGCACTCTTGAAAAGTCTCATCGAGGTCTCCATTTCGAAATACACGTATAACATCAAGATGTCGCCATGAGCGAGTATGTACGCAGTGCATCCAACCAAGCAGGTGTTCTTCGAACGTGTTTGAACTTGTTTTTCATGATTGGAAAAGTGGGGGAGAAGTTTGAAAAATTGAATGGGAGGATTACGACGAGGGTCAATGGCTCTGACTGCGGATGGACCACTTGAGCACAGCTGCACTCTTGAAAAAAAACGTCTCAATACATCTCGGTTGCATTCCGAAATATAACGTCAATATGTACGCATCCGAAAAAATACTTTTTTTTTTGTAGGGGGAGCCATATGGATCTGCTGCGCTCAAATGTTTGTATGCGTGTCCGCTCCTGTTACAAGTCCCGCCAACACTTTAGACAGGTCTCGGACAAGTCAGGATTTCTTAGAAAAAGTATAAACTTTAGGGATCAAGGGCGGTGGCCGCGGGTGGACCACTTGAGCTGTAGGACCCATAAAATCTTTTGACCCGATGCATTCCGACTTCCTGTTCTTTGTCTCATGTTCCTCGAGCAATCTACACCGACGCGTTATTGGAAAACTCTGTTTTCCCGAGAGAGAGGGCCGAATTTTTTTTCCCGAAGGAAGAGCCTTTTTAATGCGCCGCTCCGCTCAAATCTGGCCGCACTTTGCATGAGGCAGTCAGTCTGTTAACATCGTGGAAATTTTTTCGTACTCGTCAACATGGAGCAAATCTTACATGACCAAGCCGTGCTTTTACGCTCGTTCGAAGATTTTTCTGCGTGGGAGCAACGATGCATCGAGTTCATCGAAGGGCTGGAAACGCAAAGCGCCCGCGATTAATAACCGGACATCAACAGTCACTAATAGCCCAAATAGCGCGTCTGGAAGGACTGAGCAATTGTATGTGGAGTCGTTTCGTACACACGGGCGCAGGACATGGTGGTCATGAGTTAATCTGGCGAGAGATTGAAACATCCTTCGAGAGTCGGATATTAACCGGTTCCATCATCAATCGGAGACACATCGAGCTGAGACACTTTCTAACTGATGCTCGCGTCCTAGTGCTCCATCATGTGCAAAATATTATCGGCAAGCACAACAGTATTAAAATTAATACAGTAGTTAATGGTAAATTCGTGAGCGGTGACAAACATGCGAATAAAAGTGCCAACACGCGAAACTGTGAACTATTTAGCACAAGCAATTTGAACGAGTGATATGAACAGCGTGTTGTGGAGCCCACTTTAACCTTACTCGATGAATTTCAAGAACGGGAAAGTAGCTGGGCTCTGCAGAAAATACTTAACCTCACGATAAATGTGAATAAATATAATCCGATGCGTGCTGGGTGCACCATATCATTGCCGCGGGAAATAATGTTGAAGAAAGCTGTGGTTAACGTCAAATCCAAGGATAACGCATGTTTCTCATGGGCAGTTGTCGCTGCTCTATACCCAGCCGAACGGGACAGTGACCGTCCATCTTCTTACCCTCATTATTCGATAGTACTGAATCTGAAGGATATCGAATTCCCGGTGACGATCATCACCGGGAATTCATCAAATAAAAAAAATTTGAAGCTCATAACAACGTATCGATCAACGTGTATACCGCCACCACCAAAAAGTACATTGTTCCGATACGCGTAACTCAACACAAGAAGGAAAAGCACATCAATTTGCTGTACATGCAAGATACCGAGGACAGCAATGTGGGACGCTTCGTATGGGTCATGAACCTGTCGAGACTCGTGAGGGCCCAACTGACCAAAATAGAGCATAAAAAATATATCTGTGATCGGTATGTAGTTACCATAACATATATATAGGTAATTATATATGCTAGACGAATTAAACAAAACAATCTTTTTTATTTTGCAGATGTTTGCATTACTTCGGTTCCGAGGAAAAATTGCGATCACATGAGGTCGATTGTGGAGCAATAAATGACTGTGCGATCCGACTACCAGATGACAATAATAAGTGGCTCCAGTTCACCAACTTTAGCCGGAAAGAGCGACATCCCTTCATTGTGTATGCTGAGTTGGAGTGTGTGCTGGTAAAGACCGATGGAGAGAAACTAGCGAAATATAGGCATCAACACCATGAAGTATTTAGTATCGGATATTACGTATGTCGTTCGTATGACGATTCATTATCTTCGTATCACTCACGCCGGAGTGCTGATTGCGTATCATGGTTTGTCGAAGAACTAAAAAATCTGGCACTGCGGATAAAAGAAATGTTCTGTGATAATGTACCAATGGTGCATTTAACACCGAGTGAGTGGGCTAGTTTTCGAGCAGCGACTCAATGTCACATATGTGAGAAACCATTTGCGCAAGAAGATGTACGCGTTCGAGATCATTGCCATCTGACTGGGCGCTATAGAGGCTCTGCCCATTCCAACTGCAACCTAAATTACAATCAGTCATTTTTCATTCCAGTAGTTTTCCACAATTTATCCGGTTATGATGCACATTTTATAATCAAGGAAGTAGCCACAGCGTTCGAAGGAAGAACCGATGTGCTTCCGATCACAAAGGAGAAATACATCTCCTTTACGAAGCATGTTGAAATTACAGACGATTCAAAACACAAGATCCAATTGCGCTTTATCGACTCATACAAATTCCTCAACACCAGTCTCGACAAATTAGCCTCATTCTTGACCGAGGGCAAACTCAAAATTTTACGCGCACAATTCCCAACTCTTTCGACAGACGATTTCAATTTGCTGACGCGAAAAGGGGTCTTCCCTTATGAATATATTGATGACGTGACCAAGCTAGACGACATTTGCCTACCACCACGTGACGCTTTTTACAGTTCCCTGACAGATGCTACAGTATGTGAGAGCGAGTATGCACATGCTGAGAAAGTTTGGGTGCGGTTCTCCATTCGAACGCTGGGTGACTATAGCGTTTTGTACTTGAAGACAGATGTCTTGTTATTAGCCGATATTTTCGAAAACTTTCGAAATACATACGTTGAGAGCTATGGACTAGATCCCGCGTATTACTATACATTGCCCGGATATACCTGGGATGCAATGTTAAAACACTCGAATGTCAAGTTTGAATTACTAACTGACATCGACATGGTTTTATTCGTAGAGCAGGGTATACGCGCTAATAATAAGTACATAGAGTCGTTTGATCCATCGAAAACATCATCATACTTGATGTATTTTGACGTCAACAATTTGTATGGATGGGCAATGTGCCAGCCCTTGTCATATGCAGATTTTCGATGGGTCAACGACGTGTCCAATTTCGATCCATCATGCATCGCGCTAGACTCACCTATAGGCTACATCCTTGAAGTCGACTTGGAATATCCCCAATCTCTACATGATGCGCACAAAGACCTGCCGTTTTGTCCAATACATGAAAAACCGCCGGATAAGGGGGAAGAAAAGCTGTTAGCAACTGTCTGCGACAAAAAACGCTACATCATACACTACCGGAATTTACAACAGTGCTTACGCCATGGGCTTCGCCTCACGAAAATCCATAGAGTCCTACAGTTTACACAATCCCCATGGCTGCGTTCGTATATTGAGTTGAATACCCAATTTCGAACGCTTGCCAAAAACGATTTTGAAAAGAATTTGTTCAAATTAATGAATAATGTGGTCTTTGGCAAAACGATGGAAAATGTGCGCAATCATGTAGATGTAAAGCTTTTAACAAAATGGGAGGGCAGATATGGCGCAGAGGCAATGATTGCGAAGACAAACTTCCATAGCCGAAGTGTTTTTTCGGAAAACCTCGTTGCCGTGGAATTGCGCAATCTCGAAGTGGAATTCAACAAGCCGATATATGTGGGGATGTGCATACTCGATATATCCAAAACGTGCTTGTATGGATTTCATCACGAGAATATGGTACCTCTGTATCGAGATAAATGTAAAGTCATATATACCGATACGGATAGTCTCATATATGACATTGAGAGTGATGATATATATATGCCGACATGAAGCGCGACATTTCAAAATTCGATACAAGCGATTATTCGGCGGACAATAGGTATGGTATACCGCTCGTCAACAAGAAGGTGCCCGGTCTCATGAAGGACGAATGTAATGGTGCAATTATGACCGAATTTATTGGACTTCGATCGAAAATGTACGCGACACGTGTCGAGGGTAAGAAAGACACGAAAAAAGTTAAAGGTGTCGAGAGTAGCGTTGTGGCTAGGACAATCACGTTTGACGATTATGCTCGATGCTTGAAGGAAGAAGTTGAAATGGAGCGTAGTCAAACGTGCATTAGATCAAAGTTGCATAAGGTCTACACCATTCGCGAGCCGAACATTGCTCTGAGTCCTCATGACGATAAGCGGTATATCATACCTGGGACGACTGATACCCTACCATGGGGGCATTATAGAATACAGTCGTAAAAAGTTTTGTAATTTTTTTTTCTACAACCTTGATGTAAAATTGTGTACATTTTTGTGAATATCGATGTATAAAACTCGTGAAAATTATGTATATATTTTGTTCACTCGATGTTAAAATTATGTTTGTTGTTGTAAATATTTAATCGTGTAAGAATGGATTTATTATTTTCTGTAAATAAAGAAACGAACATTTTATAATCCCATGTGTTTATTCACTCTATCCATCTCCTCGTACCCACGTTCCACGAAAAAAAACATGCATAAGAGGTTCAAAGAGTTTCAAGAGACTTTCGAAAACGTTCATAAGACGTTTGATGACATCCATGTGAGGTTCGAAGACGTTCAGAGACTTTCGAAGACATTCAAGAGATCTTTGACGATATTCATAATACGTTTGAAGACATCGATGAGGGGGTTCAACGACGTTTTAGAGACTTTCACAGACATTCACGAAGGGTTTGAAGACGTTCAAAATACTTTCGAATACGTTCAAGAGACCTTCGACGACATTCATAATACTTTTGAAGATATTCATGAGGGGTACGGAGACGCTCACGAGACTTTCAGAGACATTCGTGAGAGGTGCGAAGACGTTCAAGAAACTTTCGAAGACATTCAAGAGATCTTTGACAATATTCATATCACGTTTGAAGACATACATGAGGGGTTCGAAGACAAACTTCCACAGCCGAAGTGTTTTTTCGGAAAACCCCGTTGCCGTGGAATTGCGCAATCTCGAAGTGGAATTCAACAAGCCGATATATGTGGGGATGTGCATACTCGATATATCCAAAACGTGCTTGTATGGATTTCATCACGAGAATATGGTACCTCTGTATCGAGATAAATGTAAAGTCATATTTACCGATACGGATAGTCTCATATATGACATTGAGAGCGATGATATATATATATGCCGACATGAAGCGCGACATTTCAAAATTCGATACAAGCGATTATTCGGCGGACAATAGGTATGGTATACCGCTCGTCAACAAGAAGGTGTCCGATCTCATGAAGGACGAATGTAATGGTGCAATTATGACCGAATTTATTGGACTTCGATCGAAAATGTACGCGACACGTGTCGAGGGTAAGAAAGACACGAAAAAAGTTAAAGGTGTCAAGAGTAGCGTTGTGGCTAGGACAATCACGTTTGACGATTATGCTCGATGCTTGAAGGAAGAAGTTGAAATGGAGCGTAGTCAAACGTGCATTAGATCAAAGTTGCATAAGGTCTACACCATTCGCGAGCCGAACATTGCTCTGAGTCCTCATGACGATAAGCGGTATATCATACCTGGGACGTCTGATACCCTACCATGGGGGCATTATAGAATACAGTCGTAAAAAGTTTTGTAAATTTTTTTTTCTACAACCTTGATGGAAAATTGTGTACATTTTTGTGAATATCGATGTATAAAACTCGTGAAAATTATGTATATATTTTGTTCACTCGATGTTAAAATTATGTTTGTTGTTGTAAATATTTAATCGTGTAAGAATGGATTTATTATTTTCTGTAAATAAAGAAACGGACATTTTATAATCCCATGTGTTTATTCACTCTATCCATCTCCTCGTACCCACGTTCCACGAAAAAACATGCATAAGGGGTTCAAAGAGTTTCAAGAGACTTTCGAAAACGTTCATAAGACGTTTGATGACATCCATGTGAGGTTCGAAGACGTTCAGAGACTTTCGAAGACATTCAAGAGATCTTTGACGATATTCATAATACGTTTGAAGACATCGATGAGGGGGTTCAACGACGTTTTAGAGACTTTCACAGACATTCACGAAGGGTTTGAAGACGTTCAAAATACTTTCGAATACGTTCAAGAGACCTTCGACGACATTCATAATACGTTTGAAGATATTCATGAGGGGTTCGGAGACGCTCACGAGACTTTCAGAGACATTCGCGAGAGGTGCGAAGACGTTCAAGAAACTTTCGAAGACATTCAAGAGATCTTTGACAATATTCATATCACGTTTGAAGACATACATGAGGGGTTCGAAGACGCTTGAGAGACTTTCAAAGGCATTCATGAGGGTTTCGAAGACGTTCAAGAGACTTTCAGAGACATTCGCGAGAGGTGCGAAGACGTTCAGAGACTTTCGAAGACATGCAAGAGATCTTTGACAATATTCATAATACGTTTGAAGACATCGATGAGGGGTTCGACGACGTTTTAGAGACTTTCAAAGACATTCGCGAGGGGTTTGAAGACGTTCAAGAGACTTTCGACGACATTCATAATCCTTTTTTCAGACATTCATGAAGGGTTCGAAAACGCTTAAGAGACGTTTAAAGATATTCGCGAGAGGGTGAATCCCTTTTTGGGATGAATATTTGGGCGAATCCCAAACTAACCCAAACAATGCCAGCAAAACTCAAACATCATGAAAGTCTTCGGTGACGTTTGAGATAATACGATCTTCGACGAGATTCATAAACCAAAGACTTTCATGAAGTTTGAGTTTTGCTGACATTGTTTGGGTTAGGTTGGGATTCGCCCAAACATTCATCCCAAAAAGGGATTCACCCTCTCGCGAATGTCTTTGAAAGTCTCTTAAGCGTTTTCGAACCCCTCATGAATGTCTGAAAAAAGGATTATGAATGTCGTCGAAAGTCTCTTGAACGTCTTCAAACCCCTCGTGAATGTCTTTGAAAGTCTTTAAAACGTCGTCGAACCCCTCATCGATGTCTTCAAACGTATTATGAATATTGTCAAAGATCTCTTGCATGTCTTCGAAAGTCTCTGAACGTCTTCGCACCTCTCGCGAATGTCTCTGAAAGTCTCTTGAACGTCTTCGAAACCGTCATGAATGCCTTTGAAAGTCTCTCAAGCGTCTTCGAACCCCTCATGAATGTCTGCAAACGTAATATGAATATTGTCAAAGATCTCTTGAATGTCTTCGAAAGTTTCTTGAACGTCTTCGCACCTCTCGCAAATGTCTCTGAAAGTCTCGTGAGCGTCTCCGAACCCCTCATGAATATCTTCAAACGTATTATGAATGTCGTCGAAAGTATTTTGAACGTCTTCGCACCTCTCGCAAATGTCTCTGAAAGTCTCGTGAGCGTCTCCGAACCCCTCATGAATAACTTCAAACGTATTATGAATGTCGTCGAAAGTCTTTAGAACGTATTCGAAAGTATTTTGAACATCTTCAAACCCTTCGTGAATGTCTGTGAAAGTCTCTAAAACGTCGTTAAACCCCTCATCGATGTCTTCAAACGTATTATGAATATCGTCAAAGATCTCTTGAATGTCTTCGAAAGTCTCTCTGAATGTCTTCGCACCTCTCGTGAATGTCTTTGAAAGTCTCTTAAGCGTCTTCAAACGTATTATGAATGTCGTAAAAATTCTCTTGAACGTCTTCGAAACCCTCGTGAATGTCTTTGAAAGTCTCTCAAGCGTCTTCGAACCCCTCATGAATGTCTTCAAACGTATTATGAATGTCGTCGAAGGTCTCTTGAACGTATTCGAAAGTATTTTGAACGTCTTCAAACCCTTCGTGAATGGCTGTGAAAGTCTCAAAAACGTCGTTGAACCCCCTCATCGATGTCTTCAAACGTATTATGAATATCGTCAAAGATCTCTTGAATGTCTTCGAAAGTCTCTGAACGTCTTCGAACCTCACATGGATGTCATCAAACGTCTTATGAACGTTTTCGAAAGTCTCTTGAACGTCTCACGAACATCTTCAAACGTCTCATGAACGTCGTAGAAAGTCTCTTGAAACACTTTGAACCCCTTATGCATGTTTTTTCGTGGAACGTGGGTACGAGGAGATGGATAGAGTGAATAAACACATGGGATTATAAAATGTCCGTTTCTTTATTTACAGAAAATAATAAATCCATTCTTACACGATTAAATATTTACAACAACAAACATAATTTTAACATCGAGTGAACAAAATATATACATAATTTTCACGAGTTTTATACTTCGATATTCACAAAAATGTACATAATTTTACATCAAGGTTGTAGAAAAAAAAATTTACAAAACTTTTTACGACTGTATTCTATAATGCCCCCATGGTAGGGTATCAGACGTCCCAGGTATGATATACCGCTTATCGTCATGAGGACTCAGAGCAATGTTGGGCTCGCGAATGGTGTAGACCTTATGCAACTTTGATCTAATGCACGTTTGACTACGCTCCATTTCAACTTCTTCCTTCAAGCATCGAGCATAATCGTCAAACGTGATTGTCCTAGCCACAACGCTACTCTTGACACCTTCAACTTTTTTCGTGTCTTTCTTACCCTCGACACGTGTCGCGTACATTTTCGATCGAAGTCCAATAAATTCGGTCATAATTGCTCCATTACATTCGTCCTTCATAAGACCGGGCACCTTCTTGTTGACGAGCGGTATACCATACCTATTGTCCGCCCAATAATCGCTTGTATCGAATTTTGAAATGTCGCACTCAATGTCATATATGAGACTATCCGTATCGGTATACATGACTTTACATTTATCTCGATACAGAGGTACCATATACTCGGGATGAAATCCATACAAGCACGTTTTGGATATATCGAGTATGCACTGTGACGTGACAAATTAGGCGGTCACGTCCATTTTCGAACGGTGTCGACCAGTGGGTCGGGTTTACGACCCGCAGGCGTCCTGGTTCGATTCTGGGTGGCTCCGAAATCGTCGACTCACGACGTGGCGGGATATTATACCTTTTTGTAATTTTATTCCGGAAACCGCCACGTCTTACCTGTGTGTTTACCTACCGGCTCGTGAGCCGCGGATGAATGGACGAAATTGGTAACCTGTAAATAAAACGTTTGGGACAGTTTTTTTAGGACGGTTAGTATGGATGACGGAACGATGTATCGGGGAACGATCGCTCGCGCGTCCATATTACCCCGAAGTAACGCATTATCGATACCCGAGATGTCCCGGCTTCCGGTTTCGCGCTCCGCAAAACTTCGCGCGGGTTGATCCACGAGGACACACACGCGCCTCCACTCAGAGGCAGGCAAGCGTCAGACAACAGTGCTCGCGGAATGGATGCCGGAGGAGACGCCGGAATAAGGCCAAGTTTACCGTGTCGCCCGTCCCTCTCGACTCAGCAACCCGGAGTTGCACCATCCCTACTGTCCCCTCGGGCCTCATGGACCGCGTAAGACCGGCGCCCCGTCGAAGGGGGTCGGGGCGGTGGATCGGCGACCGGGGGTGTAGTTCACCTGGTGGTATATCGCGTGGGCCCACCGCTATTCCCAGGACGCTGGGGAAATGGGAGGGAGGCCTCCCCCCCGCGTTCGAGGTCCCGCCTCGGTTCCTAGGGGAGCTGGTTCGAGGGGCAGTCAATTATTCGCTGCGAGGACAGTCACGTACGCGCGGGGTAGCGCGGTAGGGCGGGGTCGTGGCCGTGGCATCTGAAGGAAATAGGGGAAAATCTCCTAGACGGAGATTAACGCGATCACACGTGAGCGCGTGAAAAGAGGGGAGGGGCGCGTGAGTGGGGCACGCGGGAGCCGGGAGCACCGCGAGAGCGCGGCGATTTGGGCTAGTCACGATTTCGGAGTCCACGAGCCCAGCCGCGTCACTCGAAGCACCAGAGCCTTACCACCGATCGACTGCGAGCCGGGGATCCTCCCGAATACATGCAGCGAGCTTCTCCGTGCTGCGACTCTTCAGCGGTGAGCCCGATCTCTTCCGTCTCTCTACGTTCTTAAGGTACGAGCTCGAAATTCGAGTTCCTTTCATTTTACATTTATTAATTGCGCCAAGTGGCGACGGGTTGCCCCGTGGAGGGAAATTTCGTGTCCCCAGAGGGCCGGAACCCGGCGGGAGTTTTTCGGCGATAAAGTCGCGTTTGTTCCCGGGTTTCCGCCTCTGGGGAAGTTCCGGTTCAGCCAGTAAATTTTGTAAGCGAGCTCGTACCTTAGCCTCGGTCGTGCCGTCAAGTTCCGGTCAATTTTATTGCGTAGCGCGTCAATTAGCGAATTGTTTTTCTTTGTTACCGATCATTAATTAACGTGATCGTTCGTTAAGCCTAGGGCATTAAATTAAAAGCGTTTGCTGAAGTCCCGCGAAAATTGGCCCAAAGAAAAGAACGAATTTCCGCGAGATTATATAATTTAGAGTAATATTTTATTTCGAGTCGGAAAATGTAATACGACATAGTTCGTGCGTATATCTCTCGTCCAGTCTCTCCGCGCGCTCCGGGCCATCGAGCGCTTGGTCTCGCGTTTGTTTACCTTTGAGCTTCTGTCTTTGTTTCCTTTGTTCTCGCGCGTGTTTACGAGTTGCCGAAATCCAGCTCACTCGAGAATTATTCTCGCGCGAAACGCTTGGTAAAATTCACTCGATTATTATCGACCTCGCGACAATTGTATTTCGAGCGAATATATCGGGTGTCCGGGAATTCGTTCGACATTATTCGGACCACCGGTCACCCACCATCTTACTTTGTATTTCGAGCGAATATACCGGGTGTCCGGAAAGTCAGTCGGTATTATTTGGACTTCCGGTCGACTCCCCTAATGCATTGTATTTCAAGCGAACATATCGGGTGTCCGGAAAGTCAATCAATATTATTTGGGCTTCCGGTCGACCACCATAAGGCGTTGTATTTCGAGCGAAATATCGGGTGCCCGGAAAGTCAGTCGACATTATTCGGACTTCCGGTCACCAACCACAACACCTTGTATCCCAAGTGAATATACGGGGTGTCCGGAAAGTTAGTCGACATTATTCGGACTTTCGGTCACCTAGGTCATTATTTGGCCAATAGAGGCGGATATATCGGGTGTCCGAGCCGGCGACCATACATAATCGAGTTTCGTTGTCTGGGCCTATACACGATTCCCTACACAATTACCTACGCTCTTCTGAGTTAGTACACGAATTACCTACACAGTTATCTACACCCGTTTGCATTAATACACGATTACCTACACAATTACCTACACTCTTTCGGATTAATACACGACTTACCTACACAATCATCTATACTCTCTTGCATTAACACACGATTACCTACACAATTACCTACACTCTTTCGAGTTAATACACGAATTACCTACACAGTTGCCTGCACTCTCTTGCATTAATACACGATTACCTACACAATTGCCTACACCCTTTTGCATTAATACACGATCATCTACACAATTGTCTACACTCTTTCGGATTAATACACGAATTACCTACACAATTATCTACACTCTCTTGCATTAATACACGATTACCTACACAATTACCTACACTCTTTCGAGTTAATACACGAATTATCTACACAGTTGCCTACATTCTCTTGCATTAATACACGATTACCTACACAATTATCTACACCCGTTTGCATTAATACACGATTACCTACACAATTACCTACACTCTTTCGAGTTAATACACGAATTACCTACACAGTTGCCTACACTCTCTTGCATTAATACACGATTACCTACACAATTATCTACACTCTTTTGCATTAATACACGATAACCTACACAATTATCAACACTCTTTTGCAGTAATACACTATTACCTACACAATTATCTACCCTCTTTTGCATTAATACACTATTACCTACATAATTGCCTACACCCTTTCACATCAATACACGGATTATCTACACAATTGCTTACACCCTTTTACATTAATACCCGGATTATTTACACCGTTGCCTACACCTGGACATATGCCCTTCGGATAGAACCCTACTGCCAACGTCGCGCCCCTGGCCGTATTCCCCTCGAAACTGGGAGTGGTCCGGATTGTCGCTAGATTGTCGCCGGTGCGCCAGTAGCTCATCCAAGCGTGGATGGAAATTGGAGATTTATGTCGAGCGCCCCTTATCAATTGTACCCCGTATTGGCGGGCCTCGGGCCCAATAAACGAATACCAGTCATACTGTTAACACGTGTTGATTACTTCAGCGGATACCTCCTACCAGATATCATCCTTAACACTCGTCCTTCGACCCTGCCCCTCTACCATATCCTCCGGCGAGCAGAGCTAGTTGGACCGCCCGAGTCGTGCCGGTCGGCGGTACTCCGGTACCTGGCGCCCACGTCCACCCGGCGGGCTCTCGGACACGCGGTAGGCTTCAGGAGTGGTACGGGCCCGGAAGTGTGCGGACCAGAAAACCCGTTACAATATGGCGCCCAACGTGGGGCCCGACGAGTGTCAAGAGTTTAGAAGAAAATAAGCCAGGAGAATTAGGCCTCACTTTTGAAATATGCTGGCTAGTGCCTAGGGTTATCGCCGAGACTGTTGCGCGAGAGAGACTTGGACGATGAATGTTTTTGTGTTATTATGCGAAGCGTTAGCGAAATGAAAATGTTTAGGTGATAGGATTAGCGTTGCCGAATGTATCTTTGTAATCCGAATTTTAGCCTTCCGATTCTAAGTAATGGTTAATCCCTATTGTTCCTCGACGCGGTCCCGAACCGCGCGTTTTTGTGTCGTCATTTGTTTACCTTGCTAGGTACGATTCCTTTGTTCCCCGAACGGCGTTGAGCCGTTGTTTTTTTTATTTTCTTATTGCTGCCTTGTTTTCTTTTCTTCAGTCTTGTTTTCTTTTCTTCAGTCTTGTTTTCTTTTCTTCAGTTGTCGTTTGAGCAGCCGTGACCGAAGACGGTCGTTTTTGCCGATGACCACCGGCCCAGTGGTTCAGCCGGCTTAACCCAGGAGTATTGCACGCGTTTGAGGTGCAAACCGGTCAAGGGCCCGTAAATTATTTATGCTGTGGACTGCGCGATCTCACCGGCGACCAGGCTTTGGCCATCCAGAAACTGGTGGCCAAGGAGGTACCGCCCGCTCCCGATAAGCCCGGCTGTACCAATTTGGCCGTCTACCGAATTGACGTGGGAGATCACCCCGCCATCAAGCAATGGTACTACGCGGTGTCCCCGGCCATCGAAAAGGCCATTCACGAGTCGGTACAGCAAATGCTATCGGAGCACATCATTGAGCCATCGACCAGTGACTGGTCTAACCCGATCGTCATGGTCAAGAAGCCCAATGGTAAGCTTCGATTCTGCTTAGATTTCCGTAAGGTGAACAGCGTCACCAAGAAGGACGCCTACCCCATACCTCTGATGAACAGCATTTTAGACCGCCTGCGACAGGCCAATTACATAACCACCCTGGACCTCAGCCAAGCGTACTTTCAAGTGCCGCTGGAGGAAAGAAGTCGGGAAATCACAGCCTTTACCGTCCCCGGAATGGGGCTATTTCAGTTCCGCCGCATGCTCTTTGGCCTCACTAACGCTCCCGCGACATTGAAACGTCTCCTAGACCGGTTGCTGGGACCCGAGATGCAGCCGCACGTGTATGTGTACCTGGACGATATAATTATCGTCACGGCTACCTTTTCAGACCATCTCATGTGGTTGCGAAAGGTCCTACGCAAAATCCGTCAGGCTGGGTTAACCATCAACCCGGATAAGAGCGAGTTCTGTTGTGCAGAAGTACGGTACCTGGGTTTCTTGGTCAACCGACACGGGTTACAGGTAGATCCGGAAAAGGTGTCCCCCGTGCTAACCTACCCTGCACCTCGGAATGTGAAGCAGTTGAGACGGTTTTTGGGGATGGCGTCGTGGTACCGCCGCTTCATCCCCGATTTTGCATCCCAGGCGAGCGCCCTGACGCACCTTCTCAAGAAAAACATCGCTTGGTATTGGGGCACGTCCCAAAAGGAGGCTTTTGAGGAAATCCGTCGGCGTCTATCTGCCCCACCAACGTTAATATGCCCGAACTTCGAGATTCCCTTCATCCTCCAAACGGACGCTAGCAGTGTGGGTTTGGGGGCGGTATTAACTCAAACCATGGATGAAGTAGAGCACGTCATCGCCTACGCCAGCCGTTCCCTCAAACCCGCGGAGAAAAATTACACCACGACGGAACAAGAATGCCTAGCTGTGATCTGGGCCATTCGGAAGTTCCGTTGCTATCTGGAAGGTTACCATTTCACCGTGATCACAGACCATTCCAGTCTCCGCTGGCTCCACAATCTAAAGAACCCGACCGGCCGTTTGGGACGTTGGGCCTTAGAAATGCAGGAGTACGACTACGAGGTCATACACCGCAAAGGAGCGTTGTACCACGTGCCCGATGCCCTTTCGCGCATCCCAGAAGAACTCTGCGCCGTGCTGACGGAAGGAACCGCTATCCAGGACCCCTGGTACAACCAGAGGTATCGGGAAGTGGTGCGCAACCCCGATCAGCACCCAGATTGGCGGGTCGAGGGCGCCCATCTCTATTACCACCGGGCGTTGGGTTTCCATGCGGACGAGGTACCGGACCTGGACGCATGGAAGCTAGTATTGCCAAAAGAGTTGCGCCCTCGCGTCTTGACCGAGTTCCACGATGTACCGCAGGCCGGACATCCGGGGATCGACAAGACGTTCCGTCGTCTCAGCTTGCGCTATTACTGGCCAAACATGTTCAGGGACGTAGCCTACTACGTCCGGAAATGTGAGGTTTGTCAGCGGTGCAAGGTGGAGCAGGCCAGCCCGGTCGGTTTGATGGGGAAGCGGGTGTTGCAGCAACCCTGGGATACAGTCGCTGCCGATATAATGGGACCCCTACCTACCAACAAATCCGGTTTCGCGTTTATACTTGTCTTTCAGGACCTCTTCTCGAAATAGGTAGAGTGCGTGCCCTTGCGTAAGGCCACCGGTAAGAAAATAGCGGAAATGTTAGAAGACCTCGTTGTGTGCCGTTGGGGGGCCCCGCGAGTACTATTAACCGACAACGGAACCGAGTTCAATAACCGTGACATACAGTCCTTGACCGAACGGGTCAGTATCCGGTATCATACCACCCCGCCGTACCACCTTCAGGCGAACCCGGTAGAAAGGGTGAATAGGGTCCTTAAGACCATGCTAATGGCTTACCTTGAGGGGGGATCACCGTGAGTGGGACGTCCATCTCCCCGCGCTACGCTTTGCCTACAACACGGCGCACCACAGCTCCCTACGCACAAGTCCAGCGTACCTCAACCTCGGCCGAGAACCCTTGCCTACCGCGCTGACCCAACAGTCGCCGGATCTGGAGGTAATCCCCAACCGACCAAAGGCCTGGCAGGAACGGATGGAGAGCCTGGAGGGGATTCGACATTTAGTAAAACACTCTCTGGACGCGGCCCACCGATCTCAGGCCAAGTATTACAACCGTAGGCGGAGAGAGCGTAACTACGTCATAGGGGACTTAGTGCTGAAGCGGTTGCGTGTCGTATCGTCCGGAGCGCAGCATTTTTCAGCCAAATTGGCACCACGATACCATGGACCGTTCGTGGTTGGCCGCAAACTGTCCTCCGTGGTAGTGGAGCTGTTCGACCCGAATGGCCCATGGAAAGGGAAAGTGCACGTACAGGATATAAAGCCATACGTGGCTTAAGTCGCCGAAAAGGGAATTTCCTACCACGCTTACCCGGCTGACCACCCCGAAATATACCGCTTTACCGATTTGCTACGCTTGTTGCTATCTACCACTCTACGCTTGTTGCTATTTGCCTATCTAGGAACTTACCTTATTACCTACCTAGATCCGGTACGTGTTTGCTCCGCTTGTTGTTATCTGCCTCTCTAAGAACTTACCCTATTATCTACCTAGACTACCTACGGACCCCACCTTTATCGTTTAAACCGTATTGTTGCATGTTGTATTGACCATGTCTATGCTTGCTGCTTGTGCATCTCGCTGACCGTACCTCGTCTTTGTCCACAGATCATTTTGTTATTTTTTTTTGTGTGTATAACACCCTGCCCGCCTGCCAAGCAAAATGCGCCGGCTAGCGCCCCGACGAGGAAAGGGTGAGACGACTCCACCCGTAGAGCGGATGGAAACGACACCCAGTCCCGACTCGACGTTGGAGGACGAGGAGCTGCAGGAGAGGGAGACGCCGCACTCTCCCGTCGGGCCGACCGTAATCCTGGAAGACGACTCGGCGGATGAGGACGCCCCAGTTAGGGAGTTGGAGGAGGTCCTCGAAAAGGACCCTGGGGCCCGCGAGGAAGCGCCACCGTTGGCGGTTCCTCCCGAGTTGGAGGAAGTCCACTATGCAATCGAGCAGGTGGTCCTCCCCGTCCTCCGCAAGGACCCCGTGTGGGACCCCATCCGGCCCTTCGCGAGGGAATTGGCCGCCTTGGAGTTCCTGCGCCCCGGGTTTGGCGCGGCCTTGGCTATACAGGTCAAGGTCCTCACTCACCGGGGCACGGGCTACTGTCCGATCTACGAAGGAGGCAACCAGCCTATTCGTCGGGCCACCTCGGCGGAGGTCCAGGAGATCCCACCGATGGCGGCAGCTGCGACCCGGACGGCAGCGGTGCTGACCCGGGAGGAGGCTTGACAGGTTCGGCCTGGAACGACCACCCAGGCGACCTAATGGGAAGCTCCCCCGGGCTCCGCGGTCGCCCGCCAACCTATCGCCCCCTCGAGTGGGACGGAGGGTTCCACCCCGGCAGAGGGTGTTCCCCCACCGAGAAAACAGCCTCGGTGGCCGGGGAATAACACCCCCGGGGAGCCGGAGGTTCCCAGACCTCGCTTCGGGGTCTGCTTTAATTGTGGGGTCCGGGGGCATAACCGCCAGGTGTGCCCGCAGCCCCTGAAGCTGGCGTGTTGGAAATGCGGGCGACCGGGGGTAACCACCCGAACCTGCCCAGTCGACGGGCCTAAATATACGCCCTGGACGAAACCCACGGCTCCGGTGACCGTCACCTCCACAATCCCGGACGATACCCCCGAGTGGGTGCGGGCTTGGATGGATCCGCGGTGCTAATCCGACATGTGTAGACTGCTTGGGACGGAGCCTCAGGACCTAAATTTATCACGATCGGCCGTATAGTCCCGTTTTGTTTTGTTTTTTTTCCTCTCTTTCTCCTTCCGTTTTTTTTTCTTTTCTGTTCTTCTTGTGGCATGGACGCCCTATTTTGGTTTGTTTCTCTTTCTTTGTTTTGTTATTGGTTTACCTTTTCTTTATTTTCTTTTCATTCCCCTTATACCTATTTTGTTGGGCACTGACGCCGTTTTAGTTTTTTTTCTTTGCTCATTAGCCGGTTTTAATTTCTTGGATCTGGCCTTGGCGCGGCCATTATAAATTTCTTTGTCGCCTCGTTTAATTTTTGTTATTATTTGACCTAAGTGCCGTCGTAAGGTATTTAATTGAGTACCTGTTTTGTTTTTTCTTCTTCTTTCCCTTCATCATTAATTTTTTTTTTTGGCAACGACGCCGTTTGATTTGTTTGCTCAAATTTTTTTTTCTCTTGATATTGTATATAGCCACCTGGAAAATAAACCAATGTTAAAGACCTACTCGAATACTTACCTGCTTACCTAAACCTTCTTGTCGCATGGATGTCCTGTCGTAGTTGATTCTCGTTCCGCTGTATCGCCGCTTCGCACAATTTCGCGAATTTCGCTAATTTTGCTAATTTTTGCTAATTTCGCTAATCTCGTCCGTTTGAGTACATACTGCTTTTCGTCCGTCCGTTTCATTTTGCCATATTTGGTTGGTCATGAGTTTTCCCATCGGGGCAAAAGTACTGGAACAAAAATACCGGAAGGAACGATCGAAGGGAGGCGGGGGACACGCTCGGATGGATCGTGTTCAGGGGCCTAACATCCGGCCCCGAGATCGGTGCCCGCCGTCTTTTTTGTTTCAGCCGGAGTGCCCTGCTGCGTCGCTCACTGGTCGATTACCCTTTGTGGACCTATTGTGGCTGTCACACAAACCCCAGGACCCAGCCCGAGCCACCGCCGAGATTTTGAAGGTGGTTACGAAGCATTTCATCCGGGCTAAACTCTGGGAAGGGGGTTTGTGACGTGACAAATTAGGGGGTCACGTCCATTTTCGAACGGTGTCGACCAGTGGGTCGGGTTTACGACCCTGAGGCGTCCTGGTTCGATTCTGGGTGGCTCCGAAATCGTCGACTCACGACGTGGCGGCATATTATACCTTTTTGTAATTTTATTCCGGAAATCGCCACGTCTTACCTGTGTGTTTACCTACCGGCTCGTGAGCCGCGGATGAATGGACGAAATTGGTAACCTGTAAATAAAACGTTTGGGACAGTTTTTTTAGGACGGTTAGTATGGATGACGGAACGATGTATCGGGGAACGATCGCTCGCGCGTCCATATTACCCCGAAGTAACGCATTATCGATACCCGAGATGTCCCGGCTTCCGGTTTCGCGCTCCGCAAAACTTCGCGCGGGTTGGTCCACGAGGACACACACGCGCCTCCACTCAGTGGCAGGCGAGCGTCGGACAACAGTGCTCGCGGAATGGATGCCGGTAGAGACGCCGGAATAAGGCCAAGTTTACCGTGTCGCCCGTCCCTCTCGACTCAGCAGCTCGGAGTTGCACCATCCCTACTGTCCCCTCGGGCCTCATGGACCGCGTAAGACCGGCGCCCCGTCGAAGGGGGTCGGGGCGGTGGATCGGCGACCGGGGGTGTAGATCACCTGGTGGTATATCGCGTGGGCCCACCGCTATTCCCAGGACGCTGGGGAAATGGGAGGGAGGCCTCCCCCCCGCGTTCGAGGTCCCGCCTCGGTTCCTAGGGGAACTGGTTTGAGGGGCAGTCAATTATTCGCTGCGAGGACAGTCACGTACGCGCGGGGTAGCGCGGTAGGGCGGGGTCGTGGCCGTGGCATCTGAAGGAAATAGGGGAAAATCTCCTAGACGGAGATTAACGCGATCACACGTGAGCGCGTGAAAAGAGGGGAGGGGCGCGTGAGTGGGGCACGCGAGAGCCGGGAGCACCGCGAGAGCGCGGCGATTTGGGCTAGTCACGATTTCGGAGTCCACGAGCCCAGCCGCGTCACTCGAAGCACCAGAGCCTTACCACCGATCGACTGCGAGCCGGGGATCCTCCCGAATACATGCAGCGAGCTTCTCCGTGCTGCGACTCTTCAGCGGTGAGCCCGATCTCTTCCGTCTCTCTACGTTCTTAAGGTACGAGCTCGAAATTCGGGTTCCTTTCATTTTACATTTATTAATTGCGCCAAGTGGCGACGAGTTGCCCCGTGGAGGGAAATTTCGTGTCCCCGAGGGCCGGAACCCGGCGGGAGTTTTTCGGCGATAAAGTCGCGTTTGTTCCCGGGTTTCCGCCTCTGGGGAAGTTCCGGTTCAACCAGTAAATTTTGTAAGCGAGCTCGTACCTTAGCCTCGGTCGTGCCGTCAAGTTCCGGTCAATTTTATTGCGTAGCGCGTCAATTAGCGAATTGTTTTTCTTTATAACCGATCATTAATTAACGTGATCGTTCGTTAAGCCTAGGGCATTAAATTAAAAGCGTTTGCTGAAGTCCCGCGAAAATTGGCCCAAAGAAAAGTACGAATTTCCACGAGATTATATAATTTAGAGTAATATTTTATTTCGAGTCGGAAAATGTAATACGACATAGTTCGTGCGTATATCTCTCGTCCAGTCTCTCCGCGCGCTCCGGGCCATCGAGCGCTTGGTCTCGCGTTTGTTTACCTTTGAGCTTCTGTCTTTGTTTCCTTTGTTCTCGCGCGTGTTTACGAGTTGCCGAAATCCAGCTCACTCGAGAATTATTCTCGCGCGAAACGCTTGGTAATATTCACTCGATTATTATCGACCTCGCGACAATTGTATTTCGAGCGAATATATCGGGTGTCCGGGAAGTCGGTCGACATTATTCGGACCACCGGTCACCCACCATCATACTTTGTATTTCGAGCGAATATACCGGGTGTCCGAAAAGTCAGTCGATATTATTTGGACTTCCGGTCGACTGCCCTAATGCATTGTATTTCAAGCGAACATATCGGGTGTCCGGAAAGTCAATCAATATTATTTGGGCTTCCGGTCGACCACCATAAGGCGTTGTATTTCGAGCGAAATATCGGGTGCCCGGAAAGTCAGTCGACATTATTCGGACTTCCGGTCACCAACCACAACACCTTGTATCCCAAGTGAATATATGGGGTGTCCGGAAAGTTAGTCGACATTATTCGGACTTTCGGTCACCTAGGTCATTATTTGGCCAATAGAGGCGGATATATCGGGTGTCCGAGCCGGCGACCATACATAATCGAGTTTCGTTGTCTGGGCCTATACACGATTCCCTGCACAGTTACCTACGCTCTTCTGAGTTAGTACACGAATTACCTACACAGTTATCTACACCCGTTTGCATTAATACACGATTACCTACACAATTACCTACACTCTTTCGAGTTAATACACGAATTATCTACACAGTTGCCTGCACTCTCTTGCATTAATACACGATTACCTACACAATTGCCTACACCCTTTTGCATTAATATACGATCATCTACACAATTGTCTACACTCTTTCGGATTAATACACGAATTACCTACACGATTACCTACACAATTATCTACACCCGTTTGCATTAATACACGATTACCTACACAATTACCTACACTCTTTCCAGTTAATACACGAATTACCTACACAGTTGCCTACACTCTCTTGCATTAATACACGATTACCTACACAATTATCTACACTCTTTTGCAGTAATACACTATTACCTACACAATTATTTACCCTCTTTTGCATTAATACACTATTACCTACACAATTGACTACACCCTTTCACATCAATACACGGATTATCTACACAATTGCTTACACCCTTTTACATTAATACCCGGATTATCTACACCGTTGCCTACACCTGGACATACGCCCTTCGGACAGAACCCTACTGTCGCGCCTCTGGCCGTATTCCCCTCGAAACTGGGAGTGGTCCGAATTGTCGCTAGATTGACGCCGGTGTGCCAGTAGCTCATCCAAGCGTGGAAATTGGAGATTTACG
The DNA here is from genome assembly GCA_944452715.1 of Ophion slaviceki. NCBI lineage: Eukaryota > Metazoa > Arthropoda > Insecta > Hymenoptera > Ichneumonidae > Ophion > Ophion slaviceki. The sequence goes on from OX101790.1 coordinate 12,054,101, forward strand.
TCGAGCGCTCCTTATCAATTGTACCCCGTATTGGCGGGCGTCGGGCCCAATAAACGAATACCAGTCATACTGTTAACACGTGTTGATTACTTCAGCGGATACCTCCTACCAGATATCATCCTTAACACTCGTCCTTCGACCCTGCCCCTCTACCATATCCTCCGGCGAGCAGAGCTAGTTGGACCGCCCGGGTCGTGCCGCTCCACACCGGGTGTCCCAACATCAAGGGACCGCCCGCGGGTGGACAAAATCACAAGTCGACCCTCGGTCGGCGGTACTCCGGTACCTGGCGCCCACGTCCACCCGGAGGGTTCTCGGACACCCGGTAGGCTTCGGGAGTGGTACGGGCCCGGAAGTGTGCGGATCAGAAAACCCGTTACAGCACATCCCCACATATATCGGCTTGTTGAATTTCACCTCGAGATTGCGCAATTCCACGGCAACGAGGTTTTCCGAAAAAACACTTCGGCTGTGGAAGTTTGGCTTCGCAATCATTGCCTCTGCGCCATATCTGCCCTCCCATTTTGTTAAAAGCTTTACATCTACATGATTGAGCACATTCTCCATCGTTTTGCCAAACACCGCATTATTCAGTAATTTGAACAAATTCTTTTCAAAATCGTTTTTGGCAAGCGTTCGAAACTGGGTATTTAACTCAATATACGAACGCAGCCATGGCGATTGTGTAAACTGTAGGACTCTATGGATTTTCGTGAGGCGAAGCCCATGGCGTAAGCACTGTTGTAAATTCCGATAGTGTATGATGTAGCGTTTTTTATCGCAGACGGTTGCTAACAGCTTTTCTTCCCGCTTACCCGGCCGTTTTTCATGTATTGGACAAAACGGCAGGTCTTTGTGCGCATAATGTAGAGATTGGGGATATTCCAAGTCGACTTCAAGGATGTAGCCTATAGGTGAGTCTAGCGCGATGCATGATGGATCGAAATTGGACACGTCGTTGACCCATCGAAAATCTGCATATGGCAAGGGCTGGCACATTGCCCATCCATACAAATTATTGACATCAAAATACATCAAGTATGATGATGCTTTCGATGGATCAAACGACTACATGTACTTGTTATTAGCGTGTGCATATCGATTCGAGCATTGACTCAGACCACCGCGTATACCCCGCTCAATGAATAAAACCATGTCGATGTCAGTTAGTAATTCAAACTTGACATTCGAGTGTTTTAACATTGCATCCCAGGTATATCCGGACAATGTGTAGTAATACGCGGGATCTAGTCCATAGCGCTCAACGTATGTATTTCGAAAGTTTTCGAAAATATCGGCTAATAACAAGACATCTGTCATCAAGTACAAAACGCTATAGTCACCCAGCGTTCGAATGGAGGACCGCTCCCAAATTTTCTCAGCATGTGCACACTCGCTCTCACATACTGTAGCATCTGTCGAGGAATTGTAAAAAGCGGCACGTGGTGGTAGGCAAGTATCGTCTAGCTTGGTCACGTCATCAATATATTCATGAGGGAAGACCCCTTTTCGCGTCAGCAAATTGAAATCGTCTATCGAGAGAGATGGGAATTGTGCGCGTAAAATTTTGAGTTTGCCCTCGGTCAAGAATGAGGCTAATTTGTCGAGACTGGTGTTGAGGAATTTGTATGAGTCGATAAAGCGCAATTGGATCTTGTGTTTTGAATCGTCTGTAATTTCAACATGCTTCGTAAAGGAGATGTATTTCTCCTTTGCGATCGGAAGCACATCGGTTCTTCCTTCGAACGCTGTGGCTACTTCCTTGATTATAAAATATGCATCATAACCGGATAAATTGTGGAAAACTACTGGAATGAAAAATGACTGATTGTAATTTAGGTTGCAGTTGAAATGGGCAGGGCCTCTATAGCGCCCAGTCAGATGGCAATGATCTCGAACGCGTACATCTTCTTGCGCAAATGGTTACTCACATATGTGACATTGAGTCGCTGCTCGAAAACTAGCCCACTCACTCGGTGTTAAATGCACCATTGGTACATTATCACAGAACATTTCTTTTATCCGCAGTGCTAGATTTTTTAGTTCTTCGACAAACCATGATACGCAATCAGCACTGCGGCGTGAGTGATACGAAGATAATGAATCGTCATACGAACAACATACGTAATATCCGATACTAAATACTTCATGGTGTTGATACATATATTTCGCTAGTTTCTCTCCATCGGTCTTTACCAGCACACACTCCAAATCAGCATACACAATGAAGGGTTGTCGCTCTTTCCGGCTAAAGTTGGTGAACTGGAGCCACTTATTGTTGTCATCTGGTAGTCGGATCGCACAGTCATTTATTGCTCCACAATCGACCTCATGTGATCGCAATTTTTCCTCGGAACCGAAGTAATGCAAACATCTGCAAAATAAAAAAGATTGTTTTGTTTAATTCGTCTAGCATATGTAATTACCTATATATATATATATATATATATATAAAATGGTAACTACATACCGATCACAGATATATTTTTTATGCTCCATTTTGGTCAGTTGTGCCCTCACGAGTCTCGACAGGTTCTTGATCCATACGAAGTGTCCCACATTGCTGTCCTCGGTATCTTGCATGTACAGCAAATTGATGTGCTTTCCCTTCTTGTGTTGAGTTACGCGTATCGGAACAATGTCCTTTTTGGTGGTGGTGGTGGTGGTATACACGTTGATCGATACATTGTTATGAGCTTCAAATTTTTTATTTTATGTATCGTCACCGGGAATTCGATATCCTTCAGATTCAATACTATCGAATAATGAGAGTAAGAAGATGGACGGTCACTGTCCCGTTCGGCTGGGTATAGAGCAGCGACAACTGCCCATGCGAAACATGCGTTATCCTTGGATTTGACGTTAACCACAACCTTCTTCAACATTATTTCCCGCGGCAATGATATAGAGCACCCGGCACGCATCGGATTATACTTATTCACATTTATCGTGAGGTTAAGTATTTTCTGCAGAGCCCAGCCACTATCACGTTCTTGAAATTCATCGAGTAAGGTCAAAGTGGGCTCCACAACACGCTGTTCATACCACTCGTTCAAATTGCTTGTGCTAAATAGTTCACAGTTTCGCGTGTTGGCACTTTTATTCGCATGTTTGTCACGGCTCGCGAATTCACCATTAAATACTGTATTAATTTTAATACTGTTGTGCTTGCCGATAATATTTTGCACATGATGGAGCACTAGGACGCGAGCATCAGTTAGAAAGTGTCTCGGCTCGATGTGTCTCCGATTGATGGTGGAACCGGTTAATATCCGACTCTCGAAGGATGTTTCAATCTCTCGCCAGATTAACTCATGATCACCATGTCCTGCGCCCCCATATGTACGAAACGACTCCGCATACAATTCCTCAATCCTTCCAGACGCGCTATTTGGGCTATTAGTGACTGTTGATGTCCGATTAATAATCGCGGGCGCTTAATCCGGCTTTGCGTTTCCAGCCCTTCGATGAACTCGATGCATCGTTGCTCCCACGCAGAAAAATCTTCGAACGAGCGTAAAAGCACGACTTGGTCATGTAAGATTTGCTCCATGTTGACGAGTACGAAAAAATTTCCACGATGTTAACAGACTGGCTGTTTCATGGAAAGTGCGGCCAGATTTGAGCGGAGCGGCTCATTAAAAAGGCTCTTCCTTCGGGAAAAAAATTCGGCCCTCTCTCTCGGGAAAACAGAGTTTTCCAATAACGCGTCGGTGTAGATTGCTCGAGGAACATGAGACAAAGAACAGGAAGTCGGAATGCATCGGGTCAAAATATTTTATGGGTCGTACAGCTCAAGTGGTCCACCCGCGGTCACCGCCCTTGATCCCTAAAGTTTATACTTTTTCTAAGAAATCCTGACTTGTCGAGACCTGTCTAAAGCGTTGGCGAGCCTTGTGACAGGAGCGGACACGCATACAAACATTTGAGCGCAGCAGATCCATATGGCTCCCCCTACAAAAAAAAAATATTTTTTCGCATGCGCACATATTGACGTTATATTTCGGAATGCAACCAAGATGTATTGAGACGTTTTTTTCAAGAGTGCAGCGGATGGACTCAAGTGGTCCATCCGCAGTCAGAGCCATTGACCCTCGTCGTAATCCTCCCACTCAATTTTTCAAACTTCTCCCCCACTTTTCCAATCATGAAAAACAAGTTCAAACGCGTTCGAAGAACACCTGCTTGGTTGGATGCACTGCGTACATACTCGCACATGGCGACATCTTGATGTTATATTTCGAAATGGAGACCTCGATGAGACTTTTCAAGAGTGCAGCTCAAGTGGTCCATCCGCCGTCACCGCCTTTGATCCCTCAAGTTTATAGTTTTTTCCAAGAAATCCTGACTCGTCACGACCTGTCTAAAGTATTGGCGAGACTCGTGACAGGAGTGGACACGCATGCAAACGTTCTAAGGATTCCGGAAACGAAACCAAGGCACCGCACCTACATGCCATAAATCAGCTTTGAAAAGCCGCCCTTCATGTGGCGCCTAGCGTTTTCATATTACCGAAAATTTTCTACCCATATATTGTCGTCACACACACACCCACGCACACACACACACACACACACACACACACACACACACACACATGTGTAACAATCTTTGTTTGATTGTTACACATCTGTTCCCTAACCAACCCGAGGAGGACGTCGATGAGGACATCCCAGCCATTACTGAAGAAGAGCTTCTTACGGCGATTGCCAAGGTGGGCAACAATAAAGCCCCCGGCATGGATGGGATACCCAACATCGCACTCAAGGCAGCGATCAAGTTGGCACCGGCAATATTCCTGGGCATGTACAATGCGTGTCTCAAGGCAGGAATCTTCCCGGACAAGTGGAAGTGGCAGAAGCTAGTGCTCCTCCCGAAAGGGAAGAAGCCACCGGACGAACCTTCATCCTATCGTCCGATCTGTATGCTGGATACCGCCGGAAAGATCTTCGAGCGCATCATCCATAACAGGATTGAGAAAGTCGTGGACCCTCTACTGGCGGAATGCCAGTTTGGCTTGAGAAAGGAGCGCTCTACTCTGGATGCCATTAACACAGTGGTGAAGCAAGCACAGGAGTCGACTGCGGAGAAACGATGGGCAAAAGGGTCCAAGAAGTACTGCGCAGTTGTCGCTCTCGACGTCTAAAACGCTTTCAACTTGGCAATATGGAAGTGTATCATGGATGCCCTAAAAACATTAGGTGTACCATGGTACCTACGGAGAATAGTGGCGAGTTACCTATGTAATAGGTGGCTCATGTACGACACAGAGGATGGACCGAAGACGTATAGGGTGACTGGAGGAGTTCCTCAGGGCTCTGTACTTGGACTGCTTTTGTCGATCATCATGTACAATGATCTGCTGCTATTACAATTGCCGAAAGGAGTGTCCATCGTAGCGTTCGCAGATGACACGGCGCTGATTGTCATCGCCAAATTCCTGGAGCAAATCACCGCACTCTTCGGCGAAGCTTTCGCCAAGATAAAGGAATGGATGTCTTCTGTTGGACTGCAGCTTGCAGCCCACAAAACAGAAGTACTCCTCGTATCCAGTAGGAAGGTGATGGAAACGGTGACGCTCAGGGTTCGAAATGCCGAAATCACATCCCAGCCGTTCATTCGGTACCTGGGTGTGATTCTCGACGCGAGGCTAAACTTTAAAAAGCAAACCGAGCAGATCAGCAGAAAGGCCTCTGTAGTGGCTACTACACCGGCGCGGCTCATCCCTAATGTTGGTGGCCCCAGACAGAAGAGGAGGAAACTGCTGTAATCAATGACGACCTCAGTGCTCACCTATGGCATACCCATATGAGCTGATGCACTGAAAACCTAGGAGTACCGCAGGAAGGCTGCAGCAACGTATCGCGTCAACGCCTTGAGGGTAGCCTGTGCGTTTCGCACTGTCTCCGAGGACGCTATCAACGGTATCGCGGGAATGCTGCCCATTGAGGTGTTCGCCGAGGAGGGTAGATCGATGTACCAGCAGAAGGGAGCTAGAAACCCCAGTTATGCAAGGACAGAAGCGAGAGCAACCAGTTTCAACCAGTGGCAGACGATGTGGGATGCTTCTACCAAGGGAAGGTGGACACATCGACTAATCCCGAAGGTGGAGATATGGGTGAACCGTCTACACGGGGAGCTCAACTATTATCTCACTCAAGTGATCTCAGAACACGGCTGTTTCCAGGCTTATCTCTATAAGTTTAATTATGAAGATTCCCCGGACTGCCCAGCATGTGTAGCAGTCGAGGAGAACGCTGAACATGCATTGTTCCAATGCCCACGTTTTAGTGCCTCCCGCGCGATAGTCGAGGATCAGCTGGAGACACGCATCACCCCGGACAACCTGGTTGAGATGATGCTGAAGTCAGCAGACGCATGGACAGCGGTATCGGCTTATGCTGCCGCAGTGATGAAGGAGTTGCGACGTGCAGAACGTGCGAGGAAGAAGACGACGCCGGAAGACTAGGCAGTCATAGATTAAATCAGCGACTCGAACCCCTAAACCACTCATATAATCTCGAGTGGAACGGGGGATGTAAAGTCGTCTGACAACACTGCAGGAAGAGCTACGGCTAAGGCCTCTCCCGCGATGTAATACCTAGCGGTCGTCCCGCGGGTGAATTTGTAGGGCCACAGAGGAACGGGGGTTTTTAGTGGGTGCAAGCCCGACACACGGCAATTATTTGCTACGGTGCGGAGACATTTTCTCGCTAAACCTCTTAAAAAAGAAATTTAAAAAAAGACCCACACACACACACGCACGCACGCACGCACGCACACGCACACGCACACGCACACACACACACACACACACGCACGCACACGCACACAATAGATATATAAAATTTGAATATTATTGATAAACTATTGTTTCATTATGCTTTCATTAAAATCATTACCCCCCCCCCCCCCTCCAACACTCGTCGACGGCTTCCCTCCTCCCAGTAATCACTCTTCGGACCACATGGCTACCCCCTCCACCGAGGCCCCCTTGTGACGTCACACGGGCCCGGCGACCTCCCCTGGATCTGGTAGTCTCCTTTTGCTTCAGAACCGCTACAGCTACTCTACTGGTACTTAAAAAAAAAAAACTCGAAAGTATGGGCCGGAATACTTTTATTTTTTTACATAACGTCAGAAAGAGCTTTAAGAATAACGTTAATAAATTTCCGTTCAAAATATTAAAAAATAGCGCCGTTATGCACATTGCCGCGGAGGCCCTCCGCACGATACGCGCGGTCGTTGTTCCAGCTGTTACCCGGTCATGTCACATCTGAAAAAAAAATCACCTCATTCGTGAGTAGTGTCGCTACAATGTAACATAGCGGTTTTTTTTCGACCATTAAAAAAATTATAGTGAGCCATCATTTCGGTGAAACATGAAAATTTTTTCTTCCAGCTCACCATAATTTTTTTAATGGTCGAAAAAAACCGCTACGCTACATTGTAGCGACACTACTGATGATCGAGCTGATTTTTTTTTTTGCAGATGTAACATGACCGGGTAACAGCTGGGACAACGACCGCGCGTATTTTTTAATATTTTGAACGGAAATTTATTAACGTTATTCTTAAAGCCCTTTCTGACGTTGTGTAAAAAAATAAAAATATTCCGCCCCATACTTTCGAGTTTATTATTTTGTTTTAAATATACCCATTTTTCGATCGGCCAAGGTGGCCAGACGCCTTAAAGTCTTTAAGAGGGAATATACATTTACGACGATCAAAAAATCAATTTCTTTTCTTTACGGGTCAACACCACTCTAGGAATTTGGAAAAATCGTTTTCACTTGTCTTCAATAATACCTTGGGGTCATAAAAACAATATGCAAATGGTATGCAGCGAATTTTTTTTTAATGTTGGATAAGTGTGTATACGTAAGGCAGGTTTGCAGTCACAAGAGCCTCGCGGTTGATATATCAGCGTGCGGGCTCTGAGTGCAGACGACGCGGGTTCGATCCCCAGTAGCCAATGTCTTTTTTTAAGGCGTTACCCCCACTTGTAGCGCAAAAAAGGCCTTTTTCATGAATTTTTTTTAAAGAGAACTACAAAACTTTTTTAATCGATCAATATACCATCTTAAAGAACACATCCTGAAGAACTTTCAGTAATTTTTTTATTGAAAAATATTACATTGTTTAGTGGCAAATGGCCGTCAATGAAATAATGTTTTTATATACACGGTTTGTGGTGACCAACATTGCGGCGAAGTGGATCATCTGAAAAAAAAAAATGCGGATGGATTTAGTCAAATATAAGTATAAACTAGTCTTTAATCGAAGGATTTTAAAAAATATTCATTTTTCACAAAATGGCGGACAGTCAAAGTTAATGGTTCAATTTTAAGGAAAAAAAACGGCCGTTTTTTGGCTATAAAACGGCCATTTTTTCGAAAAAAAAAATCGAACGATTAAAGACTACATTTTTATGTATTAAATAAGCCTGCAAAATTTCAAGAAGATCGGTTCATTAGTGTTCGAGTAATCTTGGTCACCGACTTCAGAAATGCCATTTTGAGAAAAACGCGTTTAAAGTTTCAATTTCAGTTTACACGAAGTGTAAAGTTTCAGTTTATCTCAGTCAATTTTGTTCGGATCGACTTGAAATTTTCAGGACATATTCTCAGATACTTGTACTTCAAAAAAATGCAATAAAAAAAATCGATTTTTTCAAAATCGCAAGTGGGGTTAACCCCTTAAATTAAACATATATGAATTAAATATCATAAATAATGCCTAGACATGCGAGAATAGCTAAAGCGAGAGGAAGTTCGACATTTTTTTATTGTATTTCGCGCCTCTTCCTCAAGATCAATGTAGTACCCCTTTCCTCTCAGGTGTCACCACAAATTTTTCAAAGCGTCCTAGGTAACTTTTCTCATCCAAGCTGAAGGCCGACACTGACAGTCATTTCATTCCTTTTTCTTGTGCGGGTGAAACCACACGTATATTTTTTTTCTCGCAATAAATTTTGTCGGAAATTGAGAAAATATGGAGAGAAAATGCAGAAGAAGTGTTTCGACGGATTGCGAAGATAAATAAAATGACCTTAACAAGCGGATTAAAAGATTAGAAGATTTACTTCTGAGAAAAAAGGAGAGGAAGGAGCGAAGGAGAAAACGTAGTAAGTTCCCGTTTGGGATGTCTCTTTTATCGTTTCTTTCCGTTGTTCGATCGTTGTTTATAGCACACCTTTGAGGTTCATCACGACGTGGATGATTTTTGGTGAGGAAATTTTTTTCCTAATGGTCACACGTTTAGGCTCTAACCTATGCGTGAGAGTTATTACTCAGACCGTATTTTCCATGGCAATTATCTCCATGACAACAGTCCGGTCATCCGCGTAGGCTCTAACCTATGCGGGGAGTTATACTCAGACCGAATATTGCCTTTTTTCTGTTCCGCTGGAAAACACATTCTCCTTGGCTAAATGATTTGGAATTGGCTAAATCTCAGAAAGATTTCACCTTCTATTGGGCTCTAACCCAGTAGACGCTATTTGGCGCTAACCAAGTAGACGCTTTATATACAGAATTTCATCTGACCTTCAAAAAAAAAAAAAGTGACGGATCTACGTATCGATCATCACCGTCGATTAATTTCATTTATCAGGGCATGACCGCGGCAGACTTCACATTCCAAGATCGATTCAATCCTTTTACTCCAATCAATCTGACGGTTTGTAGAATCCTGAGATTGATTCAGAACACCCTGTTCAAAATCTTCAGACAGATGTTATCTCAAACGATATACGGCATAAGGAAAGTGATCGACCCGATCCTTCTCCAGTTTCCAAAACTCAAATTACCGAGGATCACGAAGACGTCGTTTTGGATCCCAAGATCATTGAAATTTTGGGGAAACGATTCTTAGAGGAACGTTCTTTGGCCGCTGCCATCCCAGGAGACATAACTATCCGTTGGGAGGAAATTTTAAAGAGAGGAATGCCGTCAGATGACCGGACAACTCTTATAAAAAAAATATCCACCACCAAAAAACTGTTGCATGATAGATCCTCCAAAAATAAATCCTGAGGTTCGAGCTTCCCTACAGGAAACTGTAATTAAAAGAGACGATCGTATAGAATTAAAACAATAAAAGATCGCAGCATGTTTAGCAGCAGTGGGGAAAACCTTTTCGAGTGTTTTGAACCAACAGGGTAACAACAATGACTTGATCATTATTGAACAACACAGCGACCTTGGCCGTCTGTTAGCGGATCTACAACATGACGAGACAAATATTAGAAAAAACTTGATATTGGCGAACCTGAGTGCGTCGTTTAAAGACGTACTAACTGGGACCACTTCCGACGAATGGCTTTTCGGAAAGCAGTTAGAAGAAAAGATTAAAGCTGCTAAGGCGCTGGAAAGCTGCAACAAAGATTTAAGATCACCAATGAAATCTCAGTTCAGCAACCAGCCAAAAAACTTCAAATTTCCGCCCCGCCGATCACAGGGAAGTCATCGACAAACTTCTGCAGCGCCGGGCGGGAAACGTCAGCAGTTCAATAGACCTCAACATGCTCCGACCAGCCGACGTGGGACTCTCCGACACGAGAACAATTGGAAATCCGGCCAGAAATACGACAATCCTCGCCCCAGACGGCACTAGAATCGGCAAGTCCTATTGCTGGCAGGCTTCGGTTATTTATTTCAAATTGGGAAGGTTTAACTACCGATCGAAATATTTTGTCCTGGATACAAGGATATAAGATACCGTTTGAATCTTACCCAGTTCAAGTTAAATTCCCAGATGACCATGTGCTAAGTTCAAAAGAACATTTGGTGACATCGAAATTAATTTCGAAACTTTTAGAAAAAGGTGCTGTAAAAACTTGTGAGGACAGTCCAGGTCAATTTTTATCGCGAATTTTTTTAGTTCCAAAATCGGATGGCACGTTTCGTCTTATTCTAAATCTTAAGGAATTGAACAAGGTTATTAAGGCAAAACATTTTAAGCTCGAGGATCGCAAAGCTGTCTCGAATTTGATGAACGAAAATTGTTTCATGGCAACGGTGGATTTGAAAGACGCGTATTATGTAGTGTCGATCGCAGAAAATAACAGAAAATTTCTCAGATTTCGCTACAATGGCCAACTTTTCGAATTTACATGTTTGCCATTTGGTCTCACTACGGCTCCATATGTATTCACAAAGATCCTAAGGCCAGTGATGGCAACCTTAAGGCAAAGAGGGTTTACTTCTGTTATTTACTTAGACGACTTACTTCTCTTCGGCAATTCTTACGATGAATGTAAAGAAAATATCCGTTCTACTTGCGATCTTTTAAAACATTTGGGATTCGTTATTAATATAAAGAAATGCCAGTTAATACCATCGAAAAAGTGCAAGTATCTTGGTTTCTGCTTTGATTCCGAGAGAATGATTATTGAACTCCCACAAGAGAAAAGAGATCGCGTAAAAAGAGAAATCGAAAGGTACCGATCAACCAGAGTTTGCAAAATTCGCGAATTTGCTGAGTTTGTTGGCCTAAGTGGTTCGTGTTGTCCTGCAATTAGATATGGTTTGGGACGTACAAAAGCTTTCGAACGAGCACGTTATTTAGCTTTGAAAGCGACCAATGGCTCTTATGACAGTTTTTTCGCCTTGAACAAGAACCTGCGTATAGATTTTGAGTGGTGGAAAAATGCTATTGTCGATAAAAATAACTCTACTAAACCTCTCAAGTTTTGTCGTGAGATTTTTACAGACGCCTCTTCGACGGGATGGGGGATCACCTGTGGACAAAAGAAATCGCATGGTTTTTGGGATAGAGAAGAACGAAAGACTCATATTAATATACTGGAACTAACTACTGCCTTTTTCGGGCTTAAGTGTTTAGCGAATGATTTAAGGAATTGTGATATCGTTTGGATAATACCACAGCTATATCATATATTAATAGACAAGGCGTTGTTCGACACACGCGTTTGAATACCTTAACCAGACAAATTTGGAACTGGTGCGAGGAGCGCGGAATTTGGATCTTTGCGTCCTTTATAAGCTCAAAAGATAATTTCGAAGCTGATTTTGAATCACGAAGACTAGAACCAGAAACGGAATTCGAATTATCAAATGCTGCATTTAACAAAATAACTCGTTTATTCGGACAACCAGAAATTGACTTATTTGCAACTCGCGTAAACGCAAAGTGCGCGAAATATGTTTCTTGGTTTCCAGATCCGAATTGCTCAGCAGTTGATGCTTTTACAGTACCTTGGACGAAATTCTATTTTTACGACTTTCCACCCTTTGTGATTATTTTACGGGTATTACGAAAGATTAGAGACGAAGGGTCCCAGGGTATTGTAGTAGTCCCTGATTGGCCCGCGCAACCATGGTACCCTCTGTTTCGTGGTCTCCTTATCACAGAGCTGATATATTTCAAGCCTAACATACAATTGTTATCTTCTTCAAACAGAGAACGACACCCTCTTTGGGGAAAGATTACCCTGGTTGCCGGTCTTTTATCAGGAAATATTTCGAGTTAAAGAGTGTACCAGAAGAATCAATTGAACTAATGATCGCTTCGCTTCGAGAATCATCACTCAGACAATATAATAGCGGTCTAAAGAGGTGGTCAGACTTTTGTTACGAACAAAACATCAGTCCTTATTTTACTTCTATGGATAATGTTATGTTGTTACTTACAAGAGAGTGCAATAACGGAGCCTCACGAAGTTCCTTGAACTGTTTGCGTTCGGCTATAGCTTTAATAATGGGTCCCGAAGTGGGCGAGGATTTTAGAATAAGGCGCCTATTTAGAGGTGTCTCCGAAATGCGTCCATCCAAGCCCAAGTATGATCAGACATGGGATCCTAAAATCGTCTTGAACTATATAAGAACTCTGGGTTCGAATGACTGGATGTCTCTCGAAATGTTGTCTTTGAAACTCGTTACCTTACTCGCACTCGTCACTGGACACCGAATGCAAACTCTTTTGTTAATCAAAATTCAGAATATCGAATATCATAGAACATCCATACAGATAAAAATTCCAGACAAAATCAAAATTTCCACAATCAGCAGAAAACAGCCTCTGCTGGTTTTACCTTTTTTTAACGAAGACAAAATCATTTGCACCGCAACAACATTAGAATTTTACCTATTGAAAACTAAATACCTACGTTGTTCGACAGAGTCACTATTTATCGCCTTCAAAAAGCCTCATAGAGCAGTCTCCTGTCAGACATTATGTCGATGGACAAAGAATATGTTAGGCAGGAGCGGTCTCGACACCCAGATTTTTTCAGCACATAGTACTCGACATGTGTCGACGTCAACCGCAAAATTGAAAGGTGTCAGTATTGACAACATTAGATCAGCGGCGGGGTGGACAAGTAATTCGCAAACATTTGCACATTTTTATAACTTACCTGTCATTGGTGACAAGGAGGCGTTTGCTCGAGCAATAATGGAATAATCTTCTATTATCCGCTTAATTTGTTATTGTATCATTCGTATAATTCATTGTTGTTTTGTAAAAAAAAAATATATAATACATGTTGCGGTAAACAACTTTAAACATCTACATTGATCTTGAGGAAGAGGCGCGAAATACAATTAGATGATTAAACGAACTTACCTAAGTGAAGTTCGATCATAATTGTATGTAGCGTCTCTTCCGAAAGATCAGTCCCGCCCTTTATATATACCAAAAAAGAAATAATAACCCATATCTATGGAAAGCAATAGATATATGCCCAAATGTCTATGGCAACGCTTTAAATATAAGAAATGACGGTCAGTGTCGGCCTTCAGCTTGGATGAGAAAAGTTACCTAGGAGGCTTTGAAAAATTTGTGGTGACACCTGAGAGGAAAGGGGTACTACATCGATCTTTCGGAAGGGGCGCTACATACAATTATGATCGAACTTCACTTAGGTAAGTTCGTTTAATCATCTAAATATAAAATGAAGAAAAAGAATAGAAAAAAAAGTCGATTAACCAGGGATCGAACCCGGACCGCAAGCATCGTCAATCCGTCACGCTGCCAACTCAGCCACGACGCTCATTGAGGATAGAAAAACATTTATGATACACGCTTATTCATAATGTTTACTGTTGAAAAAAAACGCCGTAACGACCGCGGCAAAGGCTCAAGATTTCTTTTGAACCTTCCACGATCGTTTCGGCGTTTTATTTTTCAACGCGGTTCGTCGTTAATTTTTTTTACCCGCATTCTCGGCATAAACGGCCAACCTAGAGAAAACAATTTTCCCGATATATGTTTTTCTCTTTGAAATTCATTTAATGCATATTCCAATCCGCAGTAGTGCCACACATGTCGAGCTCGATCGGACGGAAAACCTCGCTCCCTTCGCCTGTCGAGTGAGCGAGGAGCAGAGACTTTTCCCCCACCGAGCTACCCATTCGTGTGCACGCGCTGACTGCGATATCGACTTGAGCTGTGCTCACGACTCGCGCGGCTACAAGGGAATCTGCAACCTCGACAGAGGCGATGCATACAAAATCATATTCCCGAACTCGCCGCCAGGATTTAGCGCCATTTCCGAGGCACGCCGAAAAGGGGAGCGTTGTACATCTCCCTACTAATCTCTGGTTGCGGTGGGTTCGATTAAAAAACGGACAAATGCTGAATAAAGTATATCCGGTAAAGTAGGTCTATGGATGTCCATGGCGTAGGATAATGAATGTATTGGCTACAATATTCAGTAAAGAAGATATATTCATATCAAACGATCGAATCTTTTTTTTGCTGAACATCTAACTTTTTTGTAGTTTGCCATTTTAGTAATTTTTGAAATTTCAACAAAGTAGTCGGTCATAAGTTTTATTATTATTACTAGAATTACATGTTATTTTTATTTTTATTTCAGATCACTCTAGCTGCCACCTACACCAATTGGCCATGCAGCAACAGCGGCTTTTTGTTCAAGTAACACTAACCTCATTGTTTATCAACATTTTTCTATTAACCTTTTGAGGTCACACTCTCGGCCTGTAACTTAGTTGGTCACGTGGCGTGGGGTCCGCTTGACCCCAGCCATGTGTAAACGATTGCCACGTTGATTCTATTGATCCGAATGGCTTATAAAAATGCAGGGTGTTAGTTTGAACCTACTACAATGTGGCATTCTCAGTATAATATTGTAATCGACATTTAGAATGGCGAGAAAAAATCAGGAAGGGATCAATGCGTGAAAAAAGCCATTTTTACTTAGGAAATCATAAATCTTGCAATGTTCAATTCAAAAAATAAAAAATTTACGTTCATACTCTGAAGATATGATGGTTAAGGAAAAAAATATCTTAATAGCGGGCGTTTTAAAAAAGGTATTTATTTGGGCATTTGAAGAGGGCCCATTCGGCAGTTAAAAAAAGAGCGATAATCGTCAAAAATGAGCACTTTATTCGCAACAACGGCTCGAAAAATGATGAGATCATAGTGTAAATGCAATATATACGAAGGGTATTTGTTTTTAATTTAAAAAAAATATATTAAAAAATACAAAACATTAAAAAATCGTAAATAAATCAAGTTCGTCATCCACAGTCGACTCAGGGGAAAACTCTGTGCTTGTCGCACATTCTAAATGATTTTATGGTTTTCCAAGTAGTATTGTAATGAGTGTTTAATCACGTAGACGGACGTCGCAAAAGATTCACATTTCGGAGTCATTCATGTAAGCTTGACAGAAAAAAAAATGGACCGTTCTCAGATTCATACTTACATTACGTAGAGTGATCCCACGGAGAAAAAAAAAACATTTTTTTACGAAAAAAAAATACGTGCAGGTCACATGGGGGTCAAAATGACCCCAGCGCCCGCCTGATTTTTTTTTTGTATCGACTACCACGACGAAACTGCTGTCGCGAATCGTTCGACCCTAATCGGCACTTACAGAGGGCACTCTAAAGCACCCTTACAAGGCAAGCCAGACCCCTTGGCCGTCTATAACTCATAGTAATTTTGGCTCAAAGTCGCGCGTAGGGTCCCCTAGACCCCAAATGACCACGAAGGGTTAAAAAAAACTTAAACTTGACAAGACGATGTATTAATTGTGTAAAATTCCGACGTCATCATCCCAATACTATCATCAGGAAAAAAAAAACATATTGAAAATCGACCCATTAAGGGGCGAGATGCAGTCATAATTTTCGAAAAAACGATTTTTTTATATCTTCCGGGATATCCCACAATTAGTGAAGGGGCGTCGGGTCCCCATGGCAGGTAGCGGCCGACAAACGCGCAAACGATAATACACGGGAAGGCAGAATGCTTCGAAGACAACAACAAATTGATATTTTGGAAGTTTCCACATCGGGCGAAGCCCTATTGTATGGGCCAGGAATTGATTATTCGATGTAAGTAATTTTTTAATTAGTATTTCTATACATAAATCAAGTGTAAAATTGGAAAACTATTTCAGAAATGTTCAAATATGTATTTCTCAAAAACTATGAAATTTAGCAAAATTTTATAAAGAATACTTTCGTTTTAAAATTGCCGGAAATGTTTAAAAAAAATAATTCATCCCGCAAAACTTTAATATTTGGAAAAATTGTTTTAACAATTGGCTATAAACAATTGAATGCGTACCGGTGCGATGGTCTAGTGGTTAGCGTGCTCGCCACTAAACCAGCGGACCGGGAGGTCGCGGGTTCGAATCCCAGTCGCGTACATTTCGTCGTGAAATGTTTTTCTTCGGCATTTCGCGGCGAAATAAGACTAGTTCCACGACTGGGGGGCGAACTCGATGACCGGCTGTATTGGTATAGGTTTTCCGCAGTTTCCCTATACCCATGACAGAAATGTCATGATGAATATGATACAGAGGGGGAAGTCGGCTGCGGCCGCAAGAGGGGGGAACAGAGGAAAGATGGAGAAGAAAAGGAGTAAACAGTGGAGGAAAGAATGGTCATAATGATGGGAAAGAATAGGTAACAAACGCGACAAGCGTGTACCTAAGGAAAAAACAATTGCATGCTCGACTTTTCGGCAAAAACATTGTGATATTCGGATTCAGCGGATCCAAATACATAAAAAAAGTTTAGCTTCATCCATCGAGCTCAAAATGTTACGAACATATAATACCGTATCCACATCGAAAAACTTTAAACGCGTTTTTCCCGAAACTATGTTTTTCATGTCGGTGATCACTATAATTAAAAAACCACTCGATGGATTTTGATGAAATTTGGTGTGCTTATTAATAGCATTAAAAACTGGGCCTTAATCGAAGGATTTTCATTTTTGTTGAAAATTTACATCTTTTTTAACAATAAACGAGCGATTTTTTGGTCGAAAATGAAAAGTTATCTGTCGGAAGCCGCCATTTTGTTAATTTAAAAAACAGCTTCGATTAAGCACTAGATTTATTATTAACGTAATGATTTTTTTTTTCAGATGATCCAGTAACATTTTATGATGGTCACCGCAAAGCACTACATGCCGCAGGGGGTCCGACAAAGATGGCGATATTTTTATAAATAATAAATATTTTTCTTTTAAAATGTGTATAAGTCAAGTTGAAATATAACATAAAAAATCTGTGTAACCACTTTTGTAAAACAAACTTAATTACTATAAAAAAAATTTATAGAAAATGCTCGTTTTTTCACGCCTCTGACTGCATCTCACCCCTTAAGAAGCCACCTTTCGACGACGCTAGATGCAATTCAACTATGGAATTTTAAGCTTGTTCGCTGCTTAAAATCTTTAAATCTTACGGAATCGCGGGTCGATTATTTTTTTAAAATAATATACGTATGCCCGTAGGTATAGCACGAATTGGCTTGTTATCCTTGTCGGCGCCAGCAAGCCGTATACTCGAGCTAGATATATATATAATAACACACACACACACACACACACACACACACACACACACACACACACACACACGCACGCACGCACACACACACACACACACACACACACACACACACCCACACACACACACACACACACACACACACACACACACACACACACACACACACACACACACACACACACACACACACACACACACACACACACACACACACACACACACACACACACTTTATATGCGTTTCAAATTATGTATGCATGAGACAGTATGTGGTAGGGGGGATGACAAGTGAGGTAGTTGCCCCGTATCCGCAACTCTCTCTCACTCCCTCTCTCTTTTATGCACACATATGCAAACAT
The DNA here is from genome assembly GCA_944452715.1 of Ophion slaviceki. Classification (NCBI taxonomy): domain Eukaryota; kingdom Metazoa; phylum Arthropoda; class Insecta; order Hymenoptera; family Ichneumonidae; genus Ophion; species Ophion slaviceki. The sequence goes on from OX101790.1 coordinate 12,072,266, forward strand.
AAACCGCAGGCCCACGCTTGCCTGATGCTGAGATTAACGATAGAAAGCGCGGGGTGCGATTCGAATTTCGCAGTAATAGGATATGGCAGAGCGTTTTAAGGATAACCCAGGAGACGAGTGGAATCCCTGCGCGCGCGCGAGGATACCACTCGTTGACTGCGACGTACGACGAGGTAGCGACGACGAGGAAAACTACAACGATAGACGATGAGAGTCCGACGAGAAGCGAGTCTCGTTGGGAGATTTCGGCCCACCCAATTTGCCGTGAACTATCCTCTCGAGCAATTTCCGTGTACGAGCTTCTGGCTCGTCGTGCGAAGACAAACTCACATGGGCAAAGTCCGCACGCGAGTTCACGTAAAGGCAGCAACGATTTATACACACACACACACATATGTATATATATAGAAAATATATGTGTATGTACAGGGTGTTTGGCGCGTGCATCGACACATTTTTTGGGGGCATTGGGGGGATCATTTGCTATTTTTTTCACCCTTACAATTAGACCCTGTGTCCTAAGCGTCACGGTAATTGAGATATAATTTTTTTCGTATTTTTTTTTTGATTACCCGAAATTCCACCTTTAAATTATCATAACTTTTTTATTTGTGGTTGTCATAATAGCACGAAATAACTTTTGTTGTATTCTGCAATGTATGTTTATTATGAATAAATCATTATTTGATACAACTGGTTTCAAGAGATTTTGCATAACATATTTTTATGGTGAATAGTATATGGCAGAAAAAAGTAAAGTATGCCGGAAAACTGCTGAAAAACTGTTTCCGTGCATCTCGTCAGCCGGAATTTTTTTTCAAAGATGCATATTGAATTGGTTTAATGGAAATCAATTCCATTGAATGGCAAAATTGTACGTTGTCATTACGTAAATAAGAAAAACTTTTGTGTTCTTACTAACTTGAAAAAGTATAACATTATCGATGTTTATTATGAATCAAAACCTGTGTCGGCAAATGTTTTATACAACTCAGAATGAAATTTTTAGTCATTTATAATTATGTCTCGAGATTATTTATTATTACCATTAATTAATATTAAGTGTTGCCAAAATACAGCAACTTCGCAGGCATTGAGGTTTGCAGCAATGTTTTTCATTCGCCAGCTAAGATTCATTATCTTTCATCAAACCTTGACGGTTCAATAATGAATATTATATGGTTTACGATAGGCAAGATGGGGTTTTTTCATCTAAATGTTCACAAAGGTTTAGTTTGCGTTAATCCGTCGTGAGAAAAATGATCGTCAAAAAAATGACATCACTCGTACCGTGAACGTCTTACCCATTGTTACATCCTAGCATATGTACCTTCTCTCATCTAGGTGTCCTCTCGGTTATTCCCAATATCCTCATTTACCGTCATAAGCTTATTCAATGTATACATCTAAGAATAAGACTAATAACAGCATAAAAAGGAACGTGCGCACGTTCCGCATGCATATTCGAACCACAGCGATATATGCACGATAGCAACATCGTTAGTCATCGAATTTTTCCATCACCTTGGCTTTGAACACGATAGACAGAGCTTTACCACAATAAACCTTTAGAACCCTCGACCCTAGATTATTTAAACATAACACAAAGTAGACGGCTCCGACAAATTTATAACTCTGACTAAAAAATGAGACATCCGGTCTCGCAGCGTAGTCGGATATATAAACTTCTCGATAGGAGAAGTCATCATAGCCATAAATTGACATAACACAAACCATGCGCATGCTTAGGTCTCAGATATCGAACTCTATATCCCATGCGTTTTTTCGCCGAAACACGGGGCAAAGGTCTCCTTCTTTTCCTACGCATAATAATCAGAACCGATGCCCTAGAATAAGGCCACGCACGTGACTAACGAATCTGTAAACTATTCGTACACTATACCGCGACCAATCAAGCTAATCAACCGATATATTCATGACCAATGGACCAATCCCTGAAGAACTGGATGACCAAAACCGCACTATCCTTAAGGTTCCTTCTCCCACCATTGAACTCCTAATTTTCATATCAAGAAAGGGGTTCCTTCCTCAATCTCAGTCTCCCGTCAACTACAACGAACCGAGTTCTTCTATCGAGTCTCAATCCCAGTCTCCCAACAACATCCACCGAGTACAGAGCTCAGTTTCCCGTCAACCAACTTTGAATCAAGTTCTTTTATCGGGTCTTAAATCCGATCTCCATAAGAGCAATCTTATTGCAAGTCTTTCTTTCAAATTGACTAAACGTATAAGTTCGACCAACAGCCCGCGTAGAAAAGTCAAATCCGTTTCGCGCGCTCTGAGATCGTACAGAGCTTCAAGTAGCTCTCGCCGTCTCTTATGTTCATATATACGTACCGACCGAAAATCTTGTGCGCGTGTCACTGACCTACTCCAACGGTGAGCGCATCTGGCCACGAGCAAAGGCCCACATTCATAAGAGCGTCTACCGATATCTTAACGAGCGAACACACACGCACAGCTACGCACACCGACAAATGTAAGCGAACCGCATAATTCTGTTATTTTTCTGTATAATCTCTCTACTCGTCTGTTATTATTAATCCGCATTCAAATCTGACTTCCCATCTGTAATAAACGTCAGTTAAATTTATGTGAGCTTGTCGAATTATTCCTCCGTTCCGAAACGTCGCGATAATTCCTTAATTACATTCTTTCCAAAGCACTACCCCTTTTACCCTCGACCCGTGCTATTGCGCTAGGCGTAGGCAACAAAGAGGGAAACAAAAACAGTATGCTCTCATCCCTTCCGGATGTGACACCATTTATAACCACACGTAAAATTACATACATTAAACTATTTTTTATCTCTGGTGTTTTGTGGTGAAAAAAATGCAAAAAATGTCTACAAGCTCAGTATAGTCTAACAATAACACACACGCATATATATATATATATATATATATATATATATATATATGTTTAAATCGTGGATTGTGGCTCCAACCTCCCTAAACATTGCTGAGTATCGACCGCGCTCCCTGAGCGTACTCCTCGAAACTTCTATAACACGACTAATCTTATGAGTATCATTAAGACCGGAGCCTGAATTAGAAGGTCCGTAAAATCGTTCTTTTTTGCTTAAATCGATAGATAAACTATCCAAGAATATATTTATAAAGTTACAAAATCAATTGTAAATATTTTCGGAAATACAAGGCCAAAAGTAGAAAAGTGATTGATATTTCCTCCTATTGAAAACTTTGAAGCGCGTTTTCTCCAGTTTTCATTTTCACGATTTTTTCGAGTTGGGGGGTGTGATAGCAAACCAACTAAACGACCTATTGAATCAAACTAAAGTTTATTTTCTTCAGTATGAAAATCTCTTCTAAGTGAATTAAAAAAATCCTTGAAAAACTCTTTTTAAATAATTTTCATAGCGAGTTAAAGTGTTTTTTTTACATATTCTTTTTTCAAACCTGAGAAAAGTTATAATTTCACGATTTTTTCAGCTTTTTCTTAATTTATCCAGAAGAAAAATATATGAAAATTGAAAATTTTGTTGGTTTTTTTGGTTTAGTCAAGAATTACGAGCTGCATCCTTCCCGCCGATTGGGGACTGCAGTGGCAAGACGCACATGGAATAGGCTGATAAATCTGCAGTCATTTATTCGTTCAGGTTGAAAAAATGTTTGCCCACATTTCAAATATACATGAAAAGATACCTCATTGTTTACTGGGTTGACTTGTTTTTTCCCTTCTAAACAAATTCCTGAACAAAACGCTTTTTTTGGACCTTCCAATTCAGGCTCTGGCCTTAAACGGTCCTCCCAGCCGTATTCAGAACGATCTGTAGAATAATAAAATGAAATTGAAAAAAGAAACGATTTCCAAAAATGAAAACAATACTGCTTTAAAAATAAGTTATTCAGAAGTGTTTCGTATTCGGAATTTTATTACCTACATTCTGCTAAACTCAAAATGGAACTCTATTTTTTTCCAGATCGCTCCATTTTTTCTAGCAACTTCTAGTCATCACAAAAATACGCTGTTTTTTTTTAATTTGAAAAACCTTTTAATACCATGTTGTCCTTGGTGACAAAATCGCCGCACCAGACCCTTAAAAAACACGTGGCCACCCTATAATTCTCACCCTGCTTGTACATATATATCGGGTAGCGTGGTCCGAAACCGACCGGTCGTCTCATACCTACCTCTCCATGTTTCTCAGTACTTGTGCTGCAACCGAAACTGTGGGTGATGGCATTTAAAAGCTCTCACAACACCGACAATTTGGAGGTAGAGTGCCATCTTTTTCTTTCATTTCATTCTATGGTTTTGCGTCGCGCTGTGTTTTGACAACGCGAAAGGTCATTTTTTAGCGGCACGGGACTGCAGTTTGAAGTGTTGTATTTTTTCTTGAAAAATCCAAAGGTAGGTTGTTTTGGTTGCTTATGGCCTAGACTTGAATACGCACTAATAAATTTAGATCACTTGCATCGTTGTACGTAAACGGCGAGTTGTTGTTTGAAAAAAGTCGCGGTGGTCCTAAATCGATCGCCAATGGGTGGGCCGAAACCGACCCCTTTGTTATTGCGCACTAAAGATTTTCTAGCGTGTTTTTGATAGTCAAACTGTGATTTAATGACTTCTGACGGTAATTACACATGGTTGTTTTAGAAATGGGGCGATCGTTCAAACGTCTAAACCCAAAACGAGATTCGGTAATTCTGCGGCGAGCACTTGCTGCCATTGCATTAGGACATTCGCTTAGTGCAGCTGCACGTGAATTTGGAATTCCTCGTTTGTCAGCTATTCGCAGTTTTTGTGAGGCAGAAGACAGCTCAGACAGGGATTAAAATTGTAACCAATGCATTCATTCAATTGTATTTCCTCAAAAAGGCCTTAAAATGTTCTAAAATAAATTTGACAATTATTCCCAAATCGTATTGTTTTGACAACAAGTTGCAACATAAATTCAAAATGTTGCCTTTTCCCTTAATTCGCTGTCAAAAAATAGGGGGTCGGGTTCGGACCATGGGGAGGTCGGTTTCGGACCACGATTTTTGGGAACGACCAATGTGTAGATTTTCATTACAGCCTCGGTATCTTAAACAAACGGTACCCGAATACGTCGTCATGCTGCTCAAAACTTGGAATAACGTTCCTTCTAAAGAATCAAAATTTGGTTTGAAAAAAAAATTAATATAATGCACTTTTATTGCCTTTGCTGATGAGTTGATCGGTTTCGGACCACGTCACCCTATATATATTGAGACGTACAGGTCCGTCTCATCAACGAATAACCCCACCATAATTTCAAAGAGTTAACCGATTTCGGGAGACAGAAGAGAAGGGGAAAGAAAAACCGGCAAAATCAGGATAAGCACACTAATTGAATTAGAGAAATACAGAAGAGATGGGTAAAGAAAAACCGGTTAAAACCGGATAAGCCTACCAATTGAATTAAGGAAGAAGAAGCGGTAAAATCAGGATAACCCACTAATCTAATTAAGGGAAGACGGAGAAGAAGGGGAAAGAAAAAGGGGTCAAATCAGAGTATAAAAGGACGGGAATTTTGGAGGAAGGAGGCTCTTTTTGAATCCCTTGTGGATCGACTAGTACTGTTTGGCAAAGTACATCCCTAGTGGAAGGAAACGTTGAGAACACGGAACGTTGAGAAACAAGAGAAACAAGGAGTCGCGCCTAAAAAGCGGAATTGGCAAGCAAGAATTGGAATAATCTGTTTTTTAGTCTTAAGGATGTATGGCAGCTACTGCAGAGTCGTTACAGAACTGATTATGCAATTTGCAAAAATCGCATTTAAAGACTAAATAAAATAATTGTAGTATTCATTGAAGCTAAAAAGGAGATTTACCACAGCTCAAAGTAAAACATGCGGTACAGAAAGAAGAATTTTCAATTTTTAACTGCAAATTTAGTGCCTGATTTGATGTACGTTTTCCTTGACGTTGTCGTGGTTACGACATACGAGCTAAAGAAATACGAAAACGGTCCCATTTAACTCGCAATATCTCGCAAAATATATGGGCACATGTCGATTTTTTTTTAAATGTATCATGCATATTACAGCGATACCGCACAAAAGTTTTTTTTACAAAAGAGTACTCCGGAAATACCTTTTTTGCCAATGTAAAGGGAATTTTGGACGTACAGTCCTATGTTCCCCGTGTTAAATGACCCAACTTTGAATTCGTTTATCTCAGCTTTCACGTGGGCAAATTTTGTTTTTTTAATCTCAAAAAGTTCTCGATATTTTCCTTTACAATATCAGTGAGTTTCAATTCGAATAGTAGTAAATAACTTAGTTGCCATACATCCTTAAGTGAGAAAATCTTGGAAAATCAAATAAAAATAAAAAGAGAGATACGGAAAGTCGATAAATAAAGCGACGAAATCAGTTATCGCAAACTAAGTAGAAAAATTATATTAGGAGAGCATAAAGGGCGAAGAGGTATTTTAAATCTGCGAGCGTCACGATACTCACGCAAAAACACAACAAACATACGCACACCTCCACCGATACAACGTAAACATTGAGCGAGCCAGCGCGGCACGATTCACCGCGCCGCGATCGATAGGGCGAGTAAGGGAGGGGGAAAAATTATCGGCCCATGATAATCAATGCGGGTCCCGCCCGGAAGGGTTTACCCTCCAAGTAATTACGCGAAGTGAACATTTACCGACGGAGAAAAACATTGCGGAAAAGTACAAAAACAACACGAACAACACACTACACTTATACATAGCGTTATTTTTAGATTATATCGAGCCATAAAAAACCGAATAAATCGTTTTTGTTTAAAAATACCCAAAACACCTGAGTTTATATTAATTTCTTCCCTGTTCGAGTCCCGAACCTATAAATTTATTTGTAACGAATTAAGACCCGTTACAATATATATATATATATATATCGGTGTAAAATTATTTTTAATAAAAATTGTTTTCGTTACATTCAGCATGAATTAAAAATTTACTGTTTCAGGCCGGTCGAAGCCGAATTGGAAATCACAAAGTCATTGATAGCATTTAAAATAATAAAAATGTTCAAAAAAAATGATTAATTCGAAAAAAAATAGATGGAAAAATGGTTCGATGATGAGACTAGTCTTCAAACCCATAGAATGAGTCACTCGATATTAGAGAATTTTTTAATTGATTGACATTGTTAATTGATAATTTTTTTCATATTTTTCAATAAAAGTATGCTACAAAATCAAAAAGAATTATATAATGACAACTCTGAAAAGAGAAAAGATAAAAATCTAAAAACTGGTGTGGATATTCTTTTCATGGGGTACAATTTTACAAAAAAAAAATCAAAAAAACAAAAAATGGTTGGGGTCATGGGTTAGGTGGAATGGCGTGGAATTTCCCATATATATATATATATATATATATATATATATACGAGGGTGGGGTGAAAAGTTTCCGGCCTGACCAAGAAAAACGACATTTAAAAATTTTTTTTTGCTTTATTTTTCAACATAATCTCCATCAACACTGATACATTTCTCATAACTCTCGCATCCCAAAAAACAGTAGCCATAACCTTGTTTGCCGATAAAATTGTTTTTGCCTTCTTTGGGATTGGTTCCCCTTTTCCAACCCACTGTTTTGACTGTTCTTTACTTTCAGGAGTGTAGTGGTGGACTCATGTCTCATCAACAGTTATGAATCGACGCAAAAATTCGTTTGGATTACGTCTATATAGCGCCAAATTGTCGGTAGCGTCGAGCGTTAGCAAATGCTCGATTGGTCGAGCGTTAGCAAACGCTCGATTGGTCGAGCGTTAGCAAACGCGGCACCCACCTTGCACACAGCTTTTCCATGTTCAAATGGTTGTGCAAAATATTTCGCACACGTTCAGCTGACATCCTACAGGTCTCAGCTATCTCATGCACTTTCAACCTGCGGTCTTCCAACACTATTTTATGGATTTTTTCAATCATCTCTGAAGTTGTGACTTCAACGGGCCGTCCTGAGCGAAGCTCGTCAGAGGTGCTCACACGACCAATTTTAAATTCAGAAACCCACTGATTAATAGTTGAATATGATGGGGAGGAGTCTCCTAGTGCTGAATCCATCTCTTCTTTTATTTGTTTTGGTGTAAAACCTTTCAAATGGAAGTATTTGATGACAGCACGTTTTTCCAATTTTTCCATTCTTACAAAAACAACGGAAGCGTCTCGCGCAATGTGCTCTCAAACGCAAACTAACGTAGCGATTGGGCTGAAACTGTACATACAAGCTCGGTAGGAATGGTACTGTAGGACGCCGCTCCAAAACTAGACCTAGTGGCACCATCTCTTGGTCAGGCCGGAAACTTTTCACCCCACCCTCGTATACACATTTAGCACAACGAAGCGCGGATTCCGCCAAAATATGAAATCGACGAGACACCAGGGGAAACGGGTCAACGAGTATACACAGAGAAAAGCAATAGCCATCAACTGCTCTCGGACAAATCTCTGTTCGTGAAACTTCTTCGTGCAACTAGGCACTCAAGGTATGGATTATATGCAGTGTGTATAGTAGATGGTATACATCATAGAACAATTAATTAGTTAAGTTTAATCCGGAGGAAGCGTGCATTTCGCGCTGTCTCATTGGCTTTAAAACTTCGTATATGCGCGATGCGCGGGAGATCGATGTTTTTTCGGGTCACCGGAAATTTTAGTTTTTGCCGATTTTACACGAGCTCCATTACGATATAACGCCGCTTATACTGCTGCACATTCGTGGAACGAACCACGGCTCGAGCTGGATTATTATTACTCAACGCCGGAGCTATTCTATACGTATTTCGTTTTTCTTTCTCTCTCTCTCTCTCTCTCTCTCTCTCTCTTTCGTTTCTTCGAGAGAACTTCCTTACCGATGCCACTTTTTGGCAGCGACCATGTGCCCTACTACCGATGCGTAATACGAACTAGCGAAGATTCGGGGATAAAGTGAACGACGAAAATAGAACGGTGGGCGAAGCATTGAAAAAACAATTGTGCCAAATAATAATGAAAAATTAATACATATTAAGGGGGGAGATACTTTTAGGCGAGGAAAAAATTACTGATTTTCATGATTTGTTTTAAAGGGAAGATTTCTTCACCATTTTTCAGACTAAGGGTATGTTTTGTTGGTGCTTTCGGCTGTTACTTACCTTTTTAAAATTAATCTTTAAAAATGGCGGAAGTATGGCACGGTCTTCTAAACGGGTTGCGGCGGATTGTCAGACGGCGTGACACGTAGCATCGACGGGATCAATCTGTAAAAAACCAACGAACATTTTTTTTTCATTAGAACTTACACGCAGAATATGAACCAAGAAAAAGTGAGAAATGTTAAAAATTGATGAAATGGTACGATTTTAAACAAAAAGATTGAATTATCCGAACAAAATGGCTACATTGTGCAAAATTATATTTTTTTTTAATTTTCAAAAACATTTAGGGTCATGGTGTAGACAGAAAAGTGGACAGAAATACCATATAACAGCTAAAAGTAAAAAAAAATGGTAAAGAAATCTTTCTTCTAAAAAAGAATCATGAAAAAGAGAAAAAAATGTCTCACCTAGAGGTATCTCCCCCTCTAATGCAAATAAAATGTTACTTCAAATTAAGCCTTAGGGTCAAAGTGGGAACAGTGGCAACAGTGGGTATACTGAACCTTTTCTGTTTCACAGAAGTGGACATGTATATCTGTGCATCTTTTTCTCATTAGAACCACCCTCGGATGCCAATAGGTTTAAACCTGTCTGTGAGTCGCGCCCGCGCAATTCGGTTGTGAGAGGTAATTTTATATTATTTTTGGTGTAAAAAGTTGAAAACCCTGCTGAGTTTGTATATTTTTTGTTTCTTTACCTATTGCAGTTATGTTCGAAGTCATTGTTCTCCCGCAATATACAGCTATATTGCGGTATTTGAACATTGTGTTTGTTAACCTGACAAAAATAGAAACTTGTCAGTACGCGCTTTAAAAAAAAGGAGAGGCTCGGTACACAGTGGCTCAATTTTTCGAGGTACACAGACGTAAGTCATAATATGAATATTTTCGCGTTGTCATTTAGATAGATATTGGTACTACCTCATTAGGTAGGTAGACCTCTGAAAAAAATGAGCCACTGATCCCACTCTGACCCCATATTTTTCTGAAAACTTCATCCAATTTGGGTGAGCAGTTTATACGTGATTAGTGCTCAAATCGGCAAACAGACAGAAGACAAACATTCCAAAAACAATTCTAATGCATTCTATCACTTATCCTCCATTCCTCCAATTAATATTTTTGCCAATATTTTCTATTTACAGACACGAAAAGTTTACAATTTTATTATACCTATAGATAATCATATAATAATAATAGAAATAAAATCTTGATACCATTTTGTGAAGCTTCAACTTGGTTTATCAACCTTTCTCGGTCATCAACCCTACCAACAATCGGTTATACAACCTTTTTGAATCAAGTCTCGAGGATTACGCCAACGCTCTTGATCGCGGGAGACACAATGATATTGATTTCAACATTTAATGTTGATATCAGCGCGAATAAAACACTCGATCCTTCAATTTATATATATATATATATATATATATATATATATATATATGTATGTATGTATGTATGTATGTATGTATGTATGTATGTATGTATGTATGGATGTATGTATGTATGTATGAATACAATATAAATAGTTGAGGGCACAGGATATCCGTCGATCGAGCGGAATAAAATGACCCTCGTTTGATACGATTTGATGCTCGACTCGTTTGAATTCCGTCGACGCAAATCCAGACGCGTGTATACATCTTATTCATCCTGTACAAATTCAATAGAATACATACCAACACAACAAAACCCACGCCCTCATATATGCATGTGTGTAGGTTTGCACAGGGGGATAAAATATATTTTGAAGCCATTGTATCTGTGTAATGTTGACTACCAGCACATTTCGCCGATCTGTCAGCAACCGTCAATATTCTTTAACATAAGCTTGGGGCTTATTTTTTTACATAAGCTTGAACCCAAAAAACTGTTCGATTTTCAATACTTTTGTGACGAGAGCGTTGTGATGACGAGCTTAGGATTTTGCACATAATTTATACGTAGGCTTACCAACCTTGAGCCTTTTTTTGTTAAAAAATATTAATAAACAACTATGTTATTATCATTTAAACAGTATGCCAGCGTTGCGGCACGGCTAATTGGTGTAGAAGGTTCCAGCAAGTACAGTCATCTGAAATGAAAAATTAAAAAATGTACTTTCAGTACAATGACCTAACTGGCATATGACCGGATACTTTTTTCAAATTTCGGGAAATTACGAAAATGGCAATGTAGAAAGAGAAATATTATCGATTAAAAGTAAACACGACTTTCGTCATTCGTTATTGACGAAGGGATGAACATGTAAAAAAAATCGACCGGTCGTGTGATAGAATTGTTGTAAACTATGCTCTGTCCGAATTTAAAGTGAGTCGGACGAATAGAGTTTGAGAAAAAAACGCAAATGAAAAAAGGCTCCATCGCAGCGGGGTGGTACCGTAAAAAGGGGTTACTTTGACATCAAGGGTAACTTTGACAGTTTTTGGGGCTACTTTAACAAAGTGCTAAACTACGGTTTAAATGTGTGCGCAGCGAGCCCGCGTGACCTGCTATGGCGAGCGGCGGGTGCGGGGAACAAACTTGAACAACAATTTGTTGTTTAAGTTTATTATAATGTTGCTAAAGTTGATTGTAATGTTGCTCAAGTTGATTTTGATCCCAATGATAAGTATAAGACTGATTAAGGGCCTATAATAGTACCCTAGGTACTTGATATTTTTAAGTAAAATATTTCCTTATGGCCTCAGGCTACAGTAACGGGTATAAAATCATGTGCGAATTTAACAATTTTTTTCGTATCAAAAAGTGATTCAGTCATACAATTAATTACACATCTATTTACTATGAATATCAAGCTGTTAGAAAAGATATATTTTTTTTTTCGATGTACGAAATGGCCGTCTACTCGAAACTTCTCAGCTTCTCAGCTTCAACAGCTTTATTCCAATTGGCGTGACAAATAACTTCAACAATTTTCACTCGATTTACTTTAAATTTAAAAGTTATGTTCCTAATTGCATTTCGCAGAGAAGTACGTACGGAATTTCCGATTAATCGAAAACTTTTCATTTTATGAGCAGTTTATGAGCAGTTATGACGAAATTTTTCACTGAAAATTGATTTCTTAAGTTCAAATACCTACAACTTTTGAATAAAACAATATATTTTAAATTTCCTACGTACTTCTCAAGGTATTCTAATGTAGATTGACGAGAATTTTTGTTTTTTGTTCTAGGTCAAGAATTGTGGATGCTAAATGTGATGCCGCGGAGCGCCTAAAAAAAGATAAAATAAAATATTAGTAATCGGCCATTTTGTACATCGAAAAAAATACATATATATTTTCTAACAGCTTGATATTCATACTAAATAGATGTGTAATTAATTTTATGAGTAAATCCCTTTTTCATACGAAAAAAAATTGTTAAATTCGCACATGATTTTATACCCGTTACTGTGGCTTAAGGCCTTAAGGGAGGACACCACTAGAACTGTCCATTTTCGACTGTTTTCTTTGGAAATTTTTTTAAAGAAAGGAATAAAATACATTGTCAAAAGAACTTTTAGATTTTACAAGGTACATATTGAAGTATGTAAAAAAATATTTGTCAAAGAATACAAAATGGCGGCGCACGATTCGCCATAGCACTACTATTCGGCCAACCCTCTCCGCAGCACGCAAAAAACCGTCGTAAATTTAGTCCCGGAACTAAGAGTGAAATATTTTCGTTAATTATATTAGTTTTGGCAGGCAAATACGGAAGGAAATTAAAAAACAATTTAAAAAAATAGAGACGAGTTGCAAAAAAAGTTCGTTTTTTCGACCATAATTTTCATATCAGAAGTGATATATTTTTTACCACTTTCAATTAATCAAAAAAAGCGCTCGTACTTGATAGTTGAAGCAATCTGAGAAGCTACAATTGAAATTTCAAGGCGATTGGACGAAAATTGTTCGAGTTCTGCTGCGTGCTGATTTCAAAAACATAGTTCTGAGAAAACTACTTTCTTTTATTTACGTGTAAACTTATTAAAACAACAATTTACACGAAATAAGTTCAGTGTATGCTTGATAACATACCTTTTTTCCAATTCCCGAATAAATAATCCAGCAGAAAAAAAAATCGGTAAAAACGATCTTTTTCGGCCTCTCACAGTGGTGTCCTCCCTTAATAAAGATGACAATTTCATTACGAAAAATCGTTATTTTTTATTTCATTCGCTGTATAATGCATAAAATATTGAATTTTTAGATCACAACGCTGTCAAAAGTAACCCTTAATTCTTGACATAAGTTGCATTTCAATGCCTTGTCAAAGAAACCCGACACACGAGGATACTTTGACACTTTCGAAAATAAATAAATTAAATTGTGGGGTTTGACTTTTTTATACATTTGATAGCCAAAGGGTACATTGTTCTATTGGAACGAAAAAGTTGGAATTTAGGATGTTAAAAAAAAGTTGCCTACAAAAAACTTCCAGAACCTGTTCAAAGTAACCCCGTATTACGGTACACCATACCGCTAAATTCCAGTTTGCCAAATTTTGACAATATCTTTGCTGCATTTTGAAATTGAGACCCTGGGCTATAAAACTATGCAAACGAAAATCGGATTTTTGAAGTTTCAGTCCCATGCACACCCCTTAATTTTGTGATCCGTTTCCGGAAATTTCCGGAAACATACGGCCGTTGAAATGACTTTTATATAAATATGCTTTCATCCAGAAATGATTTCGAGAACATTGAGGTTTACGTCGCGTGATACAGGTGTGCGCGACTATGAGAACGGTTCTCGAACTCCAATGTCTTCGAAATCACATGTCCCGATATATATACAGGTACAGTGCCGGCCAAAAGTATGGATACACCTAGAAAAATTTCGCGGCGCACTAAAAGTTTGCTATCTCTGTGAAAAAAAAAGATATCCGGATTTCGAAGGCGGCATTTTAAAAGGGACAAATGAAGCTTCACTTTGCGGTATGGAAAAAAAAATTTGATTTTTTTTAGACCCGGGGCGCCATTTTGAAAATGGCCGTTTTTTGGCTTATTGGCTGTTTAAAATCGGCTGCACGTCTTCAGGACATTTTTTTGCGTTTTTTTTCGAAGAACCTTAAAAGATAGAGCAATAGCTATAGTTTCCTTTTTTAGAAAGTTTCGTACGGTTTTTTTTCACCGAGTTATCGCATTTTTTTTTCAAAAAGACAATTTTGAAAAGATGCTGCTGAAATGAGAAACTTTGAGGTTTAGAGAAAATTGCCAAAAGGAAAAAAAGTTGCGTTACATCGTATTGAATCGAGCAGAATTTTTTCAAATTTTTTTGCTCCAACATTGAATTAATAAAAAATTACTCATTTTTTTTCTTAATTTTTAGCCGCACAAAACATCCACCTCTTACCTCTTACCTCATCTAAACGCCCTTTTCGTCGAAAAACCCACCTCCGGCTTTCAGCACTGCATCAACGATTCGTGGCATCCGATCGATTAATGAATCCAGCTGAGCTGAGCTGAGGGATCTCCACGCAGCTTGCAGTTTCTGCCACAGATCTTCGGCCGATGTAGGGCAGGTCATTTGTATCTTTCGCTCGAGCTCTTCCCAGAAAAGTTCGATGAGGTTTAGGTCGGGTGATTGTGGCGGCCACACCATATTCACGATTTTTTTTCTTTGCCTCGTTCTCCAAATATTCTCGACAGAGACGGGAACTGTGTTTCGGATCATTGTCTTGTTGCATGGTAAAACCACGCCCGATCGTTCTTAGCCCCGATGGAATCGCATGATTAATGAGAATTACTTTATATTCTTCTTTTCTCATTATGCCGTCAATTTTCACAAAGTCTCCGACACCATGACCGGAGAAGCAACCCCACACCATAACGGAGCCACCGCCATGCTTGACAGTTGGTGTCAAGCACTGTGGTGCCATTGTTTCCGAAGGATTTCATCGAACAAAAATGCGTCGACGACTACCGAAGATTAAAAATTTTGACTCATCCGTCCAGAGTACATTTCTCCACTGATTAATCGTCCACTTTTTGTGTTCCAGGGCCCATGCGTATCGTTTTTCTTTGTTCGCCGGACGTAACAAAGGTTTTCTCACGGCGACACAGCCTCTGAGGCCAGCACTGTTAAGGGACAAAAAACCACTGTGACGGCTTCAAAAAAACGATTTTTTGAAAACCATCTAGAAAAATCTAAAATACATTTAAGATTAAGATGCCGTTGGACCCAGATCGAAAAAAAAATAATTATTTTCGGAGATATTGAATATTTTGTGGAGCGGTGCAGCGCTCCGTGACGCTCGGGGTCCCGCGCAGCTCCGCGCCTCAGGGTCGGCAGGTATACCGGGCCTTTCCCAGGTCCTGCGGGTTTTTCCCAGGTATTCTTTTGTCTCCCTTCACAAAAACCGGCTATTGTTATAAATATAGTTTCGAAAAAAAGCCATAGGTGACGATAATTGAAAAATGTTCAAGGCAGGTATAGGGATAGCGTCATAGCGTCAGTTTGCGAATAGAAGCGAGGCTACTCGTGTCTAAACGCTCCGAATCGTTTCGTTTATAAATATCGAACGCTCAGAATTATTCTTTGCACATTGAAATGGATAATCCGAAAGTGTACGCGGGGAAAAAGGGAACAAGACGAAGCTATGTGACGAGGAGTCGAACGAAAATTTCGAATCGAAAACCTCCGAACCGTTATAGCTCCGAAAATAGTTCTGCAGAGTATGTGAGCACGTCGGCGAAAAAGTTAAAATCGTCGAACGATTTAGAGGTCGGTGTTACTAACGATTTCGGTTATCGTATAATACATCTCGTCAATGCATTGAACATTATATCGACGTTAGTGAAGTGCAAAGTGTGTGATCGCGATATAAAGTTTACTGAAAAAAGTTTGCGCGGACTCGGATTCAAAATCGAGGTCGATTGCGGCCATTGTGAAAAAGTGCAAATCAATTCGTGTCCTATGATTGACAATGCATACGAAATAAATCGTCGGATCGTATTCAGTATGCGACTTCTTGGCGTCGGTTTGAATGGCTTGATGAAGTTTTGTGCATTTATGGACCTACCGCGCCCCATATTTCAGTCTTTCTACGATCGAATCTTAAGGAGGTACACTAGCTTCAGCAAAATGGTGATAGATCAATAAAATTTGGTGAATATATTCTTTAGTATTATTCATGTAGATACAAATTTTTCAGATTTTTTGGTTGTGCCGTTTTGTTACAAATAATTCACAAGCGTTTATTCTTATACCCGGAATATATACCTATATCTATAAAAACCCTATGCTTATACACGTGAACTTCAATGTTCAATTATTCGATAACGGCACAATGAAAAAATCTGAAAAAAATTGTATTGACATATATAATACTAAAGAATATACTCACCAAATTTTATTGATCTATCACCATTTTGAAATTTGACCATGGTTTAGCATGGCAACATTGTATGAAGCTGGTGTACCTCCTTAAATTCGATTTCGATTGCCACTAAAGCTGTGAGCACAGTGAGCAAACAAAAGGCTGCACTTGAGGAGGAGACAATTTCGTTGGAAAATGGGGTGGAGGACGGAATTATCGTTTCAGGCGACGGATCGTGGCGTAAGCGCGGTTTCAGCTCGCTTTTCGACATAACATCGCTAATCGGCTGGTACACTAAAAAAGTGATCGACGTTATGGTGAAATCGAAATATTGCAAAGCTTGCGTGCATTGGAGAAAAAAAAGAAAGCACCGCGGAGTACTGGGAATGGAAAAGTACCCACGACGATGAGTGCCAGGCGAACCATAGCGGCTCCTCCGGAAAAATGGAAGTCGACTCAGCTGTCGAAATGTTTCAACGGTCTGAAGAGCTCTATGGCATAAAATATAAATATTATATTGGTGACGGCGATTCTAAAACGTTTCTGGGCATATCGAATAGCGATCCATACGACGGTTTCGAGATAAAAAAAAGAGTGCATCGATCATGTCCAAAAACGTATGGGGACGAGCCTCCGCGAAATCGTGAAAAAAACAAAAAGGATTGTCTGGCAGAGGAAAGCTCACCGGAAAATTGATTGACGAGTTGAGCACATATTACGGCTTGGCTATTCGGAGGAACAGCGATGATGTTGAAAAAATGAGGAAGGCAATTTGGGCAACTATCAAACATAAAATATCCACAGATAGTGAGGCACAACATGACGATTGCCCAGAGGAAGCCGAGTCGTGGTGTTCGTGGCAGCGAGCGGTCGCAAGCGGTAATATTTCTGAATATCGCCATAAGCCGCCTCTTCCTGAGAAAGTATTGGAGGCAATTACGCCAGTCTTCGAAAATTTGAGCAGAGACGATTTGCTGCAGCGTTGTTTGGGCGGCTTCACGCAAAACAACAACGAAAGCTACAACAAATCAGTTTGGGCAATAGCCCCCAAGTGTCAGTCCGGGAGCAAAAAAATCGTCGATATTGCAGCTGATATCGCGGTATTATTATTCAATGATGGCCTGAGAAGCCTCATGAAAGTTTTGGAGACGTTGGGGATAACTATCGGCCCAAATTGTTTCAATTTTTGCGTTGAAACCGACGCAGCGCGGATCGAGCTGGCGGAGCGCTCGCTCACAGACGCTGCAAAAGAGGCAAGAAGAGCCTGTACAAGTTCGAGAAAAGATGCTAGGGACAATGATTTGCTTCTTGAAGGCCAGCTATATGGTGCCGGCATCGCTGATTAAAGGTAAGAATTTTTTTTTCCAATTTATCGCATAAATTAACAAACCTAAAACTTTGAACGCGTTTTTCTCAAAACCACTTTTTTGAGTGCGGCACGCAGGAGAACTCGAGCAATTTTTATCCTATCGACCTCAAATTTGCACTGCATCAATAAAACTAGATTATCTAAAGAAGTACATAGGATTTTTTCGATATCTCAATAAAAAAAAAAGTTATAGCCTATTTTCGACGAGAAATTTTGCTCCAAAAGCGTCCTTTAATTTCAAAAGCGTGCCTATTTTTTTAAAAATCAATATTTTTTCAAATTCCTGTGTACTTCTCTTCAAAATATCATATTATTAACGAAAACACTCGGTATTTTTTTTTCAGATCGACTTTGAAGAGAGTTCTGCTGCGTGCCGCGAACCACTGCATAGGCAACAGTACCTGACGCGGGAGCTTCCCCAGCGTCACCATGGGGCGTGAAAAATTTGAAAATTTTTTTTTATGTATCTTCAATAAACAACGAACAAAACAAAACAAAATTTCGAATATCTCTTTTTTTCCCACAAAAAAAAATTCTTGAAAAATGGCAAAAAACAGGGGGTCACAGTGGTGTTCTGCCTTAAGACGACGTTTCACTGTCGTCAGTGATATCGAGGTTTCCCTTTGTTCGTTAAATTTGGCACAGATTTCCGTTGCTGTTAATCGACGATTTTTTTTGCTGTTAACGACGATATTTTTATCGTCTGAGGACGTTGTCACTTTGGGTCGACCCGGACTATTGCGATTGAAATACGTTTCGGACTTCTTAAATCTCCCGATGGTCGTCTGCACTCCTTTCAAAGACACGCGCGTTTGTCTGGCAATTTCTCTGTACGACAATCCCTTATCGCGCAACGCGACAATAGCCCCGCTTTTATACAATGGAATTTCTTTTTTCCGTGCCATTTTGATCCGTTAAGAAAAAAAAATTTGCGTAAAAACTTGTCGATTGAAGACCACACGTGTTCGCGTTCGAAGTTTTCGCACAACTAACTGGCTTTGTCAGCGCGACACTCGTCACATTATTCCAAAGAATCAAAAATGTAAACAAAAACGACGAGCGAAAAAGAGAGCGAGAAAAAGAACACCAGAGAAATAGAATATCGACTCGCGAGAAATAGAATCATTTTTACGCTCCACAAAGGTAAAATGTAAACAAAGACAAGAAGCTTTATTTCCGCTCCTTGTGTTTACATGAGGTAAAAGGTAAGAGGTGAATGTTTTGTGGGGCTAAAAATTGAGAAAAAAAATTGAAAAAAAAATGTATTCAATGTTGGAGCGAAAAATTCTGGAAAAAAAAATTTGAAAAAATTCTTCTCGATTCGAAACGATGTAACGCAACTTTTTTTCCTTTTGTCAATTTTCTCTAAACCTCAAAGTTTCTCATTTCGGCAGCATCTTTTCAAAATTGTCTTTTAGAGAAAAAAAATGCGATAACTCGGTGAAAAAAAATCGTACGAAACTTTCTAAAAAGGGAAACTATAGCTATTGGTCTATCTTTTAAGGTTCTTTAAAAAAAATGCCAAAAAAATGTCCTGAAGACGTGCAGCCGATTTTAAACAGCCAAAAAAGCCAAAAAACGGCCATTTTCAAAAGGGCGCCCCGGATCTAAAAAAAATCGAATTTTTTTTTTCCAAAACCAAAAGTGAAGCTTCATTTGTCCCTTTTAAAATGCCGCCTTGGAAATCCGGATATCTTTTTTTCACAGAGATATCAAACTTTTAGTGCGGCACGAAATTTTTCTAGGTGTATCCATACTTTTGGCCGGCAGTGTATATGTACGTGAAATACGATACTCGAAAAAAGATAAATTTTTGTGGCAAATTTACTCCGGTAACCGGAAAAGTATCCGGACACAAACCACCCCCGTTTTTTTCACCCTACGCACAATGCGGAGGGTTCAACCATCGCCCCGTGGTTTATTAGCTCTCGGAGCATTCTCGTCAGAATGCTCCCTCCCTCCCTTTCCGTACCCAATATTTGAATATCTGTATCGAGACTGTTTCTCCTCTCTCATTCGGAGCGCGGCGTTTTTGTTCTATTTTTAATTTTTTTCTCCTCTTCATTCCATCCGCATTCTCGCGCTAAAAAAGATTTATCTTCAATGCCTAGCCTACGGATAGCAACAACCTCGTAACTCGAGTAATTCGGTCGAATTTTGTTTTTTCGTAGATTTTTATTGTGATTTCCCGCTCGTATATGTGACAGTCAAGACACAATTAAGGATGGGAGATACCTTTGGGCCAGAAAATATTGCGTGATGCCCATGATTTTTTTTAAAGGAAAGATTTTTTTACCGTTTTTTGAGACTTAGGGAATTTTTATTACTCCTGTTGGTTATTACACGGTACTTTTTTATTTTATCAATCTTTAAAAATAGCGGTGGTATGGCACGGGCTTCCATTTATGCAGATTAATAATTTAAAAAATACCATGCAGCAGCCAAAAGTAGTAATGAAACATACCCTAACAAGGAACGTCACTTGAGTGTCCGCCTCCGATTTTGTTGTAACTCATATATGTGATGAAGCATTGAAAACTATTACACACGTACTTTTTTATCTGCGAAAAAATGTCTTTAAGGGGGAACCACCCTTCGGAGAAAGGTGTGTCGCCCCTTAATTTCATTTTTTTCGATTATTTAATTTTTGTTTTAGTTTTATTCAGATCAGTGGACTGCTTATGGGTAAAACTGCAAAACCACCCCGCGACACGCCTTTCTTTGAAGGGTTAGATCCCCCTTCAAAGCCGGTTTTCCGCAGATAAAAAAATCGTATTTAATAGTTTGCAGATCTTTATCACATGTATGAGTTTCAAGAAAATCAACGGCGAACAGTTGAGTGATATTGGTTGTAAGTCGCAAAAATAGTGAAATCTTTTTCAAAAAAAAAAACCATAAGAATCAGCATATTTTGTCCTCGCCTAAAGGTATCTGCCCCCTTAATCCTGATGGTAGGCACGTATGTGGGTTTTCGAGATTCCGTACACAGGGGGTGGCAAACCAGTCCCAACCGATATGAAAACATGAACGAAATACGGAAGATACCATTTTTTTGCATCCAGCCCCAAAAATGCGGGTAGAGAAACTGATCGGCTCGTCGTTTCTATCCCTCTTCGATTTCGTACTGCGCCCCACACTCATTCTCTCCGCAATCGATCACTCATTCAAATGTTACTTCATTCATCGAGATGCAACCTTTTCAGGATTTTTTGCAGAGTGTTCAATTCGAGCCATGGATTTTTGAAAACTTTCTCCATGCAATTTTGTCTCGTTTTCGGTACGTTTTGTACGTTTCCGGAGAAAAAGCATTGACTTGGCCGGGTGCCTAAAGCGGCATTCTATGGCTCGGTTTCCCAACCCAAGTTATCCTGACGATGAGTTGAGTGCGCTAAACGTGATTCTGATTCATCAATTCGCCCTTCAGGAGTTTCGACATTGAAATCGAAATGCTTGTAGACGGTTGAAATGTATATCACCCGAAGATTAATTTAGAATGCATTAACTGCCTAAAAATTAATCCATTTCACAAAATAGTTTCGGAGATGTTCAATGTTCCAGTTGAACCTCTGTCCATTTGGTAATACACATGACACCTCATAAACACTGGTTATAGAGCGTAGGGGCTAAAATAATACTTTGATTCGAATTCAGAAAACTGAGAAAACCAAGATTATACTGTTGGTAATGTCGCGTCAAAAAATGTAACGATTTTTCTACGTCGTTCATTAATAATAGTCGAAAAAATATGTGAATTTTAAGCTCCTGCGGTTTTTTTCGGACATTAACGAAACTTGTAGGTTAGACGTGGCAACACCGCGTCAACTGGCTTTGTAGAGTGAGCCACTCACAGTCAAATATTAAGGACGTTGCTCAGCTATCGCGAAATAATAAGAATTTGCTGAAATTTGTTGAGCATATTTGAGAACATGTGTTACGACTCCGTGTAAAGTTTCAAGTACTTCGTCTGCGTCTTTGTTGAGCAATTAATTATTGAAATTAGGCTCTTATACACCGGCGACATAGCAAAAGCCTCAAAAGAACTCTAATATGACTGTCGCAACATAATAAAAATAGTAAGAAAATAATGGAAATAGGCGGAAAAATTCTTGAGATTTTTATGAATAATTTCAACGAACAGCGTTTCATCTGTCTCGTTATCGAGATATTCGTGAAATAAAACCGCAAATTTCAGCTGATTCGCGTAAAATGAAACGCACATACTGCTGCTTCCCTGGTACAAATTTCTTATCGCGGTTTGATAAAGAGTATTTAAATATTTTAAATCATTCTTTACAGAAGCTGCAGTGCATGTGTTTCGACATAACCTTCAAATCAATTATGCGTCGTCCCTCGACGGCGCATTCATTTTCCGGCTCAACTACTTTTTTCCGCCGTTCTCCGGGTCGTACTTGCTCCAACCGTCGATTGTACTGTTTTTCGGTTTGTATTTTTCCCTTCCATCTTTTCATTTTCGCCGAACAAAAAAACGGAATTCGCAAAGGATGTTTGACAGCTACGCGCTCACGATGTGGCGTTCGTATCTGAGCTCAGTAATACCAGTTACTGAGAACTAAATGGCGCGTTTGCCCCATTTCAACTTGGTTAATAACTTATTCGCGATGTAAATAAACAAAAAGATTAATAACATTTCTAAACAGTCAATTATATGCATTCCACCTATTTATTAGCAGAAATTTATTTATTTTACGTAACCGAAAATTTGATTATTCGGGGTATCCCGCAAACATCCTGAGCAGCCTCCTTAACTGGCAGGTATTTTTAAATCGTCGCGCGTTTAAAACGAACGTAGTATAACAGCATATGAACTTTATAATACAATGTATTTATTCGTCCACTCGACATATTCAACGTTTGCTTAACTTTGTCAAATCGAAAACTCTTTCTAAAACGTTGAGCGATGAACGTTTTTCACCGTTTTAAAAACCTGGAGCCAACGACGCTTTATCGATAGTCAGTCGTGCAAATCCTAGAAACGGTCACTATTGCCAAGTCAATCGCTTATTTTTGCTTGAAAACAATTGCAACATATTTATGTTTAATCGCAAGAATGTTAACCATCAATATCATTTCTCGGCTTAGAAATATTTTTCAACAATATTATGAGTTGGATATTGCCCAATGATAATTCATTCATAAATGCAATTTTATTCGTAAGTAGTTGGCAGCCTGCCGAAAACTCATTGTATTCTCATCCCTACTCTTGCAGCCAAGGAACGGTATCGAAACTCCTTAAGGGGTTAGGCTACTGTGAAGACCCGAAACTGGGGGTTGTTTTCAAAAAATATATTCCCAAGGAATACGTAAGATAATCGAAGAATCGTTTGGAGATTTATTTGTATGCACATAAAAAAGTTGTGTAATTTCATTAAAAAATATTAAAAACTAAAGAAGTTGTAAACAATCTCATGAAGGACTTGTGAACGTGAGGGGCTCAACGGTGTACTTGAGTTCGGCCACCTGGTTGATCTGAAACGAAAAATAACGACTTATTTCTTATAACAGCTAATATTGGCTAAGACTTGACCGAGCTTTTTTATTAACATGTTTCAATCATCAGAAAATAAATTATCTTTTCTCGATTTTTGACAATGACAAATTCTCAGAAATGACAAAATGTTAAGAAGTAAAACGTCCTTCAAGAGTAACTATTACACTGAATGAGTGGACCAAATTTCGAGACAATCTGTTCGTTTGTCGTGAAATCGTGCACACCGTTTTGAAAAAAGTCATTCCGAGAAAAACTCGTTTGAAGTTTTACCAGCAGTTCTATCGGTGTAATCATAAGTTTTTCTTCAAACTGCGATTCCTGCAACATATGTTGGACCTTCCTCTTCAATTTGAGTTGCCTCAAGCGGCCATCGATGTTCTAACACTTTCCCAGTAGCCTTAAGCCTCTTAAGCCTCGGTTAACTCAATTAACTGAGAGTTCTGTGCCCGGGCCAAAGTCTACCGAAATCCTTCTCAATATAAAAGATTGGGATGGTTTGAGTATCATCCACAAGACAGTGTTGTCAGATCAGGGGATTTCCCCCTAGATTTAAGGTTGTTTCGCTCGCGTGATGGGGTAAACGGAGGCGAAACTTGTTCAGGGTATTTTTAAGAGAATATTCCTAGGACCGTTTATCCTTTTTCGCCTGTTTACCTCATTCCTGTGATTCTCTTTACCTGCAAATTATATGTAGCACCTACTTTTTTGCACTTTTACATAAGCGTTTTGCTACCCAAAAAAGAAATCCAGTCGCTACTCGACAATTGAAATTTAGTAGTACAGTACAGAAATGACATTTCTTATATTGTCGATAATATTTATTGAGTACAGTTTATTTAATTATGAAAGGCACCGTAGCTACGCGAAGACTCGTAATATATATTTTTTATAATGGCCTATAACAACGTATATGTATATACAATATACATATATATGTATATACAAATATTTGGTAGTGATCCGAGATATTTGGATTTGTATTTCATTTTAATAGGTGACCTTGAATGACCTTAAACGACTTTGACCCCCTAATGTTTTTTTGCGGATTGAGGAGCTCCACAAGATGGTTGAAAAAAATATACCATTCCATTTTGAAAAGTGGAGGTGACCTTCACTGTGCACCAGCGCCTCAACCGGAATAAACAAAATTGGTCACATTTGATGGCCCATTTCACACCGTACAACTTTTGTCTGGAACATTTTTTGTGACGTCGATAAATGCCCAGTTCTTTCGGGTGGTAGAGGTAAGAGGGACACCCTGTATG
Source organism: Ophion slaviceki (assembly GCA_944452715.1). Lineage (NCBI taxonomy): Eukaryota > Metazoa > Arthropoda > Insecta > Hymenoptera > Ichneumonidae > Ophion > Ophion slaviceki. Next base: position 12,096,863 of record OX101790.1, read on the forward strand.
TATGTGAGTCTGTTTTTTACGAGGGGGGAAATGCTTTATGCACCGTCGGTTGCATTTGCAACCTGTGTGTTGGACTCGCGCACTTGCTGTACCAACAAAAACCCAGAACCTCTTTCTTACTGACCTTTTCTACTCTCGCGGGACCGCCGCCAAGCATTACTTCGCGAGAGTGATCACAGCCGTGGCTCTTCCTCCAATGGTGCCGACTGGCTTTCTTCCTCTTTTTTCAAGCATCGGCGGCGATCGTCACTATCTCGCTTCTTCTCTTCTTTTCTTTTTGGCTCAGTTTCTTCAGCACCGCCGTAGCGAAACCACTAATCGCTGCCCAGTTCTCTTCTGTTTTCGTCATGAGTTCCACCAAGGTCTCTGGAGTTAGTGCTTCCGCTAGTACCTCCTCCAGTTCCTCTCTTTCTTCTTGGAACCGTGGGCACTGGAAGAATGCGTGTTCAGCATCCTCTGGTACTCCACATCCACTTGGACAGTCCGCAGACTCATCGTGACCAAACCTATGCAGGTATGCTCTTAGGCAGCCGTCACCTGATACCATCTGCGTCACGTAGTAGTTGACCTCCCCGTGTTTGCGGTTCAGCCAACCATCTATCTGGGGAATTAGGCAGTACGTCCATCTCTCCTTCACGCATGCATCCCACTTCTGCTGCCAGCGTTGTAGGCTGGGTTTCCCGATTTCATCTCTGTGCTCATCTTGGAGTCCTGTCGGTGACCTCCACTGGTGGTATAGGAATCTGCTCTCATCGGCCATGACCTCTATAGGTGACATTCCTGCGAGTACGTACAGTGCATCTCCTGATACTGTGCGGAACGCACAGGAAACCCTTCAGGCGCTGAGACGGTAGACCGCTGCCGTCTTTCGTCGGTACTGTTCGGTAGTCAATGCATTGCCCCAAATAGCAATACCGTAGGTCAGGACCGCTCTAGCCTTTTCCGCCTTGCCAACGACGTTTTCCACGTGCTTCTTGAAGCTGAGGCGTGCCTCGATCATCAGACCCAGATGTTTTATACTGGGTTGCGACGTAATTGTGTTATGTCCCACACGCAGCTGTATCGTCTCTATCTTCTTTCTGCTGGTGATCAGCACAGCCTCTGTCTTGTGCTCAGCTAGTTTGAAGCCAGCTGTACCCATCCAGCGCTGGATCAAGGTGTATGTCTCTTCGAACATCCTGTTAGTTTTTCCAAGGTATTTCGCAACGATAACCACTGCGGCGTCATCGGCAAAGGCGACTATCTCTACTCCTTGTGGCGGTGTTAGTTTCAACAAGCTGTCGTACATTATATCCCACAGAAGTGGACCGAGCGCCGAGCCTTGAGGTACGCCCCCAGTGATTCTGTACTCTTGTGTTCCATCTTCTGTGTCATACTTCAGGAACCTGTTGTCAAGGTAGCTTCCTATTATCCTTTTCGAGTAGGATGGCACGGTCCAGCGCAGAGCAGATGTTACTCCACCTGGCTGAATCAAAAGCGATTTTGATGTCGAGGGCGACCACGAGGCAATACTTCTTTGCCCCCCCCCCCTTTCCATCTTGTGCCGGAGATTGCTTGGCTCGCTGTGTTGGCCACGTGACTTATGGCGTCTAGCGTCGATCTGGACTTACAGAAGCCGTACTGGTTGACTGCCAGGGAATTCCCGATAGCGTGTTCTACCCAATTGTGGAAAGTTTTTTGCTCTTTGGCAGGAGAACAAGTCTCAGCCATTTCCATGGGACAGGGAATTTTCCTTCCCTGAGGCATGCATTGTACATTTCTATGATCAATGCGGGAACTTCTTTGACGGCTGCTTTAAGAGCGATGTTCGGGATGCCATCCATTCCCGGTGCCTTCCTATTGCCCACCTTTCTGCACGATCGAAGCAGCTCCTTCTGCGAAACAGGCGGGATAGCTTCAATGCCCTCAACTTCCACTTGATAGTTGAGTTCCTCTTGTTGGGGGAAGCGAGTTGACACGATCCTCCTGAGTTGGTCTGGGCAGGTAGGTTGTTGACTTGACTGCCCTTTCAAGCAAGTCATGACTACCTTATAAGGTCTGCCAGGGGTCACCTCCGACTTCACCGAGTAGCTTGATCCAGCTTTGCCTTTTGCTCCGCTTGCCTGCCTAAGCCAGCGCAGTTCGTGTCGCCTTGTACTTTGCCTCCAGTGCTTGGTGTGAATCCTTGCCCCTGGCTCGTTGGGCTAGCCTCCTCATTCGGTTGTTTCCGCGTCGTAGCCCGGCAATCGGATCATTCCACCAATACATAGGGGGTGATGGTTTCCTTTCCGTCTTCTGGGCATCGTAGCATCACAGGCCCTTGCAACCCTCTTCATCAGTTCTTGAAGTTTGGTCTTTGCGCTTTGGTTGTCGGTTTCCATTCCACTGCCGTCCAAGGCCTCGCGAAACACGTCTATGTCGAACATGTTTGTTTTCCAGCCGAGGACTTTGGAAGCACCTAACGTCCGTCGCTTGCACTGCTGCCTCGACGCAATGTGATGGCGTGATGGTCACTATGTGTATAGATTTCCGATACCTGCCAGCCTATATCGCCGTTAACGAGTCCACCACTGACGAAGCTGAGGTCTATCACCGAGAAAGCAACTCCTTTGCAGTACGTTGGTACCTTGCCATCATTGAGCAGGACTAGTTTCAGTACGGACAATGTTTCCAAGAGTGCCTGACCTCGTTTGTCCGTCTTTTGACTGCCCCAGTCCTGTGCCCAGGCATTAAAGTCACCCGCAATCGCATGTGGAGTCCAGACTTTCTTCAAAGTTCTCCAACGTCATGCTCGGTGGCATGTAGCAGCTGAAGGTGTGAGCGCCGTTTTTTTCCCCAACAAAGCCGTCTTCCAGTCTCTTTGAGATGTCCTGAAATGGGTACTCGCCGCAGGCCCAGATAGTGGCTTTTCCCGCTTTATCCGCTACCCAGGAATGGTGGTCGAGGTTTCTGTATGGCTCAGAGATGATCGCCACGTCAGCCTTGTGCTCCCGCACAGTCTGCATGAGCAGATCCTGTGCCGCTTCAGTGAATAAGATTCACTTGCAGCACTCTCATTCTTGCTTTCAGATGAGCGTCTGGTAGGCCTTCTTATACACTGGGCATTTGAAGCTTCCTGCAGCATGCTTGCAAGTATCATCATCCTCCTTGCCTCTACACAGAGCACAGCGGGGCTCTGCAGCGCACTTTTCGGCCTTGTGACCTTTGCCGCCGCACTAGATGCAGCACTTCGATCTGTCCACCGTACTTTTGCAACTGCTAGACAGATGCCCATAGTACCAGCACTCGAAGCACTTAGTTGGCTTCACTATCTCTCGAATTCGACAAACTGCCCAGCCAAATCGAACTTTTCCTATATTGGTAGCCTTTTTCCCGACCGAGGCAGGTAGTGTCACCGTCGCTGTTAGGGTGCCACTGTACGCTTTCCGGGTAGATTTGACAGCTTCAGCTTCCACCAAGGCGTTCTCGCCTAGGACGTCCTAGAGGGCTTCGCAGATCTCCTGCTTCATTGTATCTTCGGCCAGGTCTTTGATTTCGAGTTCCCGTTGTCTTTGGGAGGTTCCGGAGGTGGTTCCTCTCGTACGTTCTTCTTCCTCTTGGGCTTGCGGACTTCTGTCGGAGGCGGAGTGCGCTTCTTCTTCTCCGCGTTTTCAGGACGTTGCCCGGTTTGTGGCGTGGTCACCACATAGGCCAAGGTTTTCCGTGTAGTCTGCGTCGAGGTAGCGTTCGTTGGTGCCGGTGCTATGCCCGCCACCGTCTTGTCTGCTTCTTCCTCAAACCTGAGCACCCGTTTGTACGAAGTGCTCATGGAGCTGGCCGCTTTCGGATTTCACCGTCAACGTTTGACTTACCCTTGATGAAATCCAGGAGGCTAGTGATTTGGCTACCTAGAATATAGAGCTGTTCTCTCTACTTCTCTTCCTTTCCTTCACCTGGAACATTGTGCGCCATAGAGGCCACGTGGCCCACCTCCATGGTACTGAGGTTGTTCGATGACGACGCCCGGGAGCCCGTTTGCTTACTCCATGAAGGCGCCAGTACTGGGGTTCCGTGCCCCTGCACCCTAATCGGTACATCCTTTATTGGACTTCCCATAATCATTTGTTGTCGAGGTTTATTCCCCATGTCTGTTTGGTCCACAGGAGTTATTTCAATGGCCTCCTACCATGTATATCTATATAGACATCTCCATATCTATATCTATATCCAGATAGATATCTCTATATGTATATCTATATCTATATAGATATTTCTACATCCATGTCCATATTTATATAGAGGGCCTCCCCCTATCCGCCACCTCGGGACGCGCCACGTAGGGGTTTCAGACTCCCCCTGTGGTGTGTGTGTGTGCGTGTGTGTACATATACATACACACACACGCACATACTACGCCACAGGGTGAGTCTGAAACCCCTACGTGGCGCGTCCCCAGGTGGCGGATAGGGGGAGGCCCTATATATATGGATATATGGACATGGGTGTAGAAATATCTATATAGATATAGATATACGTATAGAGATATCTATCTGGATATAGATATGGATATGGAGATGCCTTTATAGACATACAGGGTAGGAGGCAATTAAAATACCTCCCATGGACCAAACAGATACGGAGAACAAACCGCGGCAACAAATAATCATGGGGTCCAATAAAGGATGTACCGATTAGGGTGCAAGGGGACGGAACCCCATTACCGAAGCCTCCAGGGAGTGAGCAAACGGGCTCCCGGGCGTCGTCATGGAACGTCCGCAGTACCATGGAGGTGGGCCACTTGGCCTTCATGGCGCACAATGTTCCAAGTGAAGGAGAGGAAGAGAAGTGGACAGAAGACCTCTATATGCTAGGTAGCCAAATCACTAGCCCCCTGGATTTCATCAAGGGCAAGTCCACGGTGAAATCCGAAAGCTCGACAGCTTCATGAGCACTTCGCACAAACGGGTACTCAGGTTTGAGGAAGAAGCAGACAAGACGGTGGCGGGCATGGCACCGGCACTAACGAACGCTGCCCCGACGCAGAAAACCTTGGCCCGCTGCCCCGACACCGAAAACCTTGGCCTATGTGGTGACCACGCCACTAACCGAGCAACGTCCAGAAAACGCGGAGTAGAAGAAGCACACTTCGCCTCCGACAGAAGTCCGCAAGCCCAAGAGGAAGAAGAAAGTACGAGAGGAACCTCTCGGAACCTCCCAAAGACAACGGGAACTTGATCAAGAAGGCCGCCAGTGCTGACTGGATGCAAGTGCAACGGAAACCGCGAAGGAAGCAGCGCAAGGAGCCTGCACTCCCTAATGCCCTGATCATCGAGCGGAAAGGACATCTCAGCTATGCTGAGATCCCATCTAAGATGAAGAAGGACGACAAATTGAAGGAAGTGGGACAAAGTGTCTCGAAAATACGTCGAACGATGGGGGGTGACATCATCCTCGTCTTCGATAAAGCAAGCCAAGACAAAACCGCCGAGTTTTCTACGGCTATCGAGACGGCCCTCGGCGAAGGAGCGGAAATAAAAAGCAGGGTGCAGCTCACTACGATCGAAATCAAAGACCTGGCCGAAGATACAACGAAGCAGCAGATCTGCGAAGCACTCCAGGACATTCTAGGCGAGAACACCTGTGTGGAAGCTCAAGCTGTCAAATCTACCCGGAAAGCGTACAGTGGCACCCTAACGGCGACGGTGACACTACCTCCCTCGGTCGCGAAAAAGGCTACCGATATAGGGAATGTTCGAATTGGCTGGGCAGTCTGTCGAATTCGAGAGATAGTGAACCCAACTAGATGCTTCAAGTGCTGGCACTTAGGGCATCTGTCTAGCAGTTGCAAAAGCACGGTAGACAGATCGAAGTGCTGCATCAAGTGCGGCGTGCGAAGGTCACAAGGCCGAAAAGTGCGCTGCAGAGCCACGCTGTACTCTGTGTAGCGGCAAAGAGGATGCTGATACCTGCAAGCATGCTGCAGGAAGCTTCAAATACCCAGTGTATAAGAAGGCCTACCAGACGCTCATCCTAAAGCGAGAATGAGAGTACTGCAAGTGAATCTTAATCACTATGAAGCAGCACAGGATCTGCTCAAGCAGACTGTGCGGGAGCACAAAGCTGACTTGGCGATTATCTCGGAGCCCTACAGAAACCTCGACCACCATTCTTGGGTAGCGGATAGAGCGGGTAAAGCCGCTATCTGGGCCTGCGGCCAGAACCTGTCACATCCGGAAGGGACGCGAGCATAATATTTTCGTTTCCCTCTTTGTTGCCTACGCCTAGCACGGGATGAGGGTAGAAAGGGGTAGTGCGTGGAAAAGAATAGAATTAAGGAATTGACGCGATATTTCGGTATTGAAGAATGATTCGACAAGCTCGTAAAAATTTAACCGACGTTTTATTACAAACGGATAGTCGGATTTGAATGTGAATTAATAATAACAGAAGAGTAAAAGAATAATACAGAAAAATAACAGGATTATGTAGTTCGCTTACATTTGTTGATGTGCGTAGCTGTGTGTGTATGTTCGTTCGTTAGGATATCGGTAGACGCTCTTATGAATATATGCCTTTACTCTTGGCCAGATGCGCTCGCTGATGGAGTAGGTCAGTGACACACGCATAATATTTCCGGTTGGCGTAAATATAAATATATATGGACGGCGAGAGCCACTTGAAGATCTGTACGATCTTAGAGCGCGGGAAACAGAGTCGACCTTTTTTAGGCGAACTGTGGGTCGAAATTATACATTTAATGAATTCGAAATAAAGACTTGCAATAAGATTGTTCGTACGTAGATTGGAATTAAGACATGATAAAGGAACTTGATTCGAAGTTGATTCACGGGAGATTGAGCTCTGAGTTTGATGGATGTGGTCGGAAGACTTAGATTGAGACTCGATAGAAGAACTTGATTCGATGGTTGACGGGAGACTATGTTAGACTCAGCGATAGACGGCTCGATTAAAATTAGATGTTGGGCTCGGACTGATGTTGGATTACGACTAAGTTGCAGTCGTCCTCTGGACCTTCCTGCTCCAGATTCCGTTTTTGGTAGAGTAGGGAAAGAAGGGGACTTTGGTTTTTTAATGTTCCTTTACCCAATCAGGGAGGCGATATGGGAGACTGTTTGTTGCGTCTCGCGGACCAGGCGCGCGTAATATTAATTGTCTATTGGCCAATCAGGGGGGGGGGGGGACATAGAAGTCTCCCTCCTGCGAGTTTTTCGTGGGAAAGCACGCGGAGTTGGATTTGTTTACGTGAAGTCTGGGGCCTCGGCGCCAAGTCGCCTCGCGATAACGTAGCGACTAGCCGCGTCGCGGGCCTTGCACGTGCATTCGAATTTCGTCGCGCTCTCGGTTTTATGGCCGGCTCGAGTGGAGTTTTCCGGAGCCCTTGGTCTATCCTTGGTTCCCGTACAGGTTAAAATCGAGACAATGTTAGGGTCTGTTGGCGGGTGATCTTCGCGTCATCTGGCTCGCCGTTAAGTATATTTTTTGTTTTACGACTTTTCGGAGAAATGGGTCTTAGAACCATGTATTCGTCAGACTCGCGTGGATAAGAGGGGCTTTAGGGAAATTCAGCGACTACGTCGCAGGATGTGACATACCCATTCCAGGACATCTCAAAGAGACTGGAAGACGACTTTGTTTGGGCAAAAATAAACGGCGCTCACATCTTCAGCTGCTATATGCCAACGAGCATGAGGTTGGAGAACTTTGAAGAAAGTCTGGACCGGCTGGTAACAGATGCCAAGGACCGGACTCCACATGCGATTGCGGGTGACATCAATGCCTGGGCACTGGACTGGGGCAGTAAAAAGACGGACAAAAGAAGTCAGGCACTCTTCGGAGCACTGGCCGTACTGAACCTAGTCCTGCTCAACGATGGCAAGGTACCAACGTACTGCAAGGGAGATGCCTCCTCGATGATAGACCTCACCTTCGTCAGTGGTGGACTCGCTAACGGCGATACACGCTGGCAGGTATCGGGAATCTATACACATAGTGACCATCGCGCCATCACATGGGAAGCATCGAGGCAGGAGTGCAAACGACGGACGTTAGGTGGTTCCAAAGTCCTCGGCTGAAAAACAAACATGTTCGACATGGACGTGTTTCGCGAGGCCTTGGACGGCAGTAAAATGGAAACCAACAACCAAAACGCAGAGACCAAAGCCCAAGAACTGATAAAGAGGGTGGCAAGGGCCTGTGATGCTATGATGCCGAGAAGACGGGAAGGAAACCATCACCCCCCTATGTATTGGTGGAACGATGTGATTGCCGGGCTACGACGCGAAAGCTACCGAACAAGGAGGCTAGCCTAACGAGCCAAGGGCAAGGATTCGCACCAAGCACTGGAGGCGAAACACAAGGTGACACGAACTGCGCTGGCTAAGGCAATTAAGCGGAGCAAAAGGCAAAGCTGGATCGAGCTACTCGGTGAATTCGAAGGTGATCCCTGGGGCAGGCCTCACAAGGTAGTCATCGCCTGCTTGAAAGGGCAGTCAAGTCAACAACCTACCTACCCAGAGCAACTCAGGAGGATAGTGTCAACTCTCTTCCCCCAACAAGAGGAACTCAACTATCAAGTGGATGTAGAGGACATTGAAGCTATCCCGCCTGTTACGCAGGAGGAGCTGCTCCGATCGTGCAGTAAAGTGGACAATAAGAAGGCACCGGAAATGGATGGCATCCCGAACATCCCTTTTAAAGCAGCCGTCAAAGAAGTTCCTGCATTATTCATAGAAATGCATACAAAGCATGCCTCAGGGAAGGAAAATTCCCTGACCCATGGAAATGGCAGAGACTTGTTCTCCTGCCAAAGAGCAAAAAAACCGCCGGACGATCCATCGTCATATCGTGCGTTGTGCATGTTGGACACCGCAGGAAAAATCCTGGAGAAAATTGTCCACAATCGGGTAGAAGCCGCTATCAGGAACTCCCTGGCAGTCAACCAGTACGGCTTCCGTAAGTCCAGATCGACGCTAGACGCTATAAGTCACGTGGTCAACACAGCGAGCCAAGCAATCTCCGGCACAAGATGGAAAGGGGGGGCAAAGAAGTATTGCCTCGTGGTCGCCCTCGATATCAAAAACGCTTTTAATTTAGCCAGGTGGAGTAACATCTGCTCTGCGCTGGATAAACTGAACGTGCCATCCTACCTGAAAAGGATAATAGGAAGCTACCTTGACAACAAGTTCCTGAAGTATGACACGGAAGATGGACCACAAGAGTACAGAGACACTGGGGGTGTACCTCAAGGCTCGGTGCTCGGTCCACTTCTGTGGAACATAATGTACGACGGCTCGTTGAAACTAACACCGCCTCAAGGAGTAGAGATAGTCGCCTTTGCCGATGACGCCGCAGTGATTATCGTTGCCAAATACCTTGAATAAGCTAACAGGATGTTCGAAGAGACATACATTTAGATCCAGCACTGGATGGGTACAGCTGGCTTGAAACTAGCTGAGCACAAAACAGAGGCTGTGCTGATCACCAGCAGGAAGAAGATAGAGACGATAGAGCTGACTGTGGGACATCACACAATTATGTCGCAACCCAGTATGAAATACCTGGCTCTGATGCTCGACGTACGACTCACAAGGAAAGGTCGCGAGGTTTCCCCCTTCGATTTCGATTAAATTTGGCATGTTTGTAGAGCAGATGAAAATAGGCGATACGTATTTTTTTACATCTGCAGAACCCAATATTTATGGGGTGAAACGCACCCTTGAAAATAGGGATGATTTTCGTTTTTCGTCGATAACTCTTTAACGATACGAGATATGAAGAAATTTCAAATTGCAACAACATTTTTTTTCCGTATACTATCCATTGAAAATGAGAACGATGCAGATAACAACAAATTTCATATTGTTTATTGCAAAAATGCAATTTTTTCATACCTATCTTCGAGAATTTTTAACCGATTGGGATGTAAATTTGCGTACATGTATGGCTGAACAAGTAGGGGCTACGGATTTTTTGGTTTTCCGATATATCTTAATTAAGGGGTTGAAACTGCCCTTCAATTTTTTAGACAAAAGCATCCAATAATCAGCTACCCTTTTGTCGTTCCGGGTTAAATCCACGTCAATATAAGTTTGTTCTATGATGCGATTGCATATTCGTAAATTCCACTCCCCGCCCCCTCCACCCAACCGTCCCCCTCTTGAAAGCTAAACGTCCAAATTTTTTTACGGTGCGGCATGGACGAAGATTCGTAGAAATAAAAATGGGTTACAATGAAAGTTCAATCAGTAAAAAGAGTCGAAACAAATGTTCTCGATTTGGCGGAATGCGTTCTTAAGGGGTCTACGCACCGTTAAAAACTTTGTTCTTTCCATAACTTTTGAACGGGCCGAGATACAAAAAAGTTTAAAGGGAAGAAATGTTGTATTTTTCGACTACTAGCCGTTTATGATGATAATGGTGAATATAACAACAAATTTTAATTGTTAATTGCAATAATTCGTCACTAACTAATGAAAATCACTCTTCCGTTTTCCGCTGATACAGGCATAGAAATGGATAAGGCTTTTGCAATTATCGATTAACTTTGTGCTTCGGAAAGCGACTGCACAACAATTGTATATTAAAAAAAAAATACACTCCTCTCACCATATCGGGAACACTATCTGCAGAGATTACGGCGTCTTTAGGTTTCCGCTGCAACTCGTGAACGAAGTGATGCAAAACATTTTAATCAGCTTAAAACGCTGCATCTTGTTTGCAAATGCCAAACCAATGAACGAAAGTAATACTTGAGGTAAAGAGAGAATGCAGTGCAAAAAGCAGCTACTCTGAGATAACCTTGAGATCATCTTATTATGGATTGATAAAACGTTTAATAAGAGCGCGTGTTGTTATCTTTGTGGCTATATGAATGTACGTGTGCTGATAAATTGCGTATATAAATTCAGCAACGCTCATTACTGCGGCAGTGTACGATGAAGAAGCCAGTTGTACTGTTTGAGTTCTAAATACAAAAAAATGTACGTTAATCCCGTCAACATTGAACTTTTGTCCATAGCGATAAGAGCTATGAATTTGTCTCCAACTCCAGTCACCGATCGGGAAAAACAGTTCAGTAAGGACCTAGAAAACATAATCATAGAAACGATGGATCAACCTATGGAAATGGAATTCGAAACCGGTTTGGATTTTCTGTCACCAAACGAAATTCATGAGGCTGCCACAATAGAAGATAACAGTGAAGAAGATTGGCACGTTCAACGATACCTGGATTCCGAAATTGATGAAAATGTATGTACGAAAGATGTAGACGAATTAAGTTACGAATACAAGACAAGCGCTGTGGATTACTGGAGATCCGGGACAGACGGGAATAGAAAAATATCAGCTGTTCAAACAAAATTCAAGAAGGTGAAATCAGTGCGGCAGTTACGCCGATGGGCCCATAGTATAAATAAGGGTGGCACACAAAAAGAAAAGTTAACGAAAATAGCTCACTACACGCTAAACAATTTCATTGACGCTTTGGACAAAAAGCTGCCGGTCCATGATATGGATCTTGGACAATGGGCCTTACGTGCACGAGAAATTGTAAAAATGCCAGCTGTAGATTTTAAGGCATCCGCTCCTTGGGTGAAAACATTTAAAAAACAACATCGAATTGTGTCAAGGAAGATTATTAAATATGTAACAAAACAACAGTTATTTAATGCTGATACACTTCAAGGCAAAGCTAAACAATTCATAGAAACGGTGAAAGTCAACATGGCCAACTTTGGCGCTGAAGACACATTTAATTCTGATCAAAGTGGATTCAATTTAGAGCTACATACATGCCGCACATTGGCGAAAGAAGGGCAGAAATCCGTTGAGACAGTAGTGCAATCGAAAACATCAACAACACACAGTTATACTATACAGCCTTTGATTTCTGCGAGTGGCAAGCTTTTGGCACCTATGTTGATCGTTTTAAACGAACCTACTGGCAAATTTGGTCCTCGAGTGGAATAAACTATGTTCAGAGCCGAAAATATATTTCTATTGGCTTCGAAATCTGGAAAATTAACGACTAATCACTTTAAGCGTTGGTTTTAAGAAATGTATATTCCTAATACGGGTCCAAAATCGATAATACTTCTGGATTCTTGGAGCGGTCAATGTCCAGCTGCATTTAAAGAAATAGATATGCAAGAGGCGGATATTCAAGTTTTAACAATTCCAGCAGGTAAGTATGTTTTACCAGTATGATTAGTTCTGTAGACAATTAGTTCACATCATAATTAGCAATTCTTGCAGGTACAACGGGAATGATCCAACCCCTTGATGTTTATGGCTTTCGTGTATGGAAAAACTTCGTCAAACACTTTTCTAACATAGTAATACTATACAATTATGACGTCAATCTGCACTTGAGAGACAATATTGTTAAGTTACAATCTTTTACACACAATCAGTTTTCTTCTCCACGGTTTACAAACCTCTTTAAATATGCGTCGCACAAAAGCGGTTACGAACAAGAGACCACCGAACTTCGAAAATCCCGTAGAATTTTGCTTTTTCACAAAATGCAGTGGCATGCGATATGTGCAGCGAAGCAGCTTTTATTACTTGTGCGTGGTGCGAGAAATCTCTTTGTTTCAAACACTTTCACCATGACTATCATTATTCCAATACGTATAATCCAAAAAAAAGTACAATTGAAACGGTTATAAAATAAGTAAGCGCAAATAAATGTCCGATTAAATTGTCATCTCGAAACAATAATAATACAATAATAATACAGCAATATACAATAATCATACAGTTGCTTCGCAAAACAAGAAACTAGTCCGTGATTGCAAGCCTTACGTCTGCACGTATCAGCGGAAATCGGAAGAGTGATTCTCATTAGTTAGTGACGAATTATTGCAATCATTTGTTCTTTAACTTAAGAACATTTGTTCTTATATTCGCCATTATGAGCATAAACGGCTAGTAGTCGAAAAATACAACTTTTTTGTATCTCGGCCCGTTTAAAAGTTATGGAAAGAACAAAGTTTTTAACGGTGCGTAGACCCCTTAAGAAGGCATTCCGCCAAATGGAGAAAATTTGTTTCAACTATTTTTACTGATTGAACTTTCATTGTAACCCATTTTTATTTCTACGAATCTTCGTCCATGCCGCACCGTAATAAATTTTGAACGTTAACCTTTTGAGAGGGGGACGGTTGGGTGGAGGGGGCGGGGTGTGGAATTTACGAATATGCAATCGCATAATAGAACAAACTTATATTGACGTGGATTTAACTCGGAATGGCAAAAGGCTAGCTGATTATTGGGTGCTTTTGTCTAAAAAAGTTAAAGGGCAGATTCAACCCCTTAATTAAAAGATATCGGAAAACCAAAAATTCCGTAGCCCTTCCTTGTTCAGCCATATATGTATGCAAATTTACATTCCAATCGGTTAAAAATTCTCGGAGATAGGTATGAAAAAAATGCATTTTTGCAATAAACAATATGAAATTTGTTGTTATCTGCATCGTTCTCATTTCCAATGTATAGTATACGGAAAAAGAAATGTTGCAATTTGAATTTTTTTCATATCTCGTATCTTTAAAGAGTTATTGGCGAAAAACGAAAATCATCCCTATTTTCAAGAGTGCGTTTCGCCCCTTAAATATTGGTTTTCGCCGATATCAAAAAATACGCACCGCCTATTTTTATCTGTTCTACAGACATGCCAAATTTCATCGAAATCGGAGGGGTACACCTCGCGACCTTTCCTTGTGAGTTGACGTCATTCCTCCACAGTATTCACAGCATATCGTAACACGCTCTACGAATCATGGCTAGCGAATGAAGACCATTGCTGCCAACCTCAATGTCCGCGCAGTTGCCGTCTTTCGGCAACACTTAATATTAATCAATGGTAATAATAAATAATCTCTTGACATAAATATAAATAGGCATGATTATAAATGACTCAAAATTTCATTCTGAGCTGTAAAACATTCGCTGACGCAGTTTTTTCGTGATAATGATCGATAATCGATAATCAATAACTTTTTGAAGTTGGTAATAACACAAAAGTTATTCTTATTTACGTAGTTTAATTATATATTTTATGAAAAATTAGCATCTACAGAGTAAATCTATACCTCGTATGGATTTTGTTAGATGTAATTCTATGCACGCGCCCTTTTGTTCACGTGATTCAGTGGACTATAGATGGCACTGTCATAAGCAGTTTCGTTTGCTGAGTATAACTCGTAATCGCACGAAATATTCGGTCTGTTCCGCTCTGGCGTCCGTACGATAAACATCACTTTGTACGTTTCGATCTAACGTGGCACACTGTGTATCCTGCGAGTGTTTTTCATATTTGCCGACGTTATATGTTGTAACGGGTGTTAATTCGTTACAAATAAATTTATAGGTTCGGGGACTCGAACAGGGAAGAAATTAATAGAAACTCAGGTGTTTAGGGTAATTTTAACAAAAATATGATTTATTCAAATTTTATGGCTCGATATAATTTTAAATAGCGCTATGTGTGAGTGTAATGTGTTATTTGTGTTGTATTATACGACGTTTCGCAATATTTTCTCGGTCGGTCAATTACTCTGTTAATAAAACAGTAGATTGATAGGTAAATTACCGACAGAGCAATCTGCATGCCTAGCGACAAGAGGCTCGCGGCAAAAACGGAAACCACGCGACAAGAAGGATGTAGAAAAAGGAAGATGGCGAGCGCTGGCTAGACGCGAATCGAGTGCTGAACAAATTGGAATAAAGAAAATGTTAAAAGCAAAAGAAGCGTTTTCTGTTGAACCATCCACAAACATAAATGGCGCCCAACGTGGGGCACGAGCTCTCGCACAAACGGGAAAGAGTGTCGTGTAAAAAAGGACAATACGAAAACGCGATCGCGTCAAACGAAGCAATGCGCCAGGCATCGATAGACAATGAAATAGGTGTAACGAGTGGGCAATTTGTGCGTGAAACAAGTGTCGCGTACAATTAAACGTGGAGAAAAAGTAGCTAGTCTCCTTTTCGCCGAAACAAAGAGAACGCAAGGCGTATCTCTTCTAGTGAAGCAAAAGAAAAAGACACAAAGTATTTTTCTCTTTCTCTCTCACTTCGAGAACAGAGACGTGAAGACGCGTCTTACGAGAAAGAGAGACGAGCCTCTCTCTCTCTCTCTCTCTCTTCTTCGCCAACGCGGACGAGCGTTGCACACGATCGAGGCATAGGTTGTCTCTTTCTCGACAATTAGGATACTTCGGCGCGGACGAGCGTCTTGTATCGAGGCACAGGGTGTCTCTCTATCGTCTTCGCCAACGCGGACGAGCGTTGCACACGATCGAGGCATAGGTTGTCTCTCTCAACATTTCGGATACTTCGGCGCGGACGGGCGTCTTGTATTGAGACACAGGGTGTCTCTCTCTCTCTCTTCTTCGCTAACGCGGACGAGCGTTGCACACGATCGAGGCATAGGTTGTCTCTTTCTCAACATTTCGGATACTTCGGCGCGGACGGGCGTCTTGTATCGAGACACAGGGTGTCTCTCTCTCTCTTCTTCGCCAACGCGGACGAGCGTTGCACACGATCGAGGCATAGGTTGTCTTTTTCTCGACAATTTGGATACTTCGACGCGGACGAACATCGTGTATCGAGGCACAGGGAGTCTTTCTCTCTCCCTCTCTACATCGGCGCGGAAGAGCGCATATACAATCGAGGCATCAACGGGAATGGGGTAAGTGAGTCGCTAACAATAAATTCCTTCCTTATCCTACGATCGTCCTAACCTCAAAAAATGGCAGATCTCAGAGATCTCAAATACAAAAGGGCCTCGATCAAAAGTCAGGTCACTCGATTATTAAACTTCTTCGAGTCTGACGCACAAAAAACAAAACAAGAAGCAAGGGTTCGACAATCCAAACTAGAGGATTGTTGGACAAAATTCGAGGAAATCCAAATGGAAATTGGCTTGAAACAAGCCGACGCCGAAGGATCTTCTCAACAGCTAGGTTGGGACGGCGACGCGGAACGACAATTATTCGAGGCAAGCTATTATAAGATCGCGGAAAAGATTGAAGCAATATTAAATCAACAAGACGAGGTACGAGAAAACCCTCACGAGCAAGTGATCTATGATTCGGTAAGAAATCGTCCTCGTTTACCGGAAATAAAACTCCCGGAATTTAATGGCGACTATACGAAATGGTTGTTTTTCAAGAATAGCTTCGAAACGACGATCGATCAAGAGACGGGATTAACCCAAATGCAAAAGCATCAATATTTGGTAGGAACTCTCAAAGGGGAGGCTCTCAAGGTCATTCAAGGCTACCAAATAACGAACGAGAACTATACTCATGCGTGGAAGCTACTAAAGGATACCTATGACAACGCGGTTGTCATTGTCGAAACGCACATCGACGAACTGTTGCAGTTTCCAACAATACCGAAGGATGACAAGGCCGATGGTATAAGGAAATTTGTGTGGCACATCCGCACGCACATGTCAGCGTTGAAGTCACTGTCGCAGCCAGTGGATCAGTGGCAAACATTACTGATTCATATGGCAAAAAAGAAGCTCGATTATGTCGAACAACGGGATTGGCAAAACACTATCAACGAGAGAACGCCGAACAACATGCCGACGATGGAGGAATTTTTGAAATTCCTGACGGATCGATGCAATACGCTTCGAGTTCTCGACCAAGGGAAAACGAAGCCACCCACGTCTAAGCCGGCGATCCAACGAAAACCGGACAAAAGGGTATCTCTCACGGTAACAACATGGGAGTGCCATTTCTGCAAGGGAAACCACTCCATCTACAGGAGCGATGACTTCAAGAAGCTGACACCCGACCAGCGAAAAAGGGAAATTGTCAGTAGACAACTATGCTTGAATTGTCTCGGACCCGGGCATCTGGTGAGACAATGCAGAGCCTCCTCGTGCAAAAGATGCTCTGGAAGGCATAATACAATGCTCCATAAGGAAACGGAGCCTCAATCAAAGGAAACGGAGCCTCAATCAAGGGAAACGAATCTCGACGCGAGCGAGGTAGCCATGATCGCTTGCCACGGACAGAAAACGATGTCAACTGTCCTCTTGTCAACGGCAAGAGTGAACGCGTATGACGTCGACGGAAATTCTCATCCGTGTCGCGTGCTTCTGGCCCCGGGTTCTCAATCAAACGTCATAACAGAAAGCTTAGTAGAGAGGCTAAGGCTACCGAAAACATCGGAAATACGCGCGATTAGCGGCATCAATCAATCAAGAAACCACACAGCGAATACGACGGAGGTTCGTATCACCTCTCAGCAAGAGGTTTACGAGACGATTCTGGCATGTTTAATACTGCCTTCAATAACAGAAAAGTTGCCCCAAGTTAAGATCGATGTAACAAAGCTGTTTATTCCGAGAGATGGACGTATGGCGGATCCTACGTTCTGGGAGCCCGGAAACATCGATATCCTGATAGGAGCGGGTTTGTACTGGAGGATACTTATGGGTTCACCGAGGAATCGCATTGATGGACAGCCTTCCCTGCAAAATACTCGCCTAGGTTGGATTATTGGTGGCGAGGTCCCGGTCAAACCTTCAGAATTGAGTCTGAGCTATCTAGGGGTCACAAACGACACACTCAATCGACAGGTAGAACGATTTTGGAAACAGGAGGAGCTGTTGGAGCCTCCACAATACTCAGAGGAAGAAAAAGAATGCGAACAGCAGTTCGTACAGACAAGTAAACGAGAACCGGATGGTCGGTTTATAGTGCAATTGCCGAAAAGAGCATGCTTGGCGACTCACGGGAGCAAGCAACCCGACGACTATTCGCTCTGGAAAGGCGATTCAGGAGGAATCCCCAGCTGAAGGACGAGTACGTCAAATTCATGAACGATTATCTCGAGCAAGGACATATGTCGATCGTACAAGACGAGAATCAAAACGGTGAGATTTATTTCTTGCCTCATCAAGCGGTTTTGCGCTCAGAAAGCGTAACTACCAAGTTGAGAGTCGTGTTCGACGCGTCGGCAAAAACCACGGCGGGCACGTCACTAAACGACAAGCTCATTCCGGGTCCGAACTTACAAAAGGATCTATTCGACATCATTCTGCGTTTTAGAACGTACGAATACGTAATGACGGCAGATGTGGCTATGATGTATCGACAGATCAAGGTCGATGCTAAAGATCGTCCTCTGCAACGTATCTTATGGAGGAAATCGCAAGACGAGCCAGTTCAAGTATTGGAACTCAACACGCTCACGTATGGTACATCGTGCGCGCCGTACCTGGCGATTCGTTGTCTGCGAAGATTGGCGGACGAAGAAGCGGATCTCGTACAAGCCTCACAAGCGGTAAAAGAAGACTGCTACATGGATGACGTACTAACGGGAGCACGGACGATAGACGATGCATCGAGCTTGCAGCAGCAACTGAGCGAATTGCTTATTCGAGGACAATTCTATTTGCAAAAATTGCGGGCTAATGACCCCCGAGTTCTGCAGCATCTGAAGGACAGATGTGAAACCGACAGCTTATTGACCCTGGATAAGGACACAGCGCATAAAACTCTGGGATTGTTATGGAATTCCGTCGAAGATCGCCTACAATACCAAATCAAGCACTCACAATTAGACACTACCACAAAGCGCGAGGTTTTGTCAAAAATAGCACAAGTGTTCGACCCGTTGGGACTAATTGCGCCCTTGCTAATCAACGGCAAAATAATAATGCAGCAGCCCTGGTTACTCGACATCGATTGGGACCAACGCTTGCCCACAGAGATCGTCGAAGCTTGGGATCGATACTATACTTCATTAGCAAGATTGAACGAATTAAAAGTGCCCAGAAATGTTGTGCCGCAAAACGAGTCTGAGCAATTTCTCATTTTTGGGTTCGGAGATGCATCCGAAAAGGCGTATGGAGCTTGCTTGTACACCGTAAGCGTGAATCAAAAGGGAGACACGCACTCGAATCTCTTATGCGCCATGTCCAAGGTCGCACCGGTAAAAACGATATCTATACCAAGACTGGAGATCGAAGCGGCGCTACTCTTGGCAAAGCTATACAATACGGCTCAAAACGCGCTCGGCAGTCGAATACGAGAAGCAAGACTGTGGAGCGACAGCACGATTGTGCTAGGTTGGGTCAAGACGCAACCGCGTTTGCTTAAGACTTTCGTAGCAAATCGAGTATCGAAAATTCAAACGTTAACATCGACGGCTGCCTGGTATCACGTCCCGACAGAGGATAACCCTGCAGACTTGCTGTCACGGGGAATAACAATCGAGCGGTTGATCGAAGAGCCATTATGGTGGAACGGACCGCAATGGTTAACCAGGGGAAATCCTTGGCCAGCATACATGGAGCAGCCAGAATCGGTGCTACCGGAGATGAAGAATGCCGTAGTGGTTCTGTCCATAACAACGAAATCAAGCATTCTGGATCGATTTTCCGACTATAAGAAACTCGTGCGGGTGATCGCGTATTGCCTGCGCTGGAAACGAAAATTGAGGGTGACCAAGGTCGCGCTGTCGGTGGAAGAGCTAGAGTACGCCGAAAAAACAATTGCTCGAATGGTTCAAAAGGAATCCTTCTCACAAGAACTAAAAGAGCTCCGGCAAGACAACGCCGTCAATCGAAAAAGCAAACTGCGCCCGTTGGATCCGTACTTGGACAACGAAGGTCTGATACGCGTGGGAGGACGCCTGCGCAATGCAGATATCGCGAACAATCGCAAACATCCGATCGCGTTGCCACCGAAACACATCATAACCAGGCTGATAATGACATCGGAGCACGTACGATTACGGCACTGTCCGCCGGAGCAGTTATTGAGTATGGTACGTGGTCAATTCTGGCCGATAAGTGGCCGCCGGGAGGCACACCGAGCAGTTAAATCGTGTGTCACTTGCTTTCGAACTCGACCGTCTTTCTATAAGGTAAAGATGGGCGATCTACCCAAACAACGAATCAACGAGGCTATTCGGCCGTTCGTAACAACCGGAGTGGACTACGCTGGACCCCTCCAGATTCGCGAAAGTCGAAGACGCGGAAGAATCCACATCTCGAAGGGATATTTGGCCATTTTTACTTGCTTCCGCACAAAAGCAGTTCATCTGGAGATGGTAACCGAGCTCACAACTGAAGCGTTCTTAGCGGCGCTGCGACGATTCACGGCTCGACGAGGCATATGCTCCGAAATGTTCTCGAATAATGCCACAAACTTCACGGGTGCAGCACGGGATTTACAAGAGGTATACGAATTTTTAAAGAAAGAAAATTCGAAGATAGCGACGAATCTCGCTAACCAATGGATTCAATGGACGTTCATTCCTCCTAGAGCACCGAATTTCGGTGGTTTATGGGAGGCGGCAGTAAAGGTAGTGAAACGGCACCTACACACTGTCACACGCGGATTGACTCTTACCTTCGAGGAATACTACACCCTGTTAACGGAAATCGAGGCGATTATGAATTCGCGACCGCTGACCGCGCTATCAACGGATCCTAATGATCTGTCAGTCCTTACCCCATCGCACTTCCTTATTGGCGACTCACTTCTCCAACCTGCACAACGATGCTACCTCGAGGTGCCGGATAATCGGCTGTCACGTTGGCAGCATCTCCAAAAGGTCCGTCAAACATTCTGGCGGCGATGGCATGCGGAATATTTGCAGGAGCTGCAAACGCGTACGAAGTGGAGTACGCACGGCAAGGACATCACTCTGGATACTCTGGTGATGCTGAAAGAGGACCATCTACCTCCGTTACAATGGGCAATCGGTAGGGTAGTCGGGCTACATCCCGGACCGGACGGAATCACCCGAGTTGTCTCGGTGCGAACGAAAGGAGGCGTCTTCAAAAGGACGGTGGGCAACCTTTGCCCGATACCAACGAGCGTCTCAGACGACGAGTGACCAAAGACATTAGGTTAAGAATATAACTATTTGTTAAGTTAAAACGATAATATTAATCGGAATCACATTATAGTCAAATCTCACTCATTACGATAACTTTTATATAATATTAAAATTAAAGGTCAGCTCTTCCAAAAAGTAAAATGAAGCCAAAGGGGCGTACATTAAAATACAAGTATTTCAAGGGAGGCGGAATGTTAATAAAACAGTAGATTGATAGGTAAATTACCGACAGAGCAATCTGCATGCCTAGCGACAAGAGGCTCGCGGCAAAAACGGAAACCACGCGACAAGAAGGATGTAGAAAAAGGAAGATGGCGAGCGCTGGCTAGATGCGAATCGAGTGCTGAACAGATTGGAATAAAGAAAATGTTAAAAGCAAAAGAAGCGTTTTCTGTTGAACCATCCACAAACATACTCCTTACTCGCATGGTACAGTGAGGTCGGGCGGGATCATTTATCATGGATCGATATCTGTTATCCCCTCTTTTCTAGTCGCGCTTTCGCTGGCGGCGCGATAGATATCGGTGCTTAGCCTATGGCGACGCGGTACTTTCCGTTGTGAGTTTCCCTTAGGGCGCGTCGAGTCGCGGCGCACTCCCGCTCGTGGCGCTAGGACTCGCGATCGACGGGTGTGGGAACTACCGTCAAGTAACCGAAGTTTCCGTCGCTCACATGCGAACATGACCCAAAAACTACTACCCGACCTACATACGAATGGTTGAGGTAAAAAGACTGGTAGTACGTGAGAGGCGACACAATTCAAAGGAATCCGCTGTCTCGACCGCATACTTTCGCATCCTCACCAAAAGATCTCATTTTATATAAGTTGTTCGTAAAAGTAATAAATTATATCGTTCGTTAATAAACCATTTATGTGGATTCTTACCTAAACCCCCACAACGGGTCGTAGGCGCGCGCTCTCTCTCGCCACGCGTCGAGATCTATTCCCCTACCCTAGCTCTGCCCTTCGGATCGCGGTGATCGATGCTTTCTCCTGATCAATTATCGCGCGTCGATAATTTATCACCCGGTTCTCGATCGTAGCGTGCGATGTCGCCACCTACCTGTCTACGATAATCTAATCGAGCGATGTGCCGCGAGCACTCGAATGATCCTTTTTTACATGGATTTCGGTGCTCCCGTAATTTCGGAATACCTCCTTGTCCTTTCTGCGATCCTGATCCGTATTAATCGATGATCCCGGTGTGTGTGTGTGTGTGTGTGTGTGTTTTTTTTAAGAGGTTTAGCGGGAAAATGCCTCCGCACCGTAGCAAATAATTGCCGTGTGTCGGGCTTGCACCGACTAAAAACCCCCATTCCTCTGTGACCTTACAAATTCTCCCGCGGGACGACCGCTAGGTATTACATCGCGGGAGAGGCCTTAGCCGTAGCTCTTCCTGCAGTGTTGTCAGACGACCTTACATCCCCCGTTCCACTCTAGATGTTATGAGTGGTTTAGGGGTTCGTGTCCCTGATTTAATCTATGACTGCCTGGTCTTCCGGCGTCGTCTTCTTCCTCGCACGTTCTGCACGTCGCAACTCCTTCATCACTGCGGCAGCCTAAGCCGATACCGCTGTCCATGCGTCTGCTGACTTTAGCATCAACTCAACCAGGTTGTCCGGGGTGATGCGTGTCTCCAGCTGATCCTCGACTATCGCGCGGGAGGCACTAAAACGTGGGCATTGGAACAATGCATGTTCAGCGTTCTCCTCGACTGCTATACATGCTGGGCAGTCCGGGGAATCTTCATAATTAAACTTATAGAGATAAGCCCGAAAACAGCCGTGTCCTGAGATCACTTGAGTGAGATAATAGTTGAGCTCCCCGTGTAGACGGTTCACCCATATCTCCACCTTCGGGATTAGTCGATGTGTCCACCTTCCCTTGGTAGAAGCATCCCACATCGTCTGCCACTGGTTGAGACTGGTTGCTCTCGCTTCTGTCCTTGCATAACTGGGGTTTCTAGCTCCCTTTTGCTGGTACATCGATCTACGCTCCTCGGCAAGCACCTCAATGGGCAGCATTCCCGCGATAACGTTGATAGCGTCCTCGGAGACAGTGCGAAACGCACAGGCTACCCTCAAGGCGCTGACGCGATACGTTGCTGCAGCCTTCCTGCGGTACTCCTGGATTTTCAGTGCGTCAGCCCATATGGGTATGCCATAGGTGAGCACTGAGGTCGTCACTGATGACAGCAGTTTCCTCCTCTTCTGTCTGGGGCCACCAACATTAGGCATGAGTCGCGCCAGTGTGGTAGCCACCCCAGCGGCCTTTCTGCTGATCTGCTCGGTTTGCTCTTTGAAGTTCAGCCTCGCGTCGAGAATCACACCCAGGTACCGAATGAACGGTTGGGATGTGATTTCGGAGTTTCCAACCCTGAGCGTCACCGTTTCCATCACCTTCCTGCTGGATACGAGGAGTACTTCTGTTTTGTGGGCTGCAAGATGCAGTCCAACAGAAGACATCCATTCCTTTATCTTGGCGAAAGCTTCGCCGAAGAGTGCGGTGATTTGCTCCAGGAATTTGGGGATGACAATCAGCGCCGCGTCATCTGCGAACGCTACGATGGACACTCCTTTCGGCAATTTTAATAGCAGCAGATCATTGTACATGATGATCCACAGAAGCGGTCCAAGTACAGAGCCCTGAGGAACTCCTCCAGTCACCCTATACGTCTTTGGTCCATCCTCTGTGTCGTACATGAGCCACCTATTACATAGGTAACTCGCCACTATTCTCCGTAGGTACCATGGTACACCTAACGTTTTTAGGACATCCATGATACACTTCCATATCGCCGAGTTGAAAGCGTTTTTGACGTCGAGAGCGACAACTGCGCAGTACTTCTTGGACCCTCTTGCCCATCGTTTCCCCGCAGTCGACTCCTGCGCCTGCTTCACCACTGTGTTACTGGCATCCAGAGTAGAGCGCTCCTTTCTGAAGCCAAACTGGCCTTCCGCCAGTAGAGGGTCCACGACTTTCTCAATCCTGTTATGGATGATGCGCTCGAAGATCTTTCCGGCGGTATCCAGCATACAGAGCGGACGATAGGATGAAGGTTCGTCCGGTGGCTTCTTCCCTTTCGGGAGGAGCACTAGCTTCTGCCACTTCCACTTGTCCGGGAAGATTCCTTCCTTGAGACACGCATTGTACATGCCCAAGAATATTGCCGGTGCCAACTTGATCGCTGCCTTGAGTGCGATGTTGGGTATCCCATCCATGCCGGGGGCTTTATTGTTGCCCACTCTGGCAATCGCCGTAAGAAGCTCTTCTTCAGTAATGGCTGGGATGACCTCATCGACGTCCTCCTCGAGTTGGTAGTCCTCCTCGGGTTGCTCAGGGAACAGATGTGAAACAATCTTTTCCAGCAGGGCTGCGTCCACAGGCGATGGCATTGGCTGGCTTTTCAGCCGAGTCATTACGACTTTGTACGGCCTGCCCCAGGGAGCATCTTCCACCTCGCTGAGCAGTTCGCCCCAGCTTTCAGCTTTACTCTGCTTGATAGCCTTTTTAAGCTTCAAGCGCGCCTTCCTGTGCTGTTCTTCCAAATCGGGGAACGAGCGTTTGTCTCGAGCTCGTTGCGCTAGGCGGCGAGTTCGATGACACTCCCTTCGGAGGCCGGCAATTTGTTCGCTCCACCAGTGTACCGGGGTCGGAAGTCGACATTACGTTTCCGTGGCATTGTGGCATCGCATGCTTCGGTGACCCTCTGCATGACCACCTCGACCTTCTCGGTTGCACTTTCCGCTGCGAGGGGGCTGGTGTCAAAAGTTTCACGAAACAAGTCCGCGTCAAACATTTTCGCTTTCCAGCCCTTCCCGTTTGTCTTCGGTGCCTTCGCTGTTCCGCTGAAGTCACCGCGAATCTCCCAGAGAATCGCTTGATGATCACTGTGAGTGTAGATATCACTGACTACCCAGTGGCACTGGTTTTCTCTTGCCAGGCTACTACTCACAAAAGTGAGGTCCACTATAGAGGAGGCTTCACCTTTAACAAAAGTGAGCTTTGTACCTGCATTAAGTAGTACTACATCCAATAAGGACATAGCCTCAAGCAGAGCTTGGCCCTTCCTGTTCGTCACTTTACTACCCCATTCCACAGCCCACGCGTTGTAATCTCCGGCTATGGCTACCGGGAAGCGTTGTTTAGCGTCTGCGACTAAGTTGTCGAGAAAATTCTCAAACTCATAAGTCGTCAGACTAGGCGGTGCGTAACAACTGTAGAAATGAACTCCTTTGACTTTTATTCTCACAAAACCAGTTTCCATCCGACTCGCAAGATCCTGAAATGGAAGTTTTTCGCAGGACCAAATTGCGGCCTTCCCACTTGCGTCAGATTCCCAAGGTTGCGTGTCTAGATGTCTATATGGTTCCGAGAGTATCGCCAAGTCAGGCTTCAGCTCGCGCACAGTCTGTATGAGCAGGTCCTGTGCTGCTTCACAATGGTTGAGGTACTCTCAATGGCTGGAGTACTCTCAATGGTACTCTCAATGGCTGGAGTACTCTCATTTGCATGGTTTTTGGAGTGCCTGGAGAGCCTGGAGAGCCCGCGTATACGCTGGACACCGGTTGCTACCTGCGATGTGGGCTGTGGGTGCCCCATCTCCCGCTTCTGCACATATGACACACTTTGCGCTTGCTGTGCATTCGGCAACTTTGTGGCCAGTGTTACCGCACTTGATGCAGTCTTTAGCCCGGTCGACGTTGCTCTTGCAGTTCCGTGATAAGTGTCCAAATTTCCAGCACTTGAAACACTTTAGTGGTCTCACCACCTCTCGGATTCTGCAACTACACCAGCCGACTCGGATGATTCCTGTATCCAGAAGTTTCCGGGCAGCAGGCACCATGAGTCGTATTACCGCGGTCTGAGTTCTGCCATATGCTTTACGCAGAGACTTAAGAGAGTATTCCGTGACGGAATAGTCCGGTTCCAAGACTCTCTGCAGGGCCGCCGATATCTCCTCCTTCGTCGCGTCCTCTTCCAGGTCCTTGATCTCCAGATCAACTTCCTGGACTTTACTCTGGACCGTTGCTGATTCACCAAGAACACCTTCGAATTGGTTTCGCAATTCCGGTGCTTTGGCTGAGCTCTCCTTATTCAGAACGATCAGCAGATCTCCCGCGTTCGTTCTTCGTACCTTTTGGACGCATTCACCGGCATCCTTGAGCGCCGGATCCTTCTTTATACGACTCAGGATCTCCGCATAGCTCAAGTCACCCTTTTTGTGGATGACGAGAGCGTTGGGCAGAGTCGGCCGTTCGCGAGGTTTCTGCGCCTTCTTCTGAGGCTGCTTCTCGGATATCTTGTGCGATCTTTTCTTCTTTCGCGCAGTCTGCCACTTCTGCTCCGATCTCTCGCCCTTATCCCCGGATTGACCAGCCAATGGCTCCACCAGCTGCTTCTCCTTCGGCTCCTTTCCGTCGGTCGACGTCGGTGTAACCCTATTTTTCCTCTTCGCCTTGCTTACTTGCGCCGAGGTACCGCCCACGTCCATGCCTTCATCGTTCCTCTCCTTGTTAGGGAGAGTCGATTTCGCTTGGCTTATGGTCGGCGTGGTTTGCGTTCCTCCAGTCAACGTTGCCGCCTGTGGCTTTGCACTCCACGTTACCAGGTCCTCTATACCCCTCCAAGTACTGGTAAGCATAGGACCCCACCGCTGGTTCTCCTTGTGGAGGTTTTTCTTCTGCTGGATAAAAGAGGCTAGGCTCTCCAGCGTCTTTCCGTGCCTCTCCACCAACTTCAAAATCTCCTTTCGGTTTCCACCTGTCTCTTCCTTTTCTTCACTTGAAACATTATGCGCCATGAAGGCCAAGTGGCCCACCTCCGTGATACTGCGGTTGTTCGATGACGACGCCCGGGAGCCCGCTTGGTCACTCCCTGAAGGCGCCGGTACTGGGGTTCCGTGCCCCTGCACCCTAGTCGGTATATCCTTTATTGGACTGCCCATAATCATTTGGTATCGAGGTTTGTTCCCCGTGTCTGTTGGTCCACGGGAGGTATTTTAATTGCCCCCTGCCCTGTATATCTATATAGACTGTAACGTGTTTTTTTGGTAACCCTCCGCTGGCCCGCCGGGCCCCTTGGTGCCTGGCGAGGGCGTCCTCCGGCTCGGCGCCACCATCGTCGCCACGACACGATTCCGTAGGGTCCTGAGTAGCTGTATATTATTTACTAACTTTGTCTGTATTTCTTTTTATTTTTCTTTATGATGTAATGTAAACCCGATGCCGAGGTTTCTCCCGCGGGAGGAAGTACGCGTCGTCAGGAAAGGAAACATCCGGGACACCGATGATGGCGAAGTCGAATTTCCGCTCTAGGCTGAGGATCGAGAAGGCGCGAGAGGCTCGTAGGCGGCTGGACGCTCGGGGAGGCCGAGATTCCCGCGAAAAACTCCAGCGTTCGCGACTCCCATCATATCCGGAGAGAATATCTTCCTGAGGCCGGATCCACGCGTAGACTTTTCATTCCCCCCTCCCCCGCTGCGAGGTCTCTCTCTCAGCCCGTGTAACACGGAGGATAAAAAGGGTTGCGGTTATTGTTCCCGCCAAGACCCGAGATTCGTGAGAGCTAGCGCGCGGATTTTATTCTTTCGTTCCGGGAGTTACGAAATTCGAAATTCGCGCTAGAATCGTAGGCGAACTCCCGAAACAATCGGCACGAGACTGCCCTCTCGCGCAAAGCTAGAGAAAAAGACGAGGAGCGGGGAGGAGCAGGGGTACGCGTCTCGCGCGCCGGCCGGCTTGCCGGGCAGCTTCTCGCAAGGTACCGAGCCGGAAGGACGTGCGACGACCAGCATAAAGTGGCCAGCTACTCTCTCCCGGTGAGCCCAGCGTTGCCCGCAGCAATAAACCGCGTAGATTTCTGACCGCGTGGTCGATCCTCGATCTCGGGTATCTTTTGTTCGTGGCCACGGCCTCTATCGCGTTTCTTCAAGCTTAAAACCCCCGTTTCACGTAGCTAGCGCGTATTATCGGGAAATCGTGTCGTGGTTGCGCGCGGGAAGCTCAATCCCGTTTCGCGACGAGCTTCGGCTCGATTAGTCGGTAACAAGTGTGAGTGAATGTGTGTCTGTAAAAATAGGGACGTGTCATCCTCGGTGATCCTTCGGCCTGCGGCGAGGCCTGACCAAAGGGGAAAGGGGAAGAGATTGCCCTCAAGTTGGAACGTCTTCACGGAGAACTGGCCTCCCGTTTATCATCGGGGTGCGGGTTCGAACCCGTGCGGGCTTTCGTCCATATTCATTGCATCTACCGGGTGCCCCTTTCCCCGGTGTAAGGATTTTCCCGGCTTCGTCGCGGGGGAGAGGTTGCTGAGCGTCGGCGTCCATGTAAGTAGCGACCGGGGTATTTTTCCCGGGATATTTCGTTCTTATATTTAACGCTCGGCCGGGTAACCGATTAGCGGGGGCTCGGTGTTGTAATATTAGTGGCCGGTAGGGGAGAGAGAGGAGAGGCCAAGACGAGCTCGCCGTAAATTGTGTGTATGTGTAGGCCCCGGTCGGAATTGGTGTGTGTGTGTGCGCGTATTAGATCTATTTTCTTTGTGTTCCGATTTTTGTCCCGTGTTCCTTGCGAAGGAGAGGAATTATTAACGACAGATAAAATAAATTTTCTGACGATAAATTTTTCTTGCCGCGCGTGATTGACACCTGACCCATCCCCTCTACCTTATCCACGAGGCTGCAGTTTGGCCGGACACTGCGTTCCCTTTTCTTGTCCCGACAAGCCGATTTTCGGCTGGCGCCCTATATAAATTGTCGGGACGGGAGGAGGGGAGTTTTGTGACTCTCTCGGTCCTTTTTCCCCAGCTCCCTCGATTTTGCGGTCACAAATTTGGCGCCCAACGTGGGGCTGTGTCATTGCGCGCGGAAAATTTTATTTTACCTCGACGAAGTTAAATTAGAATTTATTTCCGATATTTCGTCTCCTTCGCAACCGTCTTTATCGTGTTCGTGTATAAGTCTGTTTTTTTTTGTGTCAATATCGTGGTCGTCCCTTTGTTTCCGTCCTTTAGAAAAAAAAAATTTTCAGCAAGAGATCGAACGAAATATTTTCGAGGCCTCGAGTATCGTGTGCTCGAGGTTCCTCGCGTCGCTAAGCCGAGTTTTTTTTGCTTGGCCGGTGAGTCCAGCGCGAGCTCTAGCCGAGAGACCCGGCGCTCGCGCTCTACATGTCGACTTTGTGTTTACGTTTTTTTTTGCCTTCGCACCTTCTAGATCTCGAAACTGAAACAAGCGTTCAACGGCATCCCGAGCGAGGTAATATTCGCCGATATTCCCGTCTACCGGGTGTCAAAAGAAAACGCCCGCGAGATCCCGACGAAGCGTTCCCGTCTACCGGGTGTCAAAAGAAAACGACCGCGAGATCTCGACGAAGCGTTCCCGTTATACCGGGTGTAGCGAAAACGAGTGACTAAAGAAATATGCCCGACACGTAAGCTTGGCTTTGGCTTGTTGCTTGTTTACCTTATTGGAATTTTCATTTATTTATTTATTTATTTATTTATCGATTTTATTTTATTTCATTTAAAAATTTTTTTTTTTTTGCCTCTGTGATAACGATTCTTTTTATCTTGTTATATTCTCTTAAACATTGTTTTTTTTTTCCTTTTATTTTATTTTATTCACTTATTTATTTATCTATTTTTTTTATATATTTTTTTCTTTTTTTTCTTTCTCTTTCCCCTATAATTGAACAGACTCCATTTTACTTTATTGACTTTTATCATTTTTCTTTTTTTTCTTTCTTTTTTTTCTCCTTCTCTCTCCTTTCCCTCTTTTTGTTATTTCTCGCTTTCTTTGGTGGTGACGATATTTTACAAAATTTTATTTATTTATTGATTTATTTATTTTATTTATTTTATTTATTTTATAAGACCATTTTATTCGATTGACCTGTATTTAATTGTGATTGTTACTCAGATATTCTATTTATTTGTTAGGCACGTATTTATTTGATTTATTGTACTGATTTTATTTATTGCGTTAATTTTATTATTTATTCGTTACGTTCACTTTATTTGTTTATCTTTTTCATTTTTATTCTATTGCGTTCTATTCTAGTTTCCTTTTATATTATTATTATTATTTTATTTCATTTTATTTTTTTTTATTATTTTTTTTTTCCTCTTTTTTTTCTTTTTTTTCTCCTTCTCTTTATTTTTGGACGTCACTCGCTTTTAGTTGATCCAAAATGGACTCGTAAATTCTACCAGGATTACCGTTCTAATATTTTACGATTTGACTATTGCGTGTTTAACTGTTTCTTTCATTTTTCTTTCTTTTTGATAATTTTTTTTTGTGTGCGATTTCGTGGCAGACTTACGGTTTCCCTATCTCCCGCCCCGTCATTATTATTTTCTTTTATTTTTTTTCTTTTTCCTCCCGCCTTGCACGCGGCTCGCTTAAAAGTAACTCGTACACCGCGGGTTGATTAGTGACCCACCGCTTTTCGCTGCCGCTTTGCTAATAACGCCTAGGTTACTCGTTAGTCTTGTGGATATGGACGCGGCTGGAGAACAGGTCGACATCCCGCGCAGGGAGCGTCTCACGACAGACCGCTTACGCTGCGAGCTCGAGCGGCGCGGGTTGCCCATTACGGGAACGCGCGATGAGCTATTCGAGCGATTGGATTATATTCTTCGCCGTCCTTTCAGTCCCGAGTTGGACGATACCGGTTTTACCCGATTTCGGGATCGAGTGGTGCCGCCGTTCGCAGACTCGGAAGGGATGGAAGTCCCTCCGGTTGAACGGGCGCCCGAGGTTCGGATGAGCCGAACCTTGGAGGACCCCGTCATTACCACCCGCCGGGGTTCGAGTGTCACTTTTCCGCCAGTCGGCCGGGAGGCAACGTCAAGCTACCCGGCGTCCAGTCATTCGCTCTCGGGATATGCGAGACCCTCGGGATCGGTGACGATTCCGATTGAGGCCGATTCGGGGGCGCGCTCCGGTTCTGTACCGGAGGGTTATACGGTGATCCCCCGGGCGGAGGCTCGAGGACCTTGGGTCAATCACCCGCCGCCCTTTCCGAGTTACGGGTCGGGGAGTACCATCCCGCCCGAAACGGCGAATCACGAGATCCCGAACGTTGGCCGTTCGCAGTTGGCGGATCCAGGGGATCCGTCCAACAGGTCGACCCCACTCTTTAAGGAAGGGTTCCCTCGTAACCCCATTTTGCCAGCACGGTCCGCTTACGAAATTCTACGTAAGTGGGACCTGAAATTCAACGGGAACCATGGCGAAGATATTGAGGCCTTTATTGCCCAGGTTGAGGAACGCCGCGCGATGGTGGCCGTATCGGATCATGATTTGATTAATTGTTTCCCGACGTTTTTGGGCGGAATTGCCACTTATTGGTTTCGCAATAAGAAACCTTCCATTCATTCATGGGGCGACTGTGTGTCGTCTCTCCGGGTTAGATTCGGAGATCCCAATTTTCAGTTCACGTTGCGAGACCAGATTTCCCGTAGAGGTCAGGGAGAGTACGAGTCGGTGTCTAATTTCCTCACCTGCATGAGGGTCATGTTCGACCGTGTTGAGCCTAGGATGGGGGAAGAAGAGCGGCTCAATTATGCCCACCGAAACCTCCTGCCTCGGTTGCGCATTCTTATTCTGCGCAGGGTAGTCCACACCTTGGACGATTTAGAGGAGATCGCATCGGAACTCGAAAGGAGTCGGGAGACGATTGAAGGGACGCCCATCCCTCCGGAGAACTTCGTCTTCCCGGACTTGGCTTACCGACCCCCTCGACCGAAGGGCCGTGCCATGGTCCAGTTCAACCAGGAGGTTATCCCGCCTCCCAGAGTTCCCGGTGGACTGGCCGTTGCCGGATTACCACGCGGACCTTCCCGTGCCGGGAGGCCGATGCGCCCGACGGCGCGTCTCCCTGGTGCGGGTCCACGCTTCTGTCCTCCGAATACGTCGGAACAACCGACTGTGTTGCCGACTGCGGGGACTGGCCCCGGCGTAATGCCTCCGGGAGAAGTCTGTTGGAATTGTCGCGGGACGGGACACCGTTCAAGGGAATGCCGGGAGCCACCACGAGTTCATTGTTTCCGTTGTGGCAAACCGGAAGTGACCACGCGGCAGGCTCATGGTTGTCCGGGAAACTCCTCTTGGGGTCGCCGATGAGGGCCTGCGCGGCCCCCCGGGTTTCTTCTTTGGCCCAAACAATGTTCAGGCCTAAACATCGTCGGCCATTGACGGATTTTTGCAATTCCACTGTGGATAGTCCCAGTAGGAGTATTTTATTGGTGATATTGGAAATACGTGACCGTTCTCTCCCGGCTATGGTCGATAATGGCTCTACGCACACATTCCTTGGTTCGGAAGGTGTTGTGTTGGCGGCTCAACTCGGCTTCGTGAGTAGGAAGGTACCTGGGCGGGAGAGCACCATTGCTAACGGAGACCGAATTAGTTGTGACGAAGAATTAAATCTTCCCGTAAAGTTGAAAGGTCGAAGTTGTGAGCTGATTGCGAGGGTGTTCCCCGAACTCCCGGTTCCCTTGCTACTGGGCCTAGATTCTCTGGAGCGGTTGGGACTGGTCGTGGACCACGGCCGCAGGGTATGGCATTTTTCGGAAATTTCAGAAGTGGAGTATACCTTTGAACCTGTGGACGGTCCCGACGCGCTGGATCCATGCGCAGCGCTAATCGACCTATCTGAAACTCAAAAAGACCAACTGGAGCGATTTCTGACTATCCAAATCCCGCTTTTAAAGCAAGCACCGGGAAGAACGTCTCTTGTGGAACACAAGATTGACGTCGGGGATAGCGCGCCGATAAAACAGCGTTACTATCCCGTGACTCCCGTAATTAGGGATGCCATTTACCAGGAGGTGGATCGAATGCTCCAGGAGGGGATAGTCGAAAGTTCCAAGAGCGATTGGAGCACGCCGATTGTCATGATTCGGAAGCCAAACCACACGTACCGTTTTTGTTTGGACTTCCGTCGCGTTAATAGCGTGACGAAAAAAGACGCGTACCCGCTCCCAATCATGGACAGTATCCTGGACAAGCTACGAGCCGCGAAATATATTTCGACGTTAGACTTAAGTCAGGCGTTCCACCAAATCCCGTTAGAGGCATCGTCACGAGCCATCACCGCCTTCACGGTCCCGGGTAAGGGGCTGTTTCAGTTCAGGCGAATGCCTTATGGCCTTACGAATGCCCCGGCCACCTTCCAGAGATTGCTGGACCGACTCATAGGCCCGGAAATGGAACCCCATGCTTTTGCCTACCTGGACGATATCATCGTATTGACCGAGGCCTTTGACGATCACTTGATCTGGCTTAAGGATATCTTTGATCGCGTACGAGGGGCGGGCCTACTGATAAATCCCGAGAAGTGCGAATTTTGCTGCTCGGAGGTCCGGTATTTGGGATTTTTGATCAATCGGGAGGGCCTACAAGTGGACCCGGCAAAAATTGCGCCTATACGCGATTTTCCCGATCCCCAGAACCTTACTCAACTACGGAGGTTCATCGGTATGGCCTCCTGGTATCGTAGGTTCATCCCGCATTTCGCCACCATAGCCGAGCCACTATCCCGGTTAACTAAGAAGCGTCAGGCTTGGGCGTGGGGGCCGGAGCAACAAACCGCAATGGGACGCTTGAAGCTCGCCTTAACGACATCTCCAACATTAGCGAGGCCGGACTTCGATAGGCCCTTCGTCCTCCAAACGGACGCGAGTCTTTCCGGGTTGGGGTCGGTCCTTACGCAGTCAGATGGAGAGGCGGAACACCCTATCGCCTTCGCGAGCCGTTCTTTATCGGATGCGGAGCGCAACTATTCCGTGACGGAGTTGGAATGCCTGGCGATCCTGTGGTCCGTCCGAAAATTCCGAGGTTACCTGGAGGGCTACCGGTTCACCGTTATAACGGACCACGGCAGTCTGCGTTGGTTGCAGTCTCTGAGGGACCCGACGGGACGACTCGCCCGTTGGGCCCTACAGATGATGCAATACGACTTTGAAGTCGTCCATCGAAAAGGGGCTCTCCATCATGTCCCGGACGCACTGTCGCGGATGTTCGAAGACAAAAGGCCGCCGACTCCCGGGGGAGTATCGTTAGATGATTTCCCGGAGGGTATGGTGATGCCGATCGTCGACGAACGGGCGCGTGACCAATTTGGCCCCGAACCGCCTTTCCCGGAAGACAATTGGTATTCCAAACGCTGGCTTGAAGTATCGACCCAGGGTGAGCGATTTCCCGATTGGAAAATCGTGGAGGATCGACTCTACCTCCGCCGTAGGATCACTAGGATACCGGAAGAGACTGAATGGAAACTAGTCGTCCCGCGTCCCGACCGCCTCACGGTTCTGCGCGAAAGCCATGACCTCCCGCAGTCTGGGCACCTCGGGGTAGAAAAGACCTTCCTTCGGGTGGTAGCGACGTATTTTTGGCCTCGCCTGCACAAGGACGTAGCTCGCTACGTGGGTAGATGCGACAGGTGTCAACGAATTAAGGTCGTACAAGCTCCTCCTCCCGGATTAATGGGTCGTCGTGTGATCGAAGCTCCGTGGCTAGTAATAGCGGCCGACATCATGGGCCCTTTTCCGCCAAGTCGCTCCGGGTTTGCCTACGTGTTGGTCATTCAGGACTTATTCACCAAATGGGTTGAGTGCTGTCCTTTGCGAAGGGCAACGGGGAAAAAGATACGAGAAATGCTCGACGAGCTGGTTTTGTCCCGATGGGGCACCCCCGAAGTTCTCTTGACCGATAACGGGACTGAATTTGTCAACGGGAGTTTGAGGAC
Source organism: Ophion slaviceki (assembly GCA_944452715.1). Taxonomy (NCBI): domain Eukaryota; kingdom Metazoa; phylum Arthropoda; class Insecta; order Hymenoptera; family Ichneumonidae; genus Ophion; species Ophion slaviceki. The sequence continues at coordinate 12,131,474 of OX101790.1, forward strand.
ATGGGCTGAGGACGTAGGGGTCTTTCACACCACTACTCCTCCGTATCACCCCCAGGCTAATTCCGTGGAACGGGTGAACCGGGTGCTCAAGACCATGGTCGTCTCCTCCCTTAATGACGATCATCGCGCCTGGGACGAACACCTCCAGGAATTCCGCTTTACTTATAACACGGCGCACCATTCCGCGATCGGATGTAGTCCCGCCTTTTTGAATTTCGGTCGGACACCCCGGCCACACAATTTTTACCGACGTCAAACTATGGAGGGACGGGAAATAATCCCTTTACCCCCGGATGAGTGGTCGACCCACATGCGACAGCTGGTAGAACTCCGCGAAAGGGTCGGCTACAACCTAGAGGAGGCGTATCGGGAACAATCGGAACGTTACAATAAACACCGTAACGTTGTATCTTACAAGGTAGGCGACGTCGTCCTTAGGAAATTGCGTGTTCTCTCCTCATCCACGCAATACGTGGCTGCGAAATTAGCGCCGCGATATCAGGGTCCATATGAAGTTAGTCGAGTCCTGTCTCCCGTGGTGTACGAGCTTACGGATCCCGAAGGAAATGTAATCTCGAAAGTTTCTATAGAAGACCTTAAACTGTATCGATCTCCCGATTCTCCTTTTAATGACCAGGCCGGAGTCCCGGAGGGCCGTGTTGGAGTGGATAGTGGGCCGGATCATGGTCCCGCTGCTCTCTGAGCGATCTCAGATCCGCCTTCGCGGGGTCACCCCGAGTTGGGCGTTGGCCCACCGGCTCTCGGCCGGGATGACAGACCTCGCCGGTGCCTGCCGGGAGGACGGGATGGCGGACTGGATAGTGGATGCCATGGAGCATGTGACGCGCTCCTGGATGGACCTGCTAGAGCAGGAGAGGAGCCAGCCATCCGAACCGGTTGCCGTCGAAGCCGGGATACGGCTTAGGGGACAAGAAGGTCCGGGCCGGGCGGCCCTCGGCGAAATGGCCGAAGTGCCAGGGGAGACCACCGACACGCCGGTGGAGGCGCCAAAGGGGCTGGACAGTCCTGCGGCCGAGCCGGATGCGGGTCTGATACCATGGGATGCCGTGTCAACCGACTCTGGGGAATGGGCGTCAAGTCCGAGCCCTCCCCGCGCAGTGGCACCCGCCAGTCCCGCTCGAGGCCGCCCCAAGGATTGTTGGAACTGCGATGGCTGGGGCCACGTACGTTCCAATTGCCCGAAGCCACGCCGGCGCGACCCAATTTATTTTTCGTGCGGCCGCGTAGGGGTCACGCTGAGCACGTGCCCCAGGTGTAGCGGGTGGTGGCGGGCTGAGGGCGGGCGGGGCGCTCGTACTCGGGTCCCGGAAAACAAGAAGGGGGGCGGAAAATAGGTCTCCCGTTTCCGTTTATTCCTTTTCTTTTGTTGTTATTTATGTCGTTTCTTTGTATCGTTTTTGGGTTCCCCCGCTTCCTCCTTCCTGGAAAGTTGTACGGAGCGATGAGGTATGAGCCCCAAATAAAAATATAAAACTCAGAAAGGATGGTTGGTGATACCCTTGGTTCTCCCTCTCCTTCCGTCCTCCCAGAGGTATGGAGCTCCCGTGGGTATGGACGTGGTATGGCGGATGAGACTCCCGTGAACTTCGGCGACGCGAATCGGGTGTGTAGCCGATATGAACTTCTTTGTTTTGATTTGACTTGACCATAATGACCTGAGGGGGGCACTACGGAATCGGGCGTGATGGAGGTCGTCGCCGCGTGGCGCGATTGACGGAATAGCCGGGCAGGGCTGGGATCTCGGCCGGGGCAGCCGATGTCTGGGGAGGGGGTGTTGTAACGTGTTTTTTTGGTAACCCTCCGCTGGCCCGCCGGGCCCCTTGGTGCCTGGCGAGGGCGTCCTCCGGCTCGGCGCCACCATCGTCGCCACGACACGATTCCGTAGGGTCCTGAGTAGCTGTATATTATTTACTAACTTTGTCTGTATTTCTTTTTATTTTTCTTTATGATGTAATGTAAACCCGATGCCGAGGTTTCTCCCGCGGGAGGAAGTACGCGTCGTCAGGAAAGGAAACATCCGGGACACCGATGATGGCGAAGTCGAATTTCCGCTCTGGGCTGAGGATCGAGAAGGCGCGAGAGGCTCGTAGGCGGCTGGACGCTCGGGGAGGCCGAGATTCCCGCGAAAAACTCCAGCGTTCGCGACTCCCATCATATCCGGAGAGAATATCTTCCTGAGGCCGGATCCACGCGTAGACTTTTCATTCCCCCCTCCCCCGCTGCGAGGTCTCTCTCTCAGCCCGTGTAACACGGAGGATAAAAAGGGTTGCGGTTATTGTTCCCGCCAAGACCCGAGATTCGTGAGAGCTAGCGCGCGGATTTTATTCTTTCGTTCCGGGAGTTACGAAATTCGAAATTCGCGCTAGAATCGTAGGCGAACTCCCGAAACAATCGGCACGAGACTGCCCTCTCGCGCAAAGCTAGAGAAAAAGACGAGGAGCGGGGAGGAGCAGGGGTACGCGTCTCGCGCGCCGGCCGGCTTGCCGGGCAGCTTCTCGCAAGGTACCGAGCCGGAAGGACGTGCGACGACCAGCATAAAGTGGCCAGCTAATCTCTCCCGGTGAGCCCAGCGTTGCCCGCAGCAATAAACCGCGTAGATTTCTGACCGCGTGGTCGATCCTCGATCTCGGGTATCTTTTGTTCGTGGCCACGGCCTCTATCGCGTTTCTTCAAGCTTAAAACCCCCGTTTCACGTAGCTAGCGCGTATTATCGGGAAATCGTGTCGTGGTTGCGCGCGGGAAGCTCAATCCCGTTTTGCGACGAGCTTCGGCTCGATTAGTCGGTAACAAGTGTGAGTGAATGTGTGCCTGTAAAAATAGGGACGTGTCATCCTCGGTGATCCCTCGGCCTGCGGCGAGGCCTGACCAAAGGGGAAAGGGGAAGAGATTGCCCTCAAGTTGGAACGTCTTCACGGAGAACTGGCCTCCCGTTTATCATCGGGGTGCGGGTTCGAACCCGTGCGGGCTTTCGTCCATATTAATTGCATCTACCGGGTGCCCCTTTCCCCGGTGTAAGGATTTTCCCGGCTTCGTCGCGGGGGAGAGGTTGCTGAGCGTCGGCGTCCATGTAAGTAGCGACCGGGGTATTTTTCCCGGGATATTTCGTTCTTATATTTAACGCTCGGCCGGGTAACCGATTAGCGGGGGCTCGGTGTTGTAATATTAGTGTGGCCGGTAGGGGAGAGAGAGGAGAGGCCAAGACGAGCTCGCCGTAAATTGTGTGTATGTGTAGGCCCCGGTCGGAATTGGTGTGTGTGTGTGCGCGTATTAGATCTATTTTCTTTGTGTTCCGATTTTTGTCCCGTGTTCCTTGCGAAGGAGAGGAATTATTAACGACAGATAAAATAAATTTTCTGACGATAAATTTTTCTTGCCGCGCGTGATTGACACCTGACCCATCCCCTCTACCTTATCCACGAGGCTGCAGTTTGGCCGGACACTGCGTTCCCTTTTCTTGTCCCGACAAGCCGATTTTCGGCTGGCGCCCTATATAAATTGTCGGGACGGGAGGAGGGGAGTTTTGTGACTCTCTCGGTCCTTTTTCCCCAGCTCCCTCGACTTTGCGGTCACAAGACATTTCAATATCCATATCTATATCCAGATAGATATCTCTATATGTATATCTATATCTATATAGATATTTGTACATCTATGTCTATATTTATATACGAGGGCTTCCCCCTATCCGCCGCCTGGGGACGCGCCACGTAGGGGTTTCAGACTCCCCATGTGGTCTGTGTGTGTGTGTGTGTGTGTGCGTGCGTGCGTGCGTGCGTGCGTGCGTGCGTGCGTGCGTGCGTGCGTGCGTGCGTGCGTGCGTGTGTGTGTGTGTGTGTGTGTGTGTGTGTGTGTGTGTGTGTGTGTGTGTGTGTGTGTGTGTGTGTGTGTGTGTTTCGTATGACTTTAGCGTACGCTTTCTTATCGCCTAATATAATGGTTCCTGTATTTTCCTAATTTAATATTTTTCCGTTATACCTATCTGTAATGCTCGCTCGCTAGAATACCTTCTCGAACTTTATTTTCTCCTAGTATGATTCTCCTATCTATTTTGCGATAATTGTTCACTACCCTTAAGTGGTTAACTTTCCTTATTGCTCTTTTTATTTTTCTTTGATTTTCCAATCTTTTCTCTTTTAAATACATTTATCTCAATTCTTCTTCGTTTTTTATTCCTGAACGTTCCGTGTTCCAGACGTTTCCGATCCACGAGGGATGTACTTGGTCCAGCAGTACTAGTTCACTTTAACAAAAAATGAAGAGAGCTTTCTAATGCTTTTAAGCGCAACTCCGTTTTTTCCTTGTTTCTCAACGTTCCGTGTTCCCAGCGTTTCCTTCCACTAGGGAGGTACTTTGCCAAGCAGTACTTGTCGATCCGCGAGGAATGAAAGAAGTGATCTTTCTAATACTCTTTAGGCTCAACTCCGTTCTTTCCTTGTTTCTCAACGTTCCGTGTTCCCAGCGTTTCCTTCCACTAGGGATGTACTTTGCCAAGCAGTACTTGTCGATCCATGAGGGATTCAAAGAGAGCCCCCTTCCTCCAAAATTCTCGTCCTTTTATACCCGGATTTTACCGCTTTTTCTTTCCCCTTCTTCTCCGTCTTCCCTTAATTAGATTAGTGGGTTATCCGGTTTTGACCGGTTTTTCTTTCCCCATCTCTTCTGTATTCCTCTAATTTAATTCGTGAGCTTATCCTGATTTTACCGGTTTTTCATTCCCCTTCTCTTCTGCCTCCCGAAATCGGTTAACTCTTTGAAATTGTGGTGGGGTTATTCGTTGATGAGACAGACTTGTACGTCTCAATGTATATATCATTAACTGAATAAATCAACTCACAGGTTATGGGCCCAGTTTGCGAGGCTAGTTAATGATCGCGAAAAGTGAAGGACAAAAAAAAAGTGAAAATATGGCGGCAGCAAACGGACTGAATAATTTAGAAAAATTGACTGAACACAATTATGATTCATGGAAGCTGCAAATGAAGTGTTTTAATTTACGACGATTTGTGGTGTTATGTCAATGGGACAAAAATAAAAAGGGACGAAAATGATCATGAGTGGACTACGAGAGACGAGAAAGCTCTCGCTTTGATCGTTTTGTGCGTAACGAAAACCCAAATTAGCCATATCAAGGAAATGAAGACATCGAAGGAAGCCTGCGATCAGCTAACAACGTTATACGAATCGAGAGGACCGGTACGACGGGCGATGCTCTACAAACAGCTATACAGGATGAAAAAAGAGCCTACAGTTGCCATATCAACATACGTGAGTAATTCCACATCGAAGGCCGAGCAATTAGAAAAAGCAGGTATCAATATCCGTGAAGATCTATTGTCAATTATGTTGCTCGGATCATCACCGTCGGAATACGAGAATGTTTGTATCGCTATAGAGTCTCGTGGTGCGATGCCAAGTGTCGAAACGCTTCAAGGCAAATTGATAGAAGAAGAAGCACGACGTCAGGATACATTGCTACAAAACGATACACAAAACGACGCGTTGTTTACGAAAAATATAGTCAACCGTAATGCGGAAGATTCTTGTAAGAATACAATTGGCGAGTTCAGTTCGCGGAAATTTAATTGAAAATGCTTCAAATGCAATAGATTTGGCCACCGAAGTCGTGATTGCAGAGTAAAATAAAAAAATGATGTCGCCGACAAAATTGACGGCGCACTATCTGCATTATCATGTAATGACGAATTACCAAAGTCCAATATTTGGTACTTAGATAGTGGCGCGACAAGTCATATGTGTAACGACAAACAGCTACTTTCGAAACTTAACGGAAATGTACGTGGCCGTGTGTTTACAGCGACTGAACATGAAACAGAATCTCAAGGACTAGGAGAGATTACTATAAGCGTCGAAGTAGATTCTCGGAAATCCAATCTTGTGAAATTACGAGAAGTTATTTACGTTCCAAAGCTAAGAAATAATTTGGTGTCCATACCGAGTGTAACCGCGAGAGGCTACACAGTAACGTTCCACAAAAATGAAGCAACGATAAATCTACCAGGTGGTTCTATTGTAGCGACAGCTATAAGAAATGGAAAATTGTTTGTCTTATGTGAAACCCTAGATAGGACTTTACAAACAGGCCAAAGAAATTACGACGATCTGGTTAAATGACACCATCGTTACGGTCATTTGAATCTCGGCGATCTAAGGAAATTGGCAACGAACAATATGGTAACTGGTATAAACATCAATTCAACAACGCAACATTTGGACTGTGAGGTTTGCCTGAAATGTAAGATTGATCAATTACCGTATAAAATGGTTGCAGACAGGACCAACGCTGTATTGGAAATCGTTCACTCGGATATTTTCGGTCCTGTTGAGACGGAATCCTTTGGTGGCGCAAGATATTTTGTAACATTTATTGACGACTTTTCCAGGTACATGGAAGTTGCAATGTTATGGCATCCATCAGAAGCATTCAATGCCTTCAAAAATTACATGTTCTGAGTGGAAAAAGAAACAGGGCATTGCGTAAGGTAACTTCGGACCGATAATGCGCGTGAGTACAAATTCAAAGAGTTCTCAGATTTCCTGCAACGAGAAGGGATCGCAAGGCAATCAAGCGTCGAATATACACCGCAACAAAATGGAGTCGCGGAAAGAGCTAATCGAGCTTTGGTGGAAATGTCGCGGTGTTTAATGTTACAGGCAAATTTGCCAAAATCACTGTGGGCTGAAATGATCAATGCAGCCATGTTTATCAGAAACAGATCCCCTTCTAAAATTCTGGATAAACAAACTCCGTTCGAAGTGTGGACGAGAGAGAAACCTTTTGTCGGATTCTTCACGACCATTGGAAGCAAGGCAATAGCTCTTGAAAAAGAGACGAAACACGGTAAGTTTGAACCAAGAGGTAAGGAGTATATCCTCGTTGGATATTTTAATTAATCCAAAGCTTACAGACTGTGGGAGCCCGGAACAAAGAGAGTTATAAAATCTCGTGATGTCCGTTTGTAATCAAGGGAGCACAGAAATCGCGCCGAAAAAGGATAAAGTTGATAACAACGAGAGTAATCGCGAATCTGAAGATGTCGAAGACGACGATGACGATATTGATAACAAGGAAATGGAAGAAACTGGAGAGACACATCGAGAGAATTCACAAAATGAATGACGGGGCCCTGGGCGCCCTAGTTCCATTGAAACAGGCAAACCTGGGCGACCAAGAAAACAATATAAGTTGCAACAATCGAGTACGCCAATTACGACACCCGAACCACTAGTGTTAAAGAACCTTTAAGCGGATCAGATAGAGAGTTATGACTAGAGGCAATGGAAAAAGAATATAGGACGTTAATTGACAATGGAACTTGGACTCTAGTACCACGACCAAAGAACAAGAAAATTTTGACAAATCGATGGGTATTTCGAATCAAGAAAACTCAAGAAGGAACAGTTGAACGATACAAGACTCGATTAGTAGCTCGTGGATGCACACAAGAAGAGGGAATCGACTACAACGAAGTATTTGCTCCTGCAGTGCGATATGAAGTCATACGCGCCTTATTGGCTTGTGCAGTCAACAAAGAGATGAACGTTCATCAAATGGACGTAATTTCGGCTTACGTTCAAGGACATTTATCCGAAGAAATTTACATGGGTCAACCTAAATGCTTCATCAAGGATAACGACGACAATAAGGTTTGACTACTAAAAAGACCCATTTACGGCTTGAAGCAGGCTGGTAGAGAATAGCATAGACGGCTCAACAATTATTTAATAAAAAATGGAGCTTGCAATAATACATTGAATCCATGCGTATAGACATACGGAAACAATAGAGATACTGTTATTTTGCTCATCTACGTGGATGATATGATGTTAGCATAAAAAAATATTGATAAGTTAAACGAATTGAAAGACAAATGGACTTCGGAGGTCCGCATCAGTGACCTGGGAGTATTAACCCAAATCTTAGGAATACATGTCGATAGGAACAAAGTCACTATAAAAAGCACTTTAAATCAAAAGAATTGTATTCACGAATTGATTAAGGGACAACACCACTGTGACGGCTTCAAAAAATCGATTCTTTGAAAACCATCTAGAAAAATCTAAAATACATTTAAGATTAAGATGCCGTTGGACCCAGGTCGAAAAAATAATTATTTTCGGAGATATTGAATATTTTGTGGAGCGGTGCAGCGCTCCGTGACGCTGGGGGTCCCGCGCAGCTCCGCGCCTCAGGGTCGGCAGGTATACCGGGCCTTTCCCAGGTCCTGCGGGTCTTTCCCAGGTATTCTTTTGTCTCCCTTCACAAAAACCGGCTATTGTTATAAATATAGTTTCGAAAAAAATCCATAGGTGGCGATAATTGAAAAATTTTCAAGGCAGGTATAGGGATAGCGTCATAGCGTCAGTTTGCGAATAGAAGCGACGCTACTCGTGTCTAAACGCTCCGAATCGTTTTGTTTATAAATATCGAACGCTCAGAATTATTCTTTGCACATCGAAATGGATAATCCGAAAGTGTACGCGGGGAAAAAGGGAACAAAACGGAGCTATGTGACGAGGAGTCGAACGAAAATTTCGAATCGAAAACCTCCGAACCGTTATAGCTCCGAAAATAGTTCTGCAGAGTATGTGAGCACGTCGGCGAAAAAGTTAAAATCGTCGGACGATTTAGAGGTCGGTGTTACTAACGATTTCGGTTATCGTATAATACACCTCGTCAATGCATTGAACATTATATCGACGTTAGTGAAGTGCAAAGTGTGTGATCGCGATATAAAGTTTACTGAAAAAAGTTTGCGCGGACTCGGATTCAAAATCGAGGTCGATTGCGGCCATTGTGAAAAAGTGCAAATCAATTCGTGTCCTATGATTGACAATGCATACGAAATAAATCGTCGGATCGTATTCAGTATGCGTCTTCTTGGCGTCGGTTTGAATGGCCTGATGAAGTTTTGTGCATTTATGGACCTACCGCGCCCCATATTTCAGTCTTTCTACGATCGAATCTTAAATTCGATTTCGATTGCCACTAAAGCTGTGAGCACAGTGAGCAAACAAAAGGCTGCACTTGAGGAGGAGACAATTTCGTTGGAAAATGGGGTGGAGGACGGAATTATCGTTTCAGGCGACGGATCGTGGCGTAAGCGCGGTTTCAGCTCGCTTTTCGGCATAACATCGCTAATCGGCTGGTACACTAAAAAAGTGATCGACGTTATGGTGAAATCGAAATATTGCAAAGCTTGCGAGCATTGGGAAAAAAAAGAAAGCACCGCGGAGTACTGGGAATGGAAAAGTACCCACGACGATGAGTGCCAGGCGAACCATAGCGGCTCCTCCGGAAAAATGGAAGTCGACTCAGCTGTCGAAATGTTTCAACGGTCTGAAGAGCTCTATGGCATAAAATATAAATACTATATTGGTGACGGCGGTTCTAAAACGTTTCTGGGCATATCGAATAGCGATCCATACGACGGTTTCGAGATAAAAAGAAGAGTGCATCGATCATGTCCAAAAACGTATGGGGACGCGCCTCCGCGAAATCGTGAAAAAACAAAAAGGATTGTCTGGCAGAGGAAAGCTCACCGGAAAATTGATTGACGAGTTGAGCACATATTACGGCTTGGCTATTCGGAGGAACAGCGATGATGTTGAAAAAATGAGGAAGGCAATTTGGGTAACTATCAAACATAAAATATCCACAGATAGTGAGCCACAACATGACGATTGCCCAGAGGGAGCCGAGTCGTGGTGTTCGTGGCAGCGAGCGGTCGCAAGCGGTAATATTTCTGAATATCGCCATAAGCCGCCTCTTCCTGAGAAAGTATTGGAGGCAATTACGCCAGTCTTCGAAAATTTGAGCAGAGACGATTTGCTGCAGCGTTGTTTGGGCGGCTTCACGCAAAACAACAACGAAAGCTACAACAAATCAGTTTGGGCAATAGCCCCCAAGTGTCAGTCCGGGAGCAAAAAAATCGTCGATATTGCAGCTGATATCGCGGTATTATTATTCAATGATGGCCTGAGAAGCCTCATGAAAGTTTTGGACACGTTGGGGATAACTATCGCCCAAATTGTTTCAATTTTTGCGTTGAAACCGACGCAGCGCGGATCGAGCTGGCGGAGCGCTCGCTCACAGACGCTGCAAAAAAGGCAAGAAGAGCCTCTACAAGTTCGAGAAAAGATGCTAGGGACAATGATTTGCTTCTTGAAGGCCAGCTATATGGTGCCGGCATCGCTGATTAAAGGTAAAAAAATTTTTTTCTACTTTATCGCATAAATTAACAAACCTAAAACTTTGAACGGGTTTTTCTCAAAACCACTTTTTTGAGTGCGGCACGCAGCAGAGCTCGAGCAATTTTTATCCGATCGACTTCAAATTTGGACTGCATCAATAAAAGTAGATTATCTAAAGAAGTACATAGGATTTTTTCGATATCTCAATAATAAAAAAAGTTATAGCCTATTTTCGACGAGAAATTTTGCTCGAAAATCGTCCTTTAATTTCAAAAGCGTGCCTATTTTTTAAAAAACAATATTTTTTCAAATCCCTATGTACTTCTCTTCAAAATATCATATTATTAACGAAAACACTCGGTATTATTTTTCAGATCGACTTTGAAGAGCGTTCTGCTGCGTGCCGCGAACCACTGCAGAGGCAACAGTATCTGACGCGGGAGCTTCCCCAGCGTCACCATGGGGCGTGAAAAATTTGAAAATTTTTTTTATGTATCTTCAATAAACTATGTACAAAACAAAAAAAAAATTTCGAATATCTTTTTTTTCTCACAAAAAAAAATTCTTGAAAAATGGCAAAAAAACAGGGGGTCACAGTGGTGTTCTGCCTTAAATGATTTTCAAAGAGAAAAACATGTATCAAGATCATTGTTTTCTCTCGGTTGGCCGTTTATGCCGAGAATGCGGGCTAAAAAAATTAACGACCAACCGCGTTGAAAAATAAAACGCCGAAACGACCGTGGAAGGTTCAAAAAGAAATCTTGAGCCTTTGCCGCGGTCGTTACGGCGTTTTTTTTAACAGTAAACATTATGGATAAGCGTGTATCATAAATATTTCTATATCCTCAATGAGCGTCGTGGCTGAGTTGGCAGCGTGACGGATTAACGATGCTTACGGTCCGGGTTCGATCCCTGGTGAATCGGCTTTTTTTATCTATTTTTTTCTTCATTTTGAATTAAAAAAAATTCGAACTTACTCTCGCTTTAGCTATTCTCGCCTGTTCAGGCATTATTTATGATATTTAATTCATATATGTTTAATTTAAAAAAAGGACATTGGCTACCGGGGATCGAACCTGCGTCGTCTGCACTCAGAGCCCGCACGCTGATATATCAACCGCGAGTCTCTTGTGACTGCAAACCTGCCTTACGTATACACACTTATCCAACCATAAAAAAAAATCCGCTGCAGGACCAATTGCATATTGTTTTTATGACCCCAAAGTATTATTGAAGACAAAAGAAAACGATTTTTCCAAATTCCTAGAGTGGTGTTATCCCTTAAAGAAAAGAAATTGATTTTTTGATCGTTGTAAATGTATATCGCCTCTTAAAGACTTTAAAAGAATCTCGTACGTGTTAGCGAAAACCGGCAGAAAATTATGAAGTAACTCGACCACTTCTTTGATACTCGCTATTTCGGTGTTCGCGATTTTGGACCATCGCTCGTTTGCCGGTTTGAGATCTACTCTCTCGAAGTTTGTATCCACTATGTCTTTTGCTGTAGATGATATTACAATATTAAATACTCACTTCTTTCTATTTCGGAGATATGGATGTTCTAGATTGTTTGAATCTGTATTTGTATGACTCAATCTGCAGCCAATCTTGATACACGTTCTCGAATGAATGAGCTCTCGAATAAATAATCCTTTGGTGTAATAGTTATTCAATTTCGTCATCGGTCGAAGGATAAAATTTTGAATAATTCACAGTTCGTTACTTTGAGTTTATAATTCTGTCATTTCGAAATCTTTTCGTTCTATATTTGGCCTTTCAAAGTTTTGTCCCCCATCCCAATGTGAAATGTGTTTTGAAAAAAAATGCCGATCGAAAAAGACTCAAAGTTCTCTTCGAGCCTTTCTCGATCGTTTCGGCACTTTTCTGTAACAATTTTTTAAATTAATTTTCTAAGGGGAAAAGTAAAAACTCATTTACGTATTGGGAGAAACATTTATTTTTTTGTCACATTTTCCAATACTGTTTGCACCAAAATTTGGAACGCCCGCTCGTTTTGAACAACTTCAACATGCGTCCGGCGGGGCGAACGACTGCGGGTTCGGTCGCGTCGACGATACTCGCGGCGTCCTTGCTGCGGCCGCTCCCCTCGCTCGTGCCCCTGTTCTTTCGATGGCCTGCCCTTGTCGCGCCCTTGGGCCCCCTCGGGTGCCACTTGCCACTGCGGCTGCTGCTGACGACCACTTTTCTTTTTGTTGCGGCGCCAAAATTTCTCCTTTGGAACTGTAAAAAATAAATAATTAAATGTACAATTAAAATACACTACTCACACAAATTAAGGGATCTTGAAAAAATTCCAAATTGTTGGCTGATTTTCAACAAGGGATAACTCGGAGAAAAATGGTCGTACAGAAAATAAAAAAAGGAAATTATAGCTTTAAGTATCTAGTTTTCAGATCTGGACTGTACTGAGACGTACAGGTCCGTCTCAGGCGCCATACCCCCACCACAAATTCAAACAAACCGACCCATTATGAGAGTAGGGGAGGGGGAATAATAAATCATAACAAGTGGATAGGTACGACCTCTGAAAACACAAGTAAACACAAAAACTGAAGGTCACAAAACAATAAGCGGAAGGAAAGACGAGTGAGAGGAGAAAAAACAGAAAAGAAGAAAAACAGTCGAAGTTATGAATAGTTAGAGAGAAGAAGAAAAACAGAAAATAAACAAAACAGTAAAGAGCGGTAACGACAGGTAAAAAGTAAGGAAAGGGGAAAAGTCGTTGGAAAGAAAACAGAGAAAGTAACAAAAAACAAAGGAAGCATAAATTTATTTAAATTAAAAAAAAGTTAACAATAAAGGCGAGGATGGGTAATTGGCAAGGGAAGGGGAACAATCAACAATAAAATATGGGTACAAAAGGGGAGGAAAGTTGGAGGAACGGCACTTCTTCTTCTTCTTTCGTGGATCGATAAGTACCGCTCAGGAAAGTACCTCCTTATTGGAGCGGAAAGCTGAGAGAGGGAACCTTAAGAAACTTAAAAAGGAAGAATTATAACATACATTTTTTTAAGTCAATAAATACGGAAACAAAAACAGGGATAAGAATAAGAAAAAACACTAAAAAACATTAAGAATAAACGAAGGAGGAATAAATTACGAAAGGAGAGATAGAAAATTAGTATTAGGAGAATAGAAAGTGCGAGGAGGTATCTGAAAGACAGGCGACAATACACACACACATACAATTGTAAAACCCAAAATCTCCGCAAGGGCTCCCGAAAGTAGCAGGAGAACCTGAAGGTCAGAGAGGCATCGCGAATTCAACACCACACCGACACAATAGACATAACAAGCGGTAACATTATCATAAGCGGGTACGTGGCGCCATCCGACGGCGTCAGCCAAAGTTAGAGTAATCGATTACCGACGCGCGATAATCGATTACGCTCACGGGGAGTAATTAGAAGAAAGCGCGCCGTAGCGCGTCAGTCGAAAGCGTGCCGCGATCCACCGCGTCATGAGTCGATAGAGTGGGGGGACCCAGGGACGGCGCGTAGCACGAGAGCGCGCTCGGCACCTCGCGCCACGAACGACAGTTGGAAGAGAGGGGATAGCGAGCCGTACCGAGATCAAGCGCGCCGCAATCGATACCGCGATACATCAAAACACACAAAATACACTTTAGAAACACAAACAACATACCACACTTGTGCACAGCAAACTTTTAACATTTTATCGAGTCAAAAATATTGAATAAATGTCATTTTATTACCAAATACCGCCAAAACAAAGAGTTTAAACTAATTTCTTCCCTGATCGAGTCCCGAACAAATAAAATTAATTATGACGAAGCTCGACCCGTTACAGTACATTTTCTAGCGTGGGCGGTTTTCATGTAATCATCCGAAAAACAACGAAATTTTTTTATCCAAATTTTTGCTCGTCTTTAAAATGGTCTGTGGACTTCAAAGAATGTTTTTTTATCATACGACTGTAAAAGTCTTTCAGACAATTTAATCAACTTTAATGTGACCTTTTAACGGGCTCCGTACGATGATTTGGCGCGGAGTAATCGTCGATCAAAGCAAAATAGTCCATTTTAACTTTGACAATCAATTACTCGAGAACTAATGATCGTACAGAAAATGAAAGTAGGGTTTTGGAAACTGCAAAACATTTTCTATGACATGCAATTAGTGGCTGTCGATGAAACTTTTTTTTTCGGAGTGATGATGTTGACTGAAAAAAAGTTGAAAATTTGCCAATTTAAGGATATTTGGAAAATTTGGTATAACTTTGGATATAATGCATGAACGAAGGAAATCGGTAATTTTTTAACCTCGAAGTGTCCCCAAAAAATCCTCAAAGTTGCAAAGCGCTGCGATTTTTTTTTCTTAGTGCCCCGAAGGTTTAAATTGATCGCTTCTGTGAAAAATTACTGTAGCAAGCAATTTTTCGATTTTGATTCATTTTTTTCTTCAAAATGTTTTTTTTTAGCAATAATGCGTAATTTATTCATTCTAAAAAGAAAAGTGGTCGTCAGCAGCAGCCGCAGCGGCAAGAAGCACCCAGCGAGCCCAAGGGCGCGAGAAGGGCAGGCCATCGAAAGAACAGCGGCACGTCGTTCGCGCCGCCGGACGCATGTTGAAAATTTTGGGGCAAACAGTATTGGAAAACATGACAAAAAAATTAATGTTTCCTCTAATACGTAAAGGAGTTTTTACTTTGCCCCTTAGAAAATTGATTAAAAAAATTGGTGAAGAAAAGTGCCGAAACGATCGAGAAAGGCTCGAAGAGAACTTTGAGTCTTTCTCGATCGGCTTTTGTTTCAAAATACATTTCACATTGGATAAGTGTGTTTCGGCATTTTTTTCAACACATTTCACATTGGGATGGGGGTCAAAACTTTGAAAGGCCAAATATAGAACGACAAAGATTTCGAAATGACAGAATTATAAACTCAAAGTGACGAACGGTAAATTATTCAAAATGTTATCCTTCGACCGATGGCGAAATTGAATAACTATTACACCAAAGGATTATTTATTCGAGAACTCATTTATTCGAGCTCATTTATTCGAGAACTTGGTATTCAGATTGTCTACAGTTTGAGTCATACAAATACAGATTCAAACAATCTAGAACATCCCGTGTGGAAAACTGATAGGGCATCCCTAAAAAACATAAGGGCCTTTCAGGGCTTTCCTAGTGCTTTCCCTAGTAGGGATTTCCACAATGGGCCCAGAATTGGCCATTATCGGGATAAACTTGTAGGGATTTCCACAATGGGCCCAGAATTGGCCATTATCGGGATAAACTTGTAGGGATTTCCACAATAGGCCCCGACTTGGCCATTATGGGGATAAACCTGTAGGGATTTCCACAATAGGACCCGACTTGGCCATTATAGGGATAAACCTGTAGGGATTTCCACAATAGGCCCAGACTTCGCCAGTATAGGGATAAACAAGGAGGGATTTCCACAATAGGCCCAGATCTGACTATTATAGCGATAAACCAGTATAAATAGCTTAGGCTACATGGTTGATGGTATTTCAATTATTCAAATCGATTATACACATCGATCGAATAATATTATCGAACGCAAATTGGGAAAAAGCGTAAGGGCATTAGCAAATAAAAAATCAACGATGAACACAAATATGAAGACAAACATCAGACAGTATTTATTTATCAAATTTAAGAAACCTTTTACACAGATACAAACAATTACTCATGGTTTCACTCATACATGGAGTACTGCTAGCGCATAAGTGTGAACAGTCCCAACCGGTTTTCTCGACATTTTTATAGCAACTAATTTCCGCTCAATACTCATCATAAGGAAAATTAATTCTCCTGAAGACTTCGCTGAGATTTCCCATTCATAAACTTTATCTGACTGTGTAGGATAAGTAAATAAATTGGTCTTTGTTTTCCAGATCTTTCCCTCAATGGAAATAGATTCTAGTGATTCAGTAGACCCATATATTTTTTTATTTCTACTACACATCCATTCCTTAGAATGGATTATTTTTTGTATTAATTTTGTCATGGCAGTTTGTCATAAAGGCTCACATGCAAATACGCAATCACATTTCTACGCGCGCACACATACATACACATGTACTCGCGCCCACACCTATGCACATGAACAATTACATATAAACAAATACAGATATACCCTGACGCATTTAACATACACGTATATCCACTGATACGGATATTTTGTGGCGCTGAAATGGTTATGGTGAGGCGCCGTTGAGGCATTTTCAGGGCGCTAAAATGGTTTTGATGAGGCGCCATTGAGGCAACTTATAAGGCCCCGGTCGTTGCGCCTTTAATGGCCCTTGTTGACAAAGTGTGACCGGCCGCTGACGGCTCTCATGTGGCTTCCAGATTAGGGCCCGAATAAAGTTAGGGGAATATTATTGGGGCCCGATCACAGCCCCAACTCAATTTCCGCACGGGTTCATTTGTCCCTCTTAAGACGGAATGACACCTCATCGCGGTCGGTATGGTAGAACAATTATAGATTCCCAAAAATCTCTGAAACGGCTCTTCAGTTCCCGTCGAAACTTTGCCAAACGACGTCAAATAGATAGACGAATAGCTTCCAGCCATCAAATTTTCTAAATTTCAGAGATTTTTGGGAATCTATAATTGTTCTACCATACCGACCGCGATGAGGTGTCATTCCGTCTTAAAATAACGCCTTGGAAATCCGGATATCTTTTTTTTCACAGAGATATCAAACTTTTAGTGCGGCGGGAAATTTTTCTAGGTGTATCCGTATGGATACACCTAGAAAAATTTGGCCGGCAGTGTATGTCGAGCTCTATCGGACGGAAAACCTCGCTCCGTTCGCCTGTCAAGCGAGCGAGGGGCAGAGACTTTTCCCCCACCGAGCTACCCATTCGTATTCACGCTGACTGCGATATCGACTTGAGCGGTGATCACGACTCGCGCGACTACAAGAGAATCTGCAACCTCGACAGAGGCGATGCACACAAAATCATATTCCCGAACTCGCCGCGGCGATTTAGCGCCATTTCCGAGGCACGCCGAAAACAGAGATTAGTGGGGAGATGCACAACGCGGCCCTTTTCGGCGTGCCTCGTAAATGCCGCTAAATCGCGGCGGCGAGTTCGGGAGTATGATTTCGTGATCATCGCCTCTGTCGAGGTTGCAGATTCCCTTGTAGCCGCGCGAGTCCGTGATCACCGCTCAAGTCGGTATCGCAGTCAGCGTGAACACGAATGGGTAGCTCGATGGGGGAAAAGTCTCTGCCCCTCGCTCGCTCGACAGGCGAACGGAGCGAGGTTTTCCGTCCGATCGAGCTCGACATATATGTGTGGCCGTACTGCGGATTGGAATATGCATTAAATGAATTGCAAAGTGAAAAACATGTATCGAGATCATTGTTTTCTCTCGGTTGCCCGTTTATGCCGAAAATGCGGGTTAAAAAAATTAACGACGAACCGTATTGAAAAATAAAACGCCGAAACGACCGTGAAAGGTTCAAAAAGAAATCTTGAGCCTTTGCCGCGATCGTTTCGGCATTTTTTTTCAACAGTAAACATTATGGAAAAGGGTGTATCATAAATGTTTCTCTATCTGTAATGAACGTCGTGGCTGAGTTGGTATCGTGACGGATTACGATGCTGATGGTCCGGATTCAATCCCCGGTGAATCAACTTTTTTTTTCTTCATTTTATATTCAGAACATTTCTAACTTACTCTCGCTTTATCTATTCTCGCCTGTCCAGGCATTATTTTTTATATTTAATTCATATATGTTTACGAAAAAAAATGTTGCTACGGGCATCGAAGCCGCGCCGTCCGTACTCAGAGCTCGGACGCAGTGCAGCCAGATAGCGCGTAAAAGTTACCCCCTCTCTAGTCTCTTACGCGCCCATCACACAATCATAGTAGCGCGTGTCCGTGAGCGAGCGATGCTCGGACATCTTCGGAAAGAGCTGCGCAAGGCGAAGCGTCCCGACCGCGCCTTCGGCTGCTACACCAATGCATGGACGCTGAGCACGTTCATGTGCGGCCAAGCCGAAACGAAGGCTTCGAGGGAAAAAGCAATCTGAGCACAACTCGCGCGTGACGTCACCCGACGGCACGCGCGAGGCTTTTAGATGATTTCAATGCTAAGTTAGTTCTTGATTCTCTGCGTTATTAATGTATACAAAAAAATGTATTGCGCACTCTGGTCGCTTATTTTTTTTAGTTTATACGTTAATTTAAACATAATAATATATCTAAATTACAACTTATTTATCTTATATAAAATTGTTTACGCTTTACTCACACCCGTCCTTATGCCAAATAAATTATAATTCATAAAAGTAAGCGGAAATATATTTATATTCTTATTATTATATCAATTCTCATACTTTCATCAAGCGATAAAGCATTATCCCCAAAAACAAGCCAATCATCCATCCGGCCGCGAATTGTAAGTACCAGAAAGTGCACATATTCTACAAGCGATGAGATGGTCCCGTTGGTAGCGTTCCTGGCTTTCTGATTTCTTATTTTTTTCCTGGAAATTTCTCCTTTTCCTATGACCTGAGTGAACGGCTGCGGAGATATTCGGAGAAAAGTTAAAGATGAAAAGAAATGAGATTTTCGTTAAAAAACTTTTTATTATTATTATTTTTTCCCGAAATTTCTTTTTTTCCTATTACCTGAGTGAACGGCTACGGAGATATTCGGAGAAAATTTAAAGATGAAAAAAAATGAGATTTTCGTTAAAAAACTTGATATTATTTTTTTTTTCCGGAACTTTTTCTTTTTCCTATTGAATTTGTTTGGGTTTGTTTGGAGTTTGAGTCATACAAACACAGATTTAAACAATCTAGAACATTCACATTTCCGAAATAGAAAGACGTGAGTATCTAATATTGGTAATACCATCTATAGCAAAAAGCCAGATATCGAGGATACAAACTTCGAAAGTTTTGATCTCAGATAGGCAAACGAGCGATGGTCCATAATAGCGAACACCGAAATAGCGAACATCAAAGAAGTGGACGAGTTGCTACATAATTTTCTGCCGATTTTCGCTAACACGTACGAGATTCTTTTAAAGTCTTTAAGAGGGGATATACATTTACAATGATCAAAAAATCAATTTCTTTTCTTTAAATTTCTTTAATTTAACCATTCTAGGAATTTGGAAAAATCGTTTTCTTTTGGCTTCAAAAATACTTTGGGGTCATAAAAACAATATGCAGTTGGTCCTGCAGCGATTTTTTTTAAGGTTGGATAAGTGTGTACAGTAGAACCTCGATTATCCGAACCTCGATCATCCGAACCCTCAATTATCCGAACGATGACTTAGTTTATCCGGAAGCTCAATTATCCTAACGTTGGCGCGAAAGATACATGGTTGCTCGCTGCCACCGTCGTGAGCAACAATGAGCAACCCAACGCAACTTCTCCTTCTCAAACAGCTGCAAGACTTAGACGCTCAAAAACGCGTTGCAGCCGTTCGTCAACTAAAAATGGACGATTTTATTTTTAAAAAATATTTTAAAAGGTATTCGACTTTTTTCAGGTGTTTAAAACACACACACACACACACACACACACACACACACACATATATATATATATATAAATATACAGGGTGAGCGGAACATTGACGTCCAAAAATAAAATTTAGGTCCCTTGTATCCTGGGGTATCCGAATAACCCCCATATATGTCCCGCGACTTTTCATAGTTTTCGAGTTATGAATTTTCGAGAATTTTCGACCTGACCAATTAAAAAAAAATCTAAAAAAAAGTAGAAGACTGTCGAGATTTTTTTTGCAACTGAATCTTCATGAGTAGTACTTTTATGCATAAAATAATCAGCTTCGTAACTGTGATGAAAGTTATTAAAATGTTGGTCTAAAGTGAAAAATTTACGTTCGGTAAATTATGACTTAAATTTTCAACTTAAAATTAAACATCTAAACAGGTGACTTCATGGTTCTTAATTAGGCCTCAACAATGCGCCAGACTCTCAGCTTTCATAATCATTAAAAAAAAGCAGTACTTAATAGGGGTACTTTGGCTACAATTGACCTTCAAAGACAGCGAGGTGGAAAATTCTTAAAATTAGCCATCTGATTGAAAAAAAATTGCCCATTTTATCATTCCTAAGGTTATTTAGTTTGTTAACTAACCAAAAATGACTGCAGGAAAGCTAAGATTTAAACATTTAGAGGTATATTTTTTTTTTAGTTCAATTCAAGTTTAATGAATTTTGCGCCATCCGTTCTTGTAACGAGAACGGATCGCGCAAAATTCATTAAACTTAAATTAAACTAAAAAAAATAAACCTCCAAATGTTTCAATCTTAGCTTTCCCTGCAGTCATTTTTGGTTAGTTAACAAACTAAATAGCCTTAGGAATGATAAAATGGGCAAATTTTTTTTTTAATCAGATGGCTAATTATAAGAATTTTCCACCTCGCTGTCATTGAAGGTCATTTGTAGCCAAAGTAGCCCTATCAAGTACTACTCTTTTTAATGATTATGAAAGCTGACAGTCTGGCGCATTCTTAGGGCCTAATTAGGAACCATGAAGTCACCTGTTTAGATTTTTAATTTAAAGTTGAAAATTTAAGTCATAATTTACCGAACGTAAATTTTTCACTTTAGACCAACATTTTCATAACTTTCATCACAGTTACGAAGCTGATTATTTTATGCATAAAAGTACTACTCATAAAGATTCAGTTGCAAAAAAAATCTCGATAGTCTTCTACTTTTTATGAAGATTTTTTTTTCAATTGGTCAGGTCGAAAATTCTCAAAAATGCAGTCAAAAATTCATAACTCGAAAACTATGAAAAGTCGCGCGACATACATAGGGCTTATTCGGATACCCCACGATACAAGGGACCTAAATTTTATTTTTAGACGTCAATGTTCCGGCCACCGTGTATGTATATATATATATATATATATTTCAACGTTAATATGTATGTCAAATTTTAATATATATTTATGTATTTTTTTTATGTAAAAAGGTGTTGTTGATGATCTCGTCCCAAAAAGACCCACGTTTCGATTATCCGAACTTTTGATTGTCCGAATTAGTCTCGGTCCCAATTGGTTCGGATAATCGAGATTCTACTGTATACGTAAGGCAGGTTTGCAGTCACAAGAGCCTCGCGGTTGAGATATGAGTGTGCGGGCTCTGAGTGTAGACGACGCGGGTTCGATCCCCGGTAGGCAATGTCTTTTTTTAAATTAAACATATATGAATTGAATATCATAAATAATGCCTGGACCTGCGAGAATAGCTAACGCGAGAGTAAGTTCGAAATTTTTTGAATATAAAATGAAGAAAAAAAATAGATTAAAAAAATTCGATTAACCAGGGATCGAACCTGGACCGCAAGCATCGTCAATCCGTCACGCTGCCAACTCAGCCACGACGCTCATTGAGGATAGAAAAACATTTATGATACACGCTTATTCATAATGTTTACTGTTGAAAAAAAACGCCGTAACGACCGCGGCAAAGGCTCAAGATTTCTTTTTGAACCTTCCACGGTCATTTCGGCGTTTTATTTTTCAACGCGGTTCGTCGTTAATTTTTTTGACCCGCATTTTCGGCATAAACGGGCAACCGAGAGAAAACAATGATCTCGATACATGTTTTTCACTTTGAAATTCATTTAATGCATATTCCAATCCGCAGTACGGCCACACATATGTCGAGCTCGATCGGACCGAAAGCCGGAAAACAGAAAATACCGTTCTTTCACAATAAATGCCCAGTTTTCGATTATAAAAAACGGAGGAGACTTATTTCTTCATGAAAAAAATCATTTTCTTCATTGACCTTGAGAAAAAAAGGTAAGGAAAAAAGGGAGAGTCAAAGCGGAAAAACTTGCGTAAAAGAAAAACTCGCCCTGTCAAAAAAGTTTGTCTTTATCTAAAATGGCGTTGAAGAGTGTGGAGCACTCGCTGTATGTTTACCAGGTTTTTGAAATACATATGACATATATGTCATATGTATTGCAGCCTTAGAGTGCTCCACACTCTTCAATCGAATATTAATTTAAAAAATTTTTAAATAAAAATAGCTGTTACTTCCCGGTGTTTAGGAATCCCATAATATAAAAAATACCAAAAATCCGTTTTTCGTATTCACAATTCGGGGAAATTTAAAAAAAGAAAATAACGAGTGTCTTTCCTTAAGAAAAAAATATTTTTGCATATTTTGTTCGACTTGCTCAATAAAACTAAATTAATTTTTTTCTGGAAGGCTAGAAAAAGACGCACATTTTCGTTTTTTACGTATGTAAATACGTCAAATCCTGCCAAAGATACAGCCATTGGAATGGAAAAATGTTAAAAAATGATAATCAACGAAAAAAAAACGTTTTTTTTTATTTCGACACTCGGTGAATATTTTTCAATAAAGTAACTCGATTTTTCAAAATTATTTGTGGATTTTTTTTACTGGCTGAAGTGACGTGGAATGCCTCATATACATGTTTAACCCAGAAAATGGTAATCTAGCGGTCACCTTGTGACTTTTATAAAGTTTTCTGACCTTTCAGGATAAATAGCGCCAGTAGGCCAGAAACAATAATTTTGTTGCCTTAATTCTTCGTAACATTCTTCAGAAATATTGGGTCTATGCATGATTCCATAGGAAAAATTGAGTACATTTGAAATGCACAATATTTATCAAAACAAGCTATTTGAATCAACCAAATATGTTCCATCCTGTTCTACCATCTCTCTACGAGCTTCATTATCCCTCTTTCATAGCAGTCCTGAGATCTTTGGGCGAAGAAGTCATCCAATTGGTTCTCGAGGACGTCCAGGGAACTGAAGGTTTTATTTAGTCAAATTGTTCTGTAGCCCCCTCGACGGGTGATAGTCTGAAGGTGCAAGGTTTGGACTTTACGGTGGATGCACCAAAACATC
The DNA here is from genome assembly GCA_944452715.1 of Ophion slaviceki. Lineage (NCBI taxonomy): Eukaryota > Metazoa > Arthropoda > Insecta > Hymenoptera > Ichneumonidae > Ophion > Ophion slaviceki. Next base: position 12,154,619 of record OX101790.1, read on the forward strand.
CCACCCAAGCTGCCATAACTTTTTCCGGGTCACCAGAGAAACGTGTGGTCCAATGTTGCCCTGGTGGGACACAATGCCCTTCCTATTCGCCGATACGAGCTGCGTCTGATCGCTTGCTCGCTTCAATTTTCCCGGTTGTAGGTACTTGGTCGAATGAATCGTTTTGTTGAGCGGCGGCAGCTCATAATAAACGAGTCCTTTCCAATTCCACCAGATACAGAGCATGACCTTCTTCAGGTGTAAACCAGCTTTTGCGACCGTCTGAGCAGCCTCCCCGCACGTTGACCATAATTTGTGTCGACCGACATTGTTGTAGACAATCCACTCTTCATCGCCAGTAATCATTCGCTTTAAAAATGATTCGTTTTGATGGCATTTGAGCAGCGAATCGCAAACTAAAATTCGGTCCGTTCAATTCTTTAAGCTCAGTCCGTGCGCCACCCAACCATCAAGCTTGTTTACCGTCCCAAGCTTCCGTAAATGTCTCGAAACAGTTGATTGGTCAATGTTGAGGCTGCCCAATCTCTGTAGTCGTCAAATGCCGGTTGCAGTCAACATAAGCTTCTATTTTATCGACGTCAGTATCGACCGGCTGACTGAAGCGAGGAGCATCTTGAAGATCAAAATCTCCACAACGAAATTTCACAAACCACTTCCGACACACAGTTTCGCTTACGACATTCTATCCGTACACGGCGCATATATTTTAGTGCGTTTGCGACGCGTTTTTGCCTTTACGTAAATAAAAAAGCGCAATGCATCGAAAATACGCGTTTTTTCCTTCCAAGTTCAAAATATAATTAAACTTCCTATACGTCACGGATCTCGATGGTTTTTTTTAAGGTGGGCACACGTTTAAGCTTTCACTTAAGAAGGTTGCTCAGCTATCGCAAAATACTAAGAATGTGCTGAAGTTTATTGAGGATATTTGCGAACAGGTGTTACGACTTCGTGTCAAATTTCAAGTACTTCGTCTGTGTGACTGTTGAACAATTAATTATTGAAATTGGGCTCTCATACACGGGCGACATAGCAAAAGCTCCATGACAACTCTAATATGACTGTCGCAAAATAATAAAAATAGTAAGAATTGAATGGAAATAGGCGGAAAAAATTCTTGAGATTTAAATGAATAATTTCAAAGAAGAGTACAGCGTTTTGGCTGCCTCGTTATCGAGATATTTGTGAAATAAAACCGGAAATTTCGCGTAAAACGGCAAAGCGCCTTACGGCACGTGGCAACGCTGCTGTCAAGTCGGCCATTTTGAATAGGCACCAAAATTTAAAACGCACAAACTATTGCTTCCTTGCTATAAATTTCTTACCGCGGTTTCATAAAGAGTATTTAAATATACTGAGAACGAAATTGCGCGTTTGCCACATTTCAACTTGGTTAATAACTTATTCGCGATGTAAATAAACAAAAAAGATTGATAACATTTCTAAACAGTCAGTTATATGCGTGCGAGCGAAAAAACGACTGCGAACGATATCTGTCGGAATTTTGCTACGGACTTATGCATAGACCCAATACGTTTGCCTTGACTCCGGACACAAGATACAACCGTCAAGAAGGCAACCTCGGCCTTCGCCTAGAGCCTTGCTTCCAGAAATATCACACTTTGCAACATCACTAATAATATTTTGTTTGTTCAAATGACATAGTATGTTAAGAAATAAAGTTGATGAAAATGATAATTTTCATTTTAAAAAAGCCCGATCGAAAGAGTTGAGGCCTGCCAATGTTGTAACGTCGCTCGATTAACTCGTATGAATGTCGAAATTTCGGCCACCGCAGCGAGCAGCGAATCAGACGAAGTCGGCAAAACTTTTCTCCAACTGAGATTCCTCCTGGTCGAGGGTGGCTCCACGACGACCGAGTTTACGGAAATGTCGCTCAGTCAGTTCTACAAGTTTCCGCACGTTTTGGAAACGGCTAAGAAGAGTTTGGATCTCTTGGCCTGAGCGACGATATTCAACGATAATGAATACAGTGATAAAAAGTGTGATAGAAAAAAGCTCTATTTCCAATACAGAAACAGTATAAATAATTTGGATTCAATACTCCCTTATGCTAGTATCACTTTTTTACATGTGTTTTTCACGTACATAATAAATTGAGATTTAAACAACGCTCGTATTATGTATTTTAATCGGAATCCTCGTTTCGTCGCGACGGCAAAGGAATAACTCCTCGCTCCTTATTTGGAGGAATGGTTCTTTAATTGTTTTGTTTTTTTTTTCCTCAACGATGTCAACGCGATAAAAACGTCTCAATGGAGAGTGTATTTGATTAAGGGTTTCGTAGCCAATGGAAACCCTTGAAAATTCGTCATGTCCGTGTCTGTCGTAGCCGAGAGTCCCATCCTCCTCCTTCTTGTAACATTTTGCCTTGAAAATCTATAATGATTTATGAAAATAGCATTTAGTTGAGTACTTTTGGGTAAAATCTTTGACGTTATAGTAAAATAATACATTTCGGAAATTTGAATATTTCAACGATATGCGTTATATTTCCGACACTGCAAAAAAATGTTCACGTTGGATATGGATAATTGCCGGTGTTTGTGAAAAACTGTTAAGGGGTTACACCTAGTCGGAATTTTTGAAAAAATCGATTTTTCGTTTTCGACGAATTCTTATAATATAAACTTTCAAAAATATTCTATGAAAATTTCAAGTCGGTCCGTTGAAAATTGGGGTAGTTATGAGCGTTTGGAGGTAGTTCCGCTTACCGCTTTACCGTTACAGGTAAAACTTTTAACGCGTTTTTCTCAGAATGACTTTTTCAGAATCGTTGACCAAAATATCTCAAAAACAACTAAACCGATCTGATTCAAAATTCACAGACATTTTTTGTATATCAAAAGGCAGTCCTTAATCGAAGGATTTTTTCTTCAACGCATACTTTTTTTATATCATGGAAAATAGAATATTTTTTTTCACCGAAATTTCGACGATCACGTTCGACCGGCGACCATTTTTTTTTTCAAAAGTCATTACTTTATTAAATCCTTCTATTAAAGACTAGATAATACGATACAAAAACTAAATTCCTTTGGTTTGTTCATTTCAGATGTTTCGTTCTCGAGCACGAGTGGTCACCGCGAAGGACCTTTCTTGCACAGCGGTCTGTGCAATTTACTATATCTCCGTCGTTTATAAATATTTCCCAATAAAAAATTGTCAAAGATACTTGAAATGATACCGTTTGCAATGAACAAAAAAGTTCAAAACCTGCACCCATTTCCCAAAAAAAAATCACGAAGACACCTCTTTTTCCCGGCCGCGAACTAGGTGCAAACCGTTAAGGGATTAGGCTTACTCAAATTGAAGCGGCAGGCCCGCAAGTGGAAGAATCGCAAATGGAAGGTAAATTTATGATTACGATAAAACTGCTAGTAAACTTTTCCACGCGTTTTTCTCAAAACTATTTTTCATAACGGTTTCAACACGATATCTCCACATCTCATCAACGGTTTCACTTGAAAACACTTCTATAGTACAATAGTAGTTTAGTCTTGACCGACGTTTTTCTTCCCGAAATTTCTTTTTCATCACTTATTAACAATAATGTCATTTTTCCTAAAAAAAATCGAAAAAGATATTTAAACATGTTTTTTGATCATTGAAACACGATAACAAAAAAGGCTCGGTCAAGTCTTAGCCAATATTATCTATTTTAAGAACGAGCTCGACTTTTTAAATTCAGATTAACCGGGTGGCTAAAATCAAGTACACTGTTGAGCCCCTCACGTTCAAGGATCCTTCACGAGATTGTTTGTAACTTTGATTATCAATATTTTTATAACATTTGGCAACTTTGTTAATTGTATATACCAAAAAATGTACAAACAATTTTTCGATAATTATACTTATGCCTCAAAAAGAAATATTTTAAATAACCCTGATTTTTGGGTTGTCACAGTAGCCTAACCCCTTAAACGAACAACGGATCAATCAGCACATTTTTTCGAAAGTAATTAAACTTTGATCCTTGGAGAACACGTGAGGTCGTTCTAAACCAAACATTTTATCGCAGCCGAATCGAATTTTTCGCGCGGCCTTAAATTCGAGCACGTATATCGATAGTTTTTTTCTGGATCTAACTGCGCAGCCGTTAAATCGAATAAATTTGCTGATTCAAACGATTCTGCATTTCTTTCCACGTGTACAGTTTTCGAAATATCGGAAACCAACGATCGCTTGGGGTCAATTTGACTCCACGGGCGCGTTAAGATTCTATTTAAAGAGCTACATGTACCTAGAGGCCGGAAAAAAATGGCCAGAGACCGATTTTTTTTGGGGAAAGTCTGGGAAAAAAGAAACGCATTTTTTAACACAAAGGTACATGTACTGAGCGCCTTTAAAAAAATCGCCAAAAAATACAGAAAAACGAGAACATGGCCGCCGGCAGATGATATTGTTTTCAAAGTCGGTGGACGTGATACCTCGTAAACTTGATAAATTGTTTCCAAATTTACAGGAGATACGATGAAAAACGTTTAAAGATCGTTGACGATCTCACTTTTGTCAAATCGATCTGCATTTTTTAATAATTGCGTAAAAATTACGACTTTTTTCATAGATTTTGTGGGGCCGCGTTGAAATTCGGAACTTTGAATGATCAGAACGCTCAAAACTCCGAAAGAATACTACTCCGAAAGATCGAAACTCCGAAAGAATTTTACACGAAAGGCCAAAACTCCGAAAATCTGAACACCGTCAAAATAATTCGGCTATGGAAGTTTCACAAGTTTCAAAATTTTCAATAAATCGACGAATTATTTCAAGAATTTTTTTTATTAAGAAGTGATTTTGCGTCAATTTTTAAATTTGTGTACACAATGTTATACGTTCTACATCATTTACAGTCAACTGTGTAGACTTTCGCTGGCATGATCTTGACATGGCGGCCGAGTTGAAATTCCGAACTTTGAATGCGCCGACGGTTTAAAATTCCTAATTTTAATGTTCCGAAATTATAAGGTTCGTCAAGATCATGCCAGCGAAAGTCTACACAGTTGACTGTAAATTATGTAGGACGTATAACATTGTCTAGACAAATTTCAAAATTGACGTGAAATTACTTCTTAATAAAAAAAAATTCTTGAAATAATTCGTCGATTTATTGAAAATTTTGAAACTTCTAAAACTCCCATAGCCGGATTATTTTGATGGTGTTCAGATTTTCGGAGTTTTGATCGTTCGGGGTAGTATTCTTTCGGAGATTTTGGGCGATCTGATCATTCAAAGTTCGGAATTTTAACCCAGCCCCGTTCAGATTTTCGGAGTTTTGGTCTTTCAGGTAAAATTCTTTCGGGGTAGTATTCTTTCGGAGTTTTGAGCGTTCTGATCGTTCAAAGTTCGAAATTTCAACCCGGCCCCGATTTTGTATGCTCGAGTTTTTATTCGTCGCCATTTTATTGAAAAAAATTATTTAAAAAATTGACGATCTTCAACGACTCGTATTTGTTGTTGACTTGCATAACCCGTTTGGTTTTTAGATTTGAAATGGACCGTTTAAGCTGGAGCGTCCACCCCCAAACGACCCAACAAAAATTTCATCTGCTGCCGGCGGCCATGTTGTTGTTGTTTTTCTGGTGATTTTTTGTTTAAAGCTCTCAATATATGTACCTTTGTGTTTCAAAAATACGTTTCCATTTCACCGACCGTTTACCAGATAATAATTCAGAGTTCGGCCATTTTTTCGGGCCACTAAGTAGAGGTAGTCCCGTAATGCACAATTACAGTTATTCGTGCATCTAACTAAGAAACCCTTCAAAGCGTCATTCAGTACGCACTTGACTTTTTTTGTTTCCCACATGGAGTTCTCGTACCGATGCTGTGTCGTGCCCGGCTCAAATCGGTTGTCAATTCTCAAGCAAATCATCCCCCAAGCTTGTGCACAGCGTGATCGCAGAACGTGAACGCTACAGACGACGAATCGTCGTCTTGCACTCTGCGTTCAAATCAGTTTTCCTCGATACCAAGACGTTCATCTGAAACGGACCATGTCGCGTTAAACAACACAACGAATAATCTTGCAAATACGGAATATCACATGATAATATTAAGTAATAAAAAATAGCAATACCTCTCAAGCTCGCGTTCGACCAAAAAACGAAAGGTCATAAATAAACAAAAAGCTCGTGCTACAGTGTCGGGCAGAGAAAAGAAAATGACGGACGAACGACAATTACGAAATTATGAACAATATATTTATTTGAACATCTTTTCCATCGTATCACAGCCCAAACATGTAGACAAAAAAGCTTCAAGTTAGCGTAGGTACATAGTGTCTTTAATTACAATGTTTCGTTTCCGCGTGTTCGACACCGTCGTTTGGGCTATGCGCTCGAAAGCGATGAATATATATATATATTTTTTTTTTAAACGCGTGTATTTGTGCGCGCGAAATTCTACAAGTACGATTCTAAAAAAGCAATGGCAGCAATAGTCATTGAAATAAATAAATATTAAAAAAAAACAATTATGCTTAGCAATTGCAGTCGAGGAATGACGTCAATGCGAGATTTCACCATGAGATTAACGTTTGAAAATCGTATTTCTAGCTAGTCCTTTTATCGTCAAGTATGCAAGAACGTATTAGTGCCATGAAAATTAGTCCATTCGGTCACGAAAACATTCAGCCACACGCACATGGACACATTCTACAAGAATCATGGAATAAAAACATTTTTACAAAAATTTAAATGCTACATACAAATGACCGAGCCGAGAGGCTTTGGTAGTTTGATATTTCAACGGTCGATGGAATAGGAAAATAAATCAGAATTTCCGTATAAAAAGAATAATACTGTCATTGAAATACCACGAGGCTTCACAGAAATCTCAAACTCGAGCGTGCAAGACTCGAGAAAAGAGATTTTTGTCGAGACTCGTTTTTTGTTTGTTCCATTGTACTTCAGAACTCGCGCATTTGTATATAGAGATTGGAACATACACTGGTTTGAAAAATATTAGTCATATGAAGAACGGGATGTTTAAGAGGTCTGAGGGGTCTGTGTCTCAGAAAAGGGCTCGGCGTGGAGCCCCTCTGATTGTTTGGCTCCGCTAACGCCAATGCCGGACTTCGAGGATCGTTAATCCTCGCCGAGGTTTGTTCCTGCTGTTTGAATTCGTCGTGCTCATTTAGGGACTTGCCTCTTTCAGCTTTGTCGCGCTCCCATTCGAGTACCGGAAGTATAGCACCGAGCAATGGACGACGCGATGGCTCACCGGCCCAACATTGTTCCATAAGTTGCCAGCACTCATCGTCAAACACGGCTAGCCTTTCTGGTCTCAAACCTGAGAAGCGAAAAGCGACGTTTCAGGGCGGTCGAGTTCGTGCGGTGAAAACGGGACAGGTGGATTTCGAAATTTAACTCCTCGAGGACAATATTTTTTCGCAACTTGGAATTCCCTTGCACTGCTACGAAATCGAGCACGTTTTTCAATGAGTAAATATTTTTCTTTGTAATCTTTCTGTTTAATCAGAGGTCGAAAAACCAATAATGATTTAGTTTTTTTTATTCTCTATACAAGAATAGCGGAGTGTGCGAAATTGTAAAGGTTCCTAATGGTTGAGAAATCGTTGAGGGGTTAGGCTACTGTGATTTAAAAAATCTGTGATCATACTGTAACAAATACAACATTTTGAAAAATCGTTGGTCGCGAGAGGCAACTTTAATTGGAGAGGAATCGCAAATTGCAGGTAAACATATGATTACAACGATAAAACTGCTAGGAAACCTTTAAGACGCTAAAAAAAGCCGGTTTTCATGAATTTTTTTGATAGGTTTATATTATAGATACTGATATAAATGTTGTTACACTTAATAAATACACTTTCGAAATACATTTTTAAAAAAATTAATGTATTTATGGAACCCAAATAAAGTTTAAACGCGTTTTCTCGAAACAACGTTTTTCGACGGCTTGTTGATAAAATCTTCGAACCTACTGAACCGATCGTTATGAAATTTTAACCACATATTCTTTACAACTATAGCTATAGCGCATATCAAGGATTTTTTCAAATTTTGATATTTACTAATTTTTTTGCCGAAAACGGTAAAAAAAACGTTTTTTTTCGAAAAATGTCCGCCATTTTGTTATTTTTGCATATATCAAAAATCGTATGATATGCGCTATAGCCATTAACCTATTGGATCTCAAACCATTTGAGTTTTTTGTTTCAGATGATGCATCTCTGAGATTTCATCAACAGCGCGAACATACAATTTTTTAAGGACATTTTTAACTACCTTTTTCGTCTATACATTGTGACTAAAATGATTTTTTTTTATGTACTTCGAAAGTGTATTTATTAAGTGTAACAACTTTTATATCAATATCTACAATATAAACCTATAAAAAAAATAGCCTTTTTAGCGTCTCAAGTGAGACGCTCCCTCAAACGCGTTTTTCTAGAAACAATGTTTTTTAAAACGGTGTACACGATTTTTTCGACATCTAATGAACGGTTTGACTTGAAACTTGGTACACTTATTCAGTATAACAGTAGTTGAGTCTTGACCGACGTTTTCCTTTATAACATTTTTTTCATTAGTTATTAACAATAATGTCATTTTTTCTCTAAAAATCTAAAAACAAATACAATAACTTTTTTGATAATTGAAACACGATAACAACAAAAAACTCGGTCAAGTCTTAGCCAATATTATCTATTTTAAGAAAAAAAATCGTTTATTTTGCTTCTGATCAACCGGGTGGACAAAATCGAGTACACCACTGGGCCCCTCACGTTTAAAGATCCTCCATGAAATTGCTTATAACTTACTAAATTATTATGATTTTTTAATGAAATTTGGTACACAACTTTGGTAATGTATATACAAATAAATGTCCCAACGTTTTTTCATCACCTTACTTATTCCTTCAAAACTAATTGTTTAAACAACTCTGAATTTCGGGTCGCAACGGTAGCCTAACCCCTTAAGGGGTAAGATACGTTTAGGCGAGGAAAATATTTGCTGATTTCCATGACATCTTCTAAAACGTAAGATTTCTCCACCATTTTTGAGACTTAGGGTATGTTTTATTACCACTTTTGGCTGTTGCATGGTTTTTTAAAATTAATCTTCAAATATGACGGAGGTATGGCACGGTCTTTGAAAAGTTTGGTATAAATCTTTCTAACCTTATTGTCCCTAAAACATGAGCCTAAATGTTTGTGAAAATAAAAAAAAGACCTTTTATTGTCAAATGTGGCCATTTTTTCGGAAAATTCAATATTTTCGTTTCAAAGCGTACCATCTAGTCGATTTTCAACATTTCTCACTTTTTCGTTATTCGTATTCTGCGTACGAGTGTTAGTGAAAGAAAAATCTTCTTTGATTTTTTTTTAGATTAATCCCGCCGTCTGACAACATCCGTCGCAACTGGTTTAGAAGACCGTGCCATACCTCCGCCGATTTTAAAAAATCGATAAAAAGAATACCACGTAACGGCCAAAAGTAGTAATAAAACATACCCCATGTCTCAAAAATGGTGAAAAAATCTTTCCTTTTAAACAAAATCTTGGGAGGTAGCAATTTTGTTGTCACCTAAATCCCCCCCCCCCCCATAAGGTAGAACGAGCGCGCACTCCCGATTTCTATAGATTTTGTTCAAATTTTAACTAGATATCGTTCATATCATTGTGCATGTTCGAGTAAAATTTCAGAACAGTCGACGATTTAGATTGGGAGATAATGGGTTTTTAAATTGCAACTTTTAACAGGGCAGCGTCTTTATTGACCGAAAGCCAGGTCGCATAATTCGACGTACCATCCTATTGTGCATATAAATGTTGAATATAAATTATGTTTAGATAGAAAACTAGTTAAGGAAAGAATGAAAAAAATTTGGATTGCCTTTACTATTCAATTTTTCTAAAAACGTTTAATAAAGACAGAATAATTCTTCGTAATAAATATTTGTCCCCTATAATAAGAAGACATATGGCAATACCGCAGAACACTAATGTTCAATATTTCGAGAGAAAAAATAATTATCGTGTTCCTAAATTTAAAAACGTTTATCAAAAAAAAAAGATTTGCATTATGAATATTGATATTTTATATTGTTTGTGTTATCTCCATTAACAAATAAAAGTGTTGGTTCGTTCATAACTAATTAAAAACTTTGTTCGATTAAAAAATACTTCCAACTAAAAATTTGTGTTGCAGTATTATTTTAAATATGCCGCGCAAACTCACGTCATTAGATACGTGGAGCGATGCGGCGTTGTCATATGTCTTCTTATTATAGGCGACGAATATTTATTACGGTAAATTATTCTGTCTACATTTCAATGCAGACCCTGCAGTGTTAAAAGTTGCAATTTCAAAACCCGTTATCTCCCAATCTAAATAGTCGACTGTTCTGAAATCTTACTCAAACATGCATAATGATATGAACAATGTCTGGTTAAAATTTGATCAAAACCTAAGGTAGTACCTTAAAGCCTCAGGCCACAGTAACGGGTATAAAATCATGTGCGAATTTAACACTTTTGTTCGTATGAAAAAGTGATTCACTCGTAACATTTATTACACATTTATTTAGTATGAACATCAAGCTGTTAGAATTTTTTTTCGACGTACAAAATGGCCGACTACTTGAAACTTCTCAAAACAGCTTTTTTCCAATTGGCGTGACAAATAACTTCAACAATTTTCACTCGATTTACTTCACATTTAAAAGTTATATTCCTAATTGCATTTCGCAGAGAAGTACGTACGGAATTTCCGATTAATCGAAAACTTTTCATTTTATGAGCAATTTATGAGCAGTTATAACGAAAATTTTCACTGAAAATTCATTTCTTAAGTTCAAATACCTACAACTTTTGAATAAAACAATATTTTGAAACTCCACGTGTACTTATCTAGGTATTCTAATGTAGATTGACGAGAATGTTTGTTTTTTGTTCTTGGTAAAAAATTGTGGATTGTAAATGTCACCCCGCGGAGCGCCTAAAAAAAAGATAACGAAAGAAAATATTAGTAGTCGGCCATTTTGTACATCGAAAAAGAAAGGAAAAAGAACGTCTAACAGCTTGATGTTCATACTAAATAGCTGTGTAATTAATTTGATGAATGAATCACTTTTTCATACGAAAAAAATTGTTAAATTCGCACATGATTTTATACCCGTTACTGTGACCTAAGGCCTTAAACGAAAATTGTAAATTCAACCGAAGCGAACAAAGATCTAAAATTGTAGTCCCCGTAGTCTCCGTCCCAGTTTCTCGCCCTCCCTGTGTATCAATACACGTGTCAGGTTGGAAAAGCATCGTTCACGGCCATTCGCTCGGAGAAGCTAGCATACCTCGCTTGACGCTCGTCCAGAGTTGATCCTTGTTGTTGAATTGCTCAAAGGCATAGGGCATCCTGACGTGTCCAGCGCATATGTACCAGAACAATATGCCAAAGGCGTAAACGTCAACGGTACTGTCGTAATGTCCGGTAAGTAATTCAGGCGCCATGTGGACGGGGGTCCCTACGACGCTTCCGGACATCATAGCCTCGGTTATGCAGAATCCAAGGTCCGTCAGTTTGGCCCGATTCTCAGTGTCGAGGAGAATGTTTTTCAGCTTTATATCACGATGCAGTAATCCGAGAGAGTGAAGATATCGTATGCCCTCGAGAACGTCGATGGCAACTTGTATTCTCTCGAGCCACGAGAGTCCAGCGCGTAAGCCGCAGTAGAGATCGCGACTCATGCGATCGGTGATTAGTAGAACAGCGGCACCGATTCCGCAACCACCGCCATAGCTGTGATCGATCACGGAGCCCCGAAGCTTAACGATCCTCTTGTGATCGGGTATCGATCGTGTGTAATAAAATTCCATGGCAAGATCATTCCAGTGTTTCTCGTCGGGTGGAACGACGGATTTAACGGCGCAAGGCCCGGGCGCGCCACCCCAACCGTCGCACGAAAATACAACACCGTACTGTCCTCGACCGATTTCTTTGCCCTGATGGGGAATACCGTAGCGTACAATATCGCTCATGGACGTTGATTCCAGCGCCAGTTTGGCGAGTCGCGGCGCGTGAATCTTCCTTATCGCTACTCTCTGCTCCTCGGTTCTCTCGAGTTTACCCGAATGATGATTCTCGAGGGAGCGCAGCGCCGAGTGAAAAGCGTCGTGGGCCGATTTTATTTTAACGCGAAATTGGGTGGATATGCTGCGGGCGAGTCTCGCCGCAGACAGCGAGTTGAGTACGTCGATGGTGACGCGTCGTCGCCAGTCCGCGTCGAGATTCGGCGTCGGCAACCAGGGCAAAGGTAAGAATTTGAAGATTTGACGCATTCGTTCGATAAACGAGTGGACCAGGGACGGCGACGAATTGTGCAACTCAACGTTGTAAGCGACCGAGAGTATTTGCTTGAGAGCGTCACTCGCGAGAGGACTCGTGTCCTGCTCGTAAGATTTTTCGAGGCTCAGCAAGCAACGTTCGAGCGTACCGACAAAAGTCTCGCGCAGACAATCGACCGAGCGTACTATTTGACGAGCCACCCTGTCGCTCAAATGCCCGAGGACCATTCTCTGAACTTCGGCGGTTGCTGTACGCACGGTGGTATTCCATTCGGGTGTCTCGCCGTCCGTGAACAGGTAAGTCGCTAGTTCGCGAGTCTCGACGTCGCTGGAACGCAAGTCCTCGATCATCTCTTGTATTATGTTGTTTATGAGCTCGGTTAGTTCCTCCTGATTTTTGCTCACTACGTCCATCAGACTGGCGTATAGCTCGTTTTCCTTTTGCTGCGCGTATTGTATTCTTCTCGGTGTTATTTGTATCTCGCGAGCCATGTCGAACGCGCTGAGAATGAATTTTCTCAAGCTCGACGTGTGCACGTCGTTCAGTAGGCTGCTCGAATTGACGAGATACGTTTGGAGACAGCCACGAACGAAGTACAGTACTCGATCGATTTTCTTGCACGAATCGAGGAGCTCGCTGGTGTTGTTGCAACGTCCGTCCATCAGCCACGGGACGGTATCGACCTCGAGGCTATCGTCCACTCTCACGAAACCCAGCGTTGACAATTGATCGAGCCACGTGAGACCGAGCGAATTGATCTTTTCCATTGCCGCGCTATTCTCGTTCTCCGACAAATCGGCATTTGCGAGATTCGATTGGCTCAGTACACGATGCTGTTCCGATTCCGTTAACGCCGGATCGAAACTGTTGAACTCAATGTCGACCAACGAGGATACGAACATAACCGGATTGTACGGATATATGTCGCGCAACTCGCGCAATTCGCAGATATTCTCCTCCGTAAGGGGATACTCGCCGAGAGCGTAGAGAAATATCGGTAAGACGCCGAGGTTACCTTTCGACATTAGCCGCACAGCACCGACGTCCGGCACGACGAATATCTGTACGCCATCCTTGAGAATACTCCGGTCGAGCTTAACCTCGAGTATCGTCGGACAATTCGAATCCTCGTTGCCCGATCTCGTGAGATCCTCGATCGGCAGTGTGCTCCATGATTTCTCATTGGCACGCACCCTCTCGAGCACCTCGTAATCCAGGCCGAGCGTCAGACTCACGTGATCCGCTTGACCGTAGCCGAATTTAATCCAACGCCAGAGACCGTCGCAAACCGGCAGTATGTCCGTCGACAGGAGATTGTTCACCAGAGCGGCCTTCGACTTGCTGTCCTGACCGCCGATCACGATCGACGGGTTATTGTAGAGATTGTAGCTCAGCCGGTCCACCGTCAAAGGCGGCAACAGTCCCTCCAATATGTTCTCTGCGAATTGATAAAAATATTAGGTTCGTTGGAAAGTCTTGCGGCACGTACGACGCCTTTTTTAAATAAACATTACATTTTATTATGATCTGACTAATTTATAATGTAATCTGCCATAAATCCTTAGGTGTTGAATTTAAAAACGCTTCATGCCTATTTTGAAGATCCGTTGATTATCAAATCGTTTATCACGTAAATTGTTTTTCAAAGCGGTATCTATTAGAATCAATTGTTAAGGCAGGAGCTTTTAACGGGGTAAAGATATGGGGCTTTGATAATATAATACAGTTTGAGGTAATACAAAATAGGTATTGCAAAATGATGTTAGGAATCGACAGAAGAACCCCCAGATACGTGTGGAAAATAGAGTTAGGAATACCAACATTCGAGTACACAATTAGGGAAAGAGCGCTGAGCTATATAAATTTAGTGATAAGAATGGAAAGTGATAGGTGGCCGAATATTTGTTTTAGAGACGAAATTGGGGGAATCTGAAGGAGGAAGCCTTCGAAATGGGGAAAAGACTTTTTGAAAGTATCAAGGGCATTAGAAATTGAGGAAGTAATAGATATGATGAAAGAGGGAAAAGAAATAAAAATAATAGAGAATTTGATAGCAAAGGGATTGAAAAACTTCGAAAGAAAGACCATAGAGAGAGAAACAAAACAGATTTAAAAATCGACGTATAATACAATGCGATAGTAGAAAACGACGTAGCTCGGTGGAAGTATTGGGCAGCAAAAGATATTAAAGGATAAGGCTGTAGCGGAGAAAAAATAAGTATATTTTAAGTGAATTTTTTTTAGCGGGACAATGGATTAAATCAAAATTCTGGAAAAGTCCTTTATTGTACATATCATAAACTGTATAAACCATTTTTTCAAAGCAATATAAAACAAAATGGCGGCTGCACAGCTTTTCTTCGACGAAGCCTTTTTTTCATAAGCGCGCGGCCGAACCAACGGCACCTGCAATTTTTAATTTACAATGAATGAAATTTTTTTTCTATTATACATGTGAATAACTACAGAAGTACGTAGGATTTTTTTTGATATATCGATTTTTGCAAAAACAGCGCGTTTTTATAAATAAAAGTTCAAAATTCTGAAAAAAACATCGTCCGAAAATTGTTTATAAAAAAAACTATGTAATATATCGAGAAAATTCTACGTACTTCTAGGCAGAATGCAATTGTGAATATACAGTTAAAATTTCAAGTCAATCGGTCAAGATTTGTTCGACTTTTGAGTCCGACCGACTAGAAAAATGTAGTTTCGAGAAAAACGCGGTTAAAGTTTTTGGTACGGAAAAATCATTGATAAATTTTATGTACCTTCAGTCAGCGATGCCTGCACCATACAATTGGCATTTCAAATTAACGTCCTGCTCGAGCTCTTCTTTTCTGTACGCTTTCAAAGCGGTCCGTGCCTTTCTTGCAGCGTCAGATAACGATTGCTCTGCATGCTTGATGCGTTGCTCGTCCACCTCCAGGCACTCATTGTAGCTGTTATGCCCAATTTTCATGCCCATAGCATCCATTATGTGCATAACTGATGAAGAGCCGTCGTTATATACACAAATGGAAATATTTGTCGCATTTTTCAATGCCGAACGGTGCGTAACTGGCGCTACACAGACGCTTTTCGTATGTGTGTGTGAAAAATAACGACATCTGTAGGTAATTCAGGAGAACCTATTTGGCAGTCCCTTCAGGTATAAAATACATTCCTCGTCTGGTGCCATTTACCTTTTTGCCGTAGTGCGCCGTAGTGATCATAAAAGGAATAAAATTCAAAATACTAGTATTTAGACATTTTTTCCACCTTAATTCTTTGAGTACGTAATTTTCAAGATATTAAGCCATCTTTTAAGAAAAAAAAATCGATTTTTTGATATTTCTACAGTTGCCTTACCCCTTAAAGGATAAGGAAACATGGGCGAGGATAAGGTGTAGAAATATAGGGAGGGATGGAAAGAAGGGAGAAGCGGAATCGACTTGTAGGATATGTAAACGAGAAAGGAACAGGGGTAATATCTGAGGAAGCGAAAACATATAGAGTGGGTAAACGGAGGAAGGAATAAGGGGAGAGTAGAAGATAAATTAATAGGTTGGCTGAGAGGGAAAATAGATGTAAATATGTGTACATTTTTTAGGGAAATAGAAAGAGAGTGTAAGAAAAGAGAAACGATGGTAATGGAGAGAGAGAATGCAGAGTGTAACTAAAATTAAAAATAATAAAAGAGGAAAGATATAACTTAGATTGTAAGAGAACGATGTTAAACAGTGTAATAGCTTTGTAAAAAGCCGAAAAGGCGATGCAAATGAAACTTCTGACTACTAGTTTTTTTAAAGCGCGAAATAAATGATAATCTGACGGGGCTAAGCCGGGTGAGTATGGTGGACGTGATAGTACTTCACATTTCAATTCTGAAATAGTTTTTTGTGTCATTTTAGCTACGTGGGGCCGAGCGTTGTGGTGAAGAAAACGAACTTGTCGACGTTTACGACGTTTTTGCTTAATAATTTCAGACAGCTTGTGTAATTGTGTGGAGTAGATTTCAGCATTTAGTGTGGTGTTAGGCGGAAGAAGCTCATAATACAACAGGCCCTCGAAATCCCACAAACAACAAAGTGAAACGTTTCTCTCTTCACGGGATGGTTTAGGAGTTGGTTCTGCTTTTTCCCCTTGAGGTCGCCATTGGCGCTTTCGTGTTCGGTTAACGTATAGCACCCAGCTTTCATCTCCAGTGACTATTTCCTTGAGCAAATCCTTTCTGCGCGAATGAAGCAACAATGGAAGGCAAATAGAAACGCGTGTCGCCTTGTTCGACTCAGTGAGATCGTGGGCTATCCAAAGTGATATTACTTTTCTATATCCAAGCTCTTTCAAATGTTCGAGGATCGTGGGGTGACTACAGCCGAGTTCGTTTGCCAACTCACGTGACGGTGGATTAGGTTTCATTCGTAGGAGAGATCGCAATGCTTCGTCGCCAACAGAAGTTTTTCTGCCGGACCTAGGTTTGTCTTCAAAGGATATATCGCGAGAACGGAGACGTTCAAACGGGATACTTTTGAATGATGAACTACGTTACTGTTGAACACACTGCACATATTAGCAGCAGATCTTGCAGAACGTCCTCTTAGAAATTCGTAATATGCGATCACTCGAAGTATTCTCTGATCCATATTTACTAATAGTGTCTGATCGCAACGAAAGAGCGCCTTGTGTTCGAGAACATTCTAACAATTTCTACTCTCCAATGTTCTCAAACTGCTTTACTAGGAAAAATATTTAACCGAGCACTTTAGTGACGCAAGATTTTCTTACCAACCTAATACATTCTGCTACAGTGTTTCCAGACAGCAAACGCACGGATAAAAATGTGATAGCCCCACGATGGATCGTGTCGAGGTTTGCATCGTTGGAACCCAACGAAAGTTCTATTTTACATTTTACGTTCCATATTTATATCGTTATAGATCTTTTTCATAGATTTATATTGTAGATCGCTCAATAACTATCTTAAAAAAGGGTTGGAGGATGGTAGACAAAATTTACCAAGAGCAATTAAAGGAATTCAGAAATATTCATTATCACTGCGACGCATACGAGACGAAGAATAAAAAGTCTCTGTCCCATATGCATAAATATAAAACTATGACAATTAATCGTAAGCTGTCTCGCGTTCGCCTTATAAAGCATGTTTTGTGCATTTATATCTCGTTGCGATAAACTATTGGACGCTCGACCAATAAATTTAACTTGCGAACGCAACTCTCCTTCCACTCGCTCCGAAATCGCGTAAACTTGGTGAAAATAATTTCGTCTGTCCAGAAAAAAACAAAAAGAATTCACCACTATAAAATAGTTTGGTATGACGTACACTGGAATCGAGATTGAATATCCATCTTCGTTAGGTGCACAGGATCCACAAAGACCCCAAGGATGCATGAGGTTGAAGTTTGCATAGTTGGATTCCAACGAAAATCAATATTTCTGAATTCCTTTAAATTCTTTTGGCAAATTTTGCCTACAAATAGTCTACAATCATTTTTTACATTTATTGAGCAATCTGCAATATAAGTCTATAAAAAAATCTCCTATAACAATAAAAATATGGAAAATAGAATGTAATAAAGAACTTTCATTGTGTCCCAACTATTCAAACTTCTACACCATGAAGATGCCACATGATGGCGTTGAAGTTCGCATCGTTGGAATGCAACAAAGGTTCTTTTTCATAGCTTACTTTTGTTATTATCCGAAATCATACTGTGCAGATTTAAGTTGTAAATCGCTACATGAAAATTTTAAGAAATGTTTGCGTGATCATTGCAGCTCAAATCTGCCGAAGGATATTTGAAAATAAAAATAATCTTCATTTTTGTTCCATCCCGATGATGCAAACTTCAACGTCATCCCGCATTTTCGTTGTTGTGGCTATGATAAATGTTTGTCAAAATCACCTATTGCTTTTCAACGGCGAATCACACGCGCAATCCGTCAATCTGCGCTGCAGTTTGTACGCACCTTGTGATTTTCACTGCAACCTCCCACTATTGTTTCAGACATTCAAATGTTAAATGAAACGAGGTGATGGAAGAGTCTACACGCCGGTCTAGCACGCTGCCACCCCTAACAGAGGGTTGAAGGAATAAAAATAGAGAATAAGCTACTAATTTTCTTGCTTTCGATAATATTGAAGTTTGCATCGTTGGAACACAACAGAAGTTTCGTAGCTCAATCATTCTCGACATGTTTACTCCTCCAAAATCACTCAAACATTTTTCAAAGTCCTCATTAGCGATTTTCAGCTTCAACATATCAAAAAGATTGTGGAAGGAGATAATAATAAAGATATTAAAAAATTAAAAAGAATTTTGTCTGTGTTCCAATGATGCAAACTTCAGCATCGTTCATTTGGCGTATCACCGCTCTTTGGAAAAAATAGAAAACATTCCAACGTTCATGCGGCACAAACATTTTGCAAAGTTTTCCCGATACGTTACCTTCTGGAAAGAAATTCTCATGCGCTATGACTTCCAAGACCTTCTGAGTTTCCTTGAACATGTGCCGCAGCTGATTACGGTTGCGCTGATACCGCTGAAACTCTTGCGGCAGCTTGCTCACCATTTTAATCGTTGGAGCCCGAAGAGCTGCAACAGCGCTCGGCACATACCCTAAGAGAACATAACATCACAGCATCATAATGCAATCGTCGAATGGAGTCTATCGAAGACATCCAATTACCATAGTGTTCAAGTGTGCATTGTTGTAACTCAACCAAAGTTTTTTTACTTTTTATTTTCCATATTGTTATTACTACAAATCTTTGTTTTTGATTCATATTGTAGATCTCAAAATAAATATTTTTCAAAATGGTCAAAGGATTTTCGTAGGCCAAACGTACCAATGGTGCAAACTTCAACCTCGCGAATTCCCTGAATCGAAACTTAGGTTTGCACAATTACGAGAAATAAAACCGAAACACAGAGAGAACGAATGCAAAATTCGCAGAACGAAGTAAAGATTCAACCAAAACAAAGATTGGGTTAACCTAAATGTACATCGTGCATTTTGTCACAAACGGGCTAGAATTTTTCCCAGCTGCAAGACTAATGTTTTTCGTAATTTTTCACTGACCCTAGACGAGCTCACCATGACCAAGAGACACTCGGATCAATCAAACGCGAACATTTTTTCGTGTTCATTGCATTCGCGTGCATCGTTGCTCTCGTCAGCTTGTTATGCATCCGTCGCGATATAGATATATGATTCATAAAGAATGGTGATCGGCGAATAGATCACGTTCGTAAATAGCTCCAAGCGGAGACGAGGGCAACGAAGTTCGCATTGACGAAGGTTATGTGCACACATTCGTAATTCCGCACGCAGTGGCTTGTACATAAATTGTATAGATCCAAGCTTCCTGACGGCTGTCCTATACGTACTGGTGGATTTTTTTTGAAGAATTCTACGTTCGTCGGTAAAAACAAAACAATGCGAGAAGCTCTGCGACATTGGCACCGCGGAAGATCGTACACATCGCGATTAGATCTATAAATGTTCGCGAGAGAAGACGTGGGGAATACTTCAAAACGAAGTTTCCAGCAACAAAAGACTCGCACGCGAGCAAAATTCGATCGATCGGATCATTGTAGGATTAAGTTTTTATCGCATACGAAAAAAAAAACGCGTACCTGTTTTAACGTCCGCACGAGCATATCAATACGAAAATATAGAGAGTATATGTATATATATAGATGTGATTACATACTCGTATATAAATTTCGCCTTCCTCAAGTTGCCACAGGCAATCAACCGACGCAAAGGCACTTTGAGTACACGTTATACATGACGAAACGAGCGGAAAAGGTGTTTGCTGACAGACTCGAGAAACTCGAAACCAGGCCCAATATTATCTCTCACTATGGTCCGTTTTAACGGCGCAACTTTTCACAAACTTTAGGCAGGGTGCAAAGGTCGCGAAGAGTGTCATGCCCGTTCGGCAAATCGAATTATTATCAATTATCGGAGTCGTGAACTTTTGTGCGGTCATCGGCGGCGTGTGCGAGTATGTACGTTCGACCGTTCGAAACTTGCGTGTATTTTAAGCTTTTGTATAGATATGTTTATGCGTGCGGTTAACGCCGAAGGGTGATACGGCCGTATGTTTATCGTTAATTGTTAAAAACGTGGCTGCAAGACCAGTACATTGACTGTTCGCATTCCAACCGCGACTACGACGCGCGAAAAGCGCTTCTTTTGCCAACGACCGCGAAAACCCCTACCCCGTTCTGTCAACTCTTCGTAACAGTAGCGGGACCTCCCGCTCTTCGTATCTCTCCGGTGTAACGTATATCTCCATTCAAAAGTTTGCGCGAAGCTTGTCAGCGGCGTCCTCGTCTGAGAATTATAATGCAAATCGTATGAATTATAGCCGATACGGACGAGAAACATTCTCTCATTAGGCTCAAGGGGGGAGGTACCTTTAGGTTCGGAACAAATTTGCTGTTTTTCGTGATTTTTTGTT
The DNA here is from genome assembly GCA_944452715.1 of Ophion slaviceki. NCBI lineage: Eukaryota > Metazoa > Arthropoda > Insecta > Hymenoptera > Ichneumonidae > Ophion > Ophion slaviceki. The sequence goes on from OX101790.1 coordinate 12,175,424, forward strand.
TAAGGCGGGCGCCTGAATTAGAAGGTCCAAAAAGCTTTTTTTTCGGGAACTTCTTTCGAAGGGAAGGAAACGAGTGAGCCCAGTGAATATTGAGGTATATTTGAAATGTTTAAAACAACATTTTCGACATGAAACAATAAATGACTGCCGATTTATCAGCCTATTCCATGAGCGTCTTGCCACTACAGTCCCCAATCGGCGGGAAAGATGCAGCTCGTAATTCTTGACTGAACCAAATAAACCAATAAAATTATCAATTGTCATATATTTTTCTTCTGGGTGAATTAAGAAAAAGCTGAAAAAATAGTGAAATTATAACTCTTCCCAGGTTAAAAAAAAATGTGTTGAAAAAAACACTTTAACGTGCTATAAAAATGATTTTAAAAGACTTTTGCAACGACTTTTTTAATTCACTTAGAAGAGATCTTCATACTGAAGGAAATGAACGTTGGTTTGATTCAATAAGTCGTTTGTTTTTTTTTGCTACCACGCCCGCCAATTTGGAAAAATCGTGAAAATGAAAACTGGAGAAAACGCGTTTCAAAGTTTTCAATAGGAGGAAATATCAATATCAATCGCTTCTCTGCTTTTGGCCTTGTATCTTCGGAAATATTTACAATTGACCGCCGTAACTTTGTAAATATATTCTTGAATAGTTTATCTATCGATTTAAGCAATGAAAAAAAAAACGATTTTTCGGACCTTCTAATTCAGGCTCCCGCCTTAACGGAGAGATTTCTTCACCATTTTTTAGACTTAGGGTGTGTTCTATTACCACTCTCAGCCGTAACATGGTATTTTTTTATTAACCCTTAAAAATGGCGGCGTTATGATACGATCTGGTCAACTGCATTTTCAAAACTAGCGTGACGTATCATTTCAAAACTAATCGACCGATTCTAGTGAAATTTGGTATTAATCTTTCTAACCTTATTGTCTGAAACATGACTCTAAATGTGTTTTAAAATGTAAATGAAAAAGGATTTTTTATTGCAAAATGTAGCTATTTTTCAGAAAATTGAATCTTTTTATTTTCAAGCGCACCATTTCATCGATTTTCAACATTTCTCGCTTTTTCATGGTTCATATTCTGCGTATGAGTGTTAACGCGATCATCCCACGTGACAGCTATTTTTTCGCATTTTTGGGGATTTTTTTATGAACCATTAAAACATACTATCTTTGAGTTTTTACCACACATTTATTAACACTTTTACAGTCCCTCAGAAATTTATCGAACAAAAATAACGAGTTGAATCGACTTTACACCGTTCGAAAGACACTCATTGTCAGGTGTAAAAAAAGTTGGTTGACGGTTGCCATGATTCCGGAGGCTTTGCTCATCTGAAATAAAAAAATCAAAAGGCATTTTAATTTGTAGACCTTAGGCTATCGCAGAAACTAGAGTAAAGAAAAAATAACAAAAATTTAGTTTTTGGCACGGTTTTAAAAGTTGAGTTCTAAGTTTCGTTTTTTTTTTACTTTTTCAACTTAAAAACACGATGGCAGATATCAGAAATATTATAGTTCGGGTGAGACCTATAGGTGTGCTGACTATAGCTTAAAAATTTGAGCGAAATCCGTTCAATAGTTTTTGAGATTTCATGGAAGCCAATTTGAAAAACACAGTTTTCAGAAAAACGCGTTCAAAAGATCAAGTACGATATGCACAAAGACAATGTTCACTCACCATTAGTCTGCTATGCCGGGTCCATGTAACAGGCACACATTTTTTGCAATTTGTTAAACAAAAATTCGATTTTTTTAACCTGTCACATGGGATGACCGCCTCAATGAAAGAAAAATCTTATTTGTGTTTTTTTTTTATTCAGATTAATCCCGCCGACGCTACGTATCACGCCTGACAACATTTGTCGCCACCCTTTCAGAAGACCGCGCCATACCGCCGCCATTTTTAAAGATTCATTTTTTTAAATACCGTGTAACAGCCAAAAGTAGTAATAAAACATACCCTAAGTTTCAGAAGTGGTAAAGAAATCTTTCCTTTAAAAAAAATTATCAAGATCAGCAATGTTTTCCTCGCTTAAAGGTATCTCCCCCCTTAAGGAGGCTGGATCGTTACCCAAAATCCAGGATTCAAAACGATTCCAAGATTCACACGCGCGCGCGCGCGTGTGAATCGCCCTTAAGTTATGTATTTTATGAAAAATTAACACTTGCAGAATAAATCTATACCTCGTATGGATTTTTTTGTTTGGGTTTAGTGAAAAAAAAATCGTCAACCGTCATTTGACTCATCTGAACCGGTCCATCCTCCTTAATCGGGATTCGAACTCGCTATTGACATTTACTGAGAGCACTGCGATTCCGGTACATAATGGGGAATGGAATTTTTCAGTAACTATTCAGACGTTTCTTACATTTTTAATTTGAGACGAAGAAGAAGGTATACCACGTGACATGAACGCGAGAGAAATAGCAAACATTTTCAAACAGGGAATTCTCAAAGATAAATAATATTTGAGGCGAAAGAAAATTGTCAAGCTCTGCGTCAGATAATTTTCCAGAACCTAATGCTTTGTTTTTGCTGAAAAAACTTAACTATCTGTGAGGAAACTCGGTTCGCAAATTTGTGAGGTTATGTTGGTGAGGATTTATATTTTAAATAAGTAAAATAACAATATGAATCGCCTATAAAAACTCGAATGACTATAGATTAGCAAAAAAAAAATCACAGGTGTCGTTAAACCGGTTTCTCAGCTGAGTATCGAATTTTGAGGCCACGCGAATTTTTTCTAGTTCGTGGTACTTGCACACCACGCAACTTAAGGGGCGAGATGCAGTCAGAATTTCAAAAAATCGATTTTTTTTAACGATTTTCTTGAAGTATGATGTTTCGAAAATTTCAAGTCAATTCGATGAATAGTTTCCGGGATATTCCACAATTAGTGACGGGGCGTCGGGTCCCTCATGGCAGGTAGCGGCTGACAAACGCGCAAACGATAATACCCGGGAAGGCAGAATGCTTCGAAGACAACAACGGCAGAAGCCCTATTGTATGGGCCAGGAATTGATGATTCGATGTAAGTAATTTTTTAATTAGTTTTTTTATACATAAATCAAATGTAAAATTGGAAAACTCTTTCAGAAATTTTCAAAAATTAATTACTCAAAAACTATGAACTTTAGCAAAATTTTATAAAGTATACTTTCGTTTTACAATTTCCCAAAGTGTTAAGAAATAATAATTCATCCCGAAAAACTTTAATTTTTGGAAAAATTGTTCTAACAATTGGCTATAAACAATTGAATGCTCAACTTTTCGGCAAAAAATGGTGATGTTCGGATTCAGCGGATCAAAATACATTTAAAAAAGTTTAGCTTCATCCATCGAGCTCAAAATCTTACGAACATATAATACCGTATGCACATCGAACAACTTTAAACGCGTTTTCCTCGAAACTATGTTTTTCAAGTCAGTGACCACTATAAGTCAAAAACCACTCGATGGATTTTGATGAAATTTGGCGTGCTTATTGATAGCATTAAAAACTAGCCCTTAATCGAAGGAATTTTCATTTTTGTTGAAAATTTCTATTTTTTTAACAATAAACGAGCGATTTTTTGGTCGAAATTTTTCTTAATTTTTTTCATTTTCTTAATTTATGAAAAAAAAGCTTCGATTAAGGACTAGATTTATTAATAAACTATAGATTTTTTTTGGTTTTTTCATTTCAGATGATCCAATAAAATTTTATGATGGTCACCGCAAAGCACTATATGTCGAAGGGGGTCCGACAAAGACGGCGATATTGTTATAAACAATCAAAATTTTTCTTTGAAAATTTGTACAAGTCAAGTTGAAATATAACATAAAAAGTCTGTGTACCCACTTTTGTAAAACACACCTAATTACTATTTTAAAAAAATGATTGAAAATGCTCGTTTTTTCACGCCTCTGACTGCATCTCACCCCTTAATTACGATACGAAACCAGTAGGTGTTCTAAAGTCGAAAGCAAAAGTTTTCATGAGCTTAGAGGGTAAGTATTACTTTTATTACTAAAGATAGAATCAATCTTCGATTCTTTGCAAATTTTGAAAATTAGTTCGTAATAATAGGTCAGAATTAGGTATGTTTATGACGTGATGCTGTATCCGAACCTCTTTCCTGTGAATGGACATATACGCTCTGTTCTGATCATCCTCAAATCACAGTTGAAAATTGAGCTCATTTGCTGAATATTGCAAATTTAATCCATTGTTAAGAGATAAGAATGTTCGTTTCATTAAATGTTGTAATAAAATCATTTAATTCGTTTTTCAAATGTTTACAAAATTTAGTTTTCTATTTATCTGACGAAACAAACTTTGGTAGTTTTTTTATAATGTCACGTTTAGATAGGAAAAAAGCTGTCTGTATTTCCTGCGAAATCGTAATAACGAATATAATACTCATATGTATATGAACATTAGGATAAACTTCCGAAAACGCGGGGACCGAATTCCGATCTAAAATTTGGTATACAACTTCCTTTTAATATTTTTAAGATCTCCTGAAAGGATTTTTGACGACGCGCAATGGTCTTCGGATTATCGATTTTTGAAAGTTATTATTTTACCGCGCTCCTATACTGTAATATTTGTACACACAGCGATCTCCAAATGTAGCATTTGATGAAAATAAATAATAAATCGTAACCCTTAACAGCCTTCGTCTACACTACACGTCCATTTACTGGCGGCCGAGTGTCCATTTACTGGTAATTTCGTCCATTCACTGACGGTTTAGTCATTTCGCTACTTATTTATCAATTCCTCCAATATTATTTGTTGCAATTACTTCGAATGTTTTTTCCACGATCAGAATAATATATATTTTGTTGGCTATAAGAATTAAAAAATTAGTTTCCACAATATTTTCACTTTACAGTCCATTTGTATTCTATATTGCCGTTATTAGTCCATTCACTGGTCGGTTTGCCCTATCTCCACGCAGCTTGTCCAAACTAGTCGACTGGGAGTGAAGAAAAATGACGCGAACTATCAGTACTTCGATAAGTCGTTGGTCGCGTATATATAAATACGATATTCTCGAAGCGAGATATAGAATACGATGGGAAAAAGACGAAGGAGCGCTCCACGACGTCTAAGAAATGTATTTTTTTTTTCAACCGAATAACAAGAATAACATCGAAGGAGATTCGTGCTTGCTTTTTTTCCACGGTATGCGCAGATAAGAGCATTAGGTGACCGAATGTCATCCTTAAAACAAGCGTAACGTCTGTCGAACGTTACGCTTGCTGAATTATTTTAGCAATATGAATTCGAGATTTTAGTATTTTCATGCTCTTTGGGTGGAAAATCCACTGGCGCGGCTTGAGCTGAGTCCAATTTTTTAAATCAGTGTCGAATGGACTAGCGAGAGAATAAGTTGCGACAAAGATCGGAGGAAATTACCGTGTGGCGCCGCTGTCAGACCCCACGTGAACTAACCCGAGTAACTTCTCGCGTTCTCGCCGACGATGCAACTCCGCGCGCGCTCGCAACCAACAAAAATTGCGTTAGCTCGCGGGATGTATCTTACTTATATTATAGACTTGTAACGTCTGTTCGTATATTTGTTTTTACAGACTGAAGCACAGTCTTACTACATACAGGTCTTGCAACTCCATAGAATTTTAATGGTGGGGGTGACTCGCGTATTGAAGGCGTTTTTGGTGTCGCTAGTATCGAAGGATGTTGTTTTGTATCGTGGCGGGTTTATCCATGCTAATTACAATTTTTTGGATCTTATACACTACGTTGAATCGTGTTTTGCGAAGCACGCCTCAAATTTTTATGTAAGGCGTGTTAGTGACTTACAATTTTACTTTTCCATGCGAAGAACATGGCGCGGTTATTCTACCCCACGCGATTGTTTATTAGATTAGGTTGCGCATAAAACAAAATGCGCTCCAGGAAAGTATGAAATAAAAAAAAATATCGTTAGAAATAAACTGTCTAAATTGACAAATCAATAAAATGTTGGTTATTTCGCTACATTGTACGTTTCGTCTGCCGTTATTATTCACCTGCATAACAGCAATTAATAACTATCTTTCATTCTTCCACCATCTTGAATTTTAAGGGATCGATAATTGTTTTTATAGGATTTGTCCACGCGAAATTATTTTTGCGTACAAAATATAAGGTGCAATCTCCATATTTATTGTTTGCGAAAATAGCGGTCGGTGTATATGCGTACCCAGAAATACTTGCGAGCAGTAACCTCAATTATTCGTGTCATTTACAGTTTATTCAAATTTGCATTCTTTTTCTGGAGCTATATATGCTTTGAAGGAAAAAAAATAGGGCACCGGAAATGAACCGAAGATAACAATCTTTTCAACCAAGCATCAACTCATTCAGCTAGAATGTATTATATGCATAAGAAAACAAAAGTGATTTATCCTTATTACAGTCGCTTGGATTTTAATTGTAGGGTTGAACGACCATTCGCCAATTAATTAATGAATAGACTTTTCTGATTTATACTCATCAGTTTGTGAGTTTATGTATTTCTATTTACATAGAAATATCATTGGTTTTTTTAATAACTTGTGGACCATTTAAGGCCTTACATACGCGAAAAATTTCAAAATTTTTCATTTTTTAATTATTTTTGAACCCATTAGCCTGAACGATTAGGAATATTTTAAGCTTTACAGAACTGAAAAATTCCAAAAATTCCAAAAATACCGTAAGATTGCATTTATAATAGATACCGCGCGGCGCGCCCGACCGCCAACTTCAAAGCCGTTTTTCCACCATTCCCTTTTTTGAACCTTGTGAAAGTTCTAACTCTTGAACGAAGGTTCAGATCGCTTTGAAATGTTTGCAACATATTCTCAGTCTCATCACCTATCGTGTGATCCACAGAAACAAAAATTTCAATGACACAAACAAATATAAAAAATAAAATACCGACAGAAAAATGAGTAAAAAAATTTTAGGTTTCGAATTTTTATTATAATAATTTTTTTAATAATATTGTTGGTTCACACTGAAGATAGATTCATTATGCAATAATAAATATGTTCATTTTTTTCCGAGCCTCACATCGATGCCGGGAACTTTCACCATCAACGCGCGCGCAAAAAATACATTGCTTTATTATGTTATATCTCCGCCATTTTTTAATATTTCTGATTTTTTTTACATATACTTAACCATGTGCATAAATGATCTGTAAGAAAATGTTGTCAATATGTGCGTCATTTTTTTTAACCGCGTCTAAAAAAGTACCTTTGAAAATGGGCTAAATCGCGTATTAAGGCCTTCAATTCTCAGGTTAGGCTATAATGCGTGGCTATTGTTGCCCCTGTCGCACAGAGCATCCCTCGATTGAAGCGGCTCTAGCGGATTCAAGATAAACGATACACTTTTGCCTTCGCCAAGAGAACCCTCCCGCGCCACTAGAGCTGCGGGACCTGTATGTAATACCGTGAACTGAAGTGAAGCTACAGTGAATAACGACATTGAAGGGACCATGCTGTTACCGACGTTATATCCGATAGTCGTTGGAAGCGATAAATGTACAGGTGGTACTCGAGTTACGCCGTCTTAGGCAATGTTGTTATAAGCGGTTTCGACTGTAGTAGACAGGGAGACTATACTAATGGAGTCTCAACTATGTACCACGAAAATGGTATACGAATCTGTTGGAAATAGACAGTTTCCATTGCGGCCACTATGCGGCTCCGTGATGGCTGATGGTGGGGGTAAACCGCGAGAAACTATTCCATTCAGCGAAAATTAAAAGGAACATAACCGAAAACTAAATATTCAAACGCCCCATGCTCATGCGTACGCGAACCAGACGATAGTAATTACTGCTGATCGTTTATAACAAATTCTGAATCTAATAGTGGAATCGTGGCCATGCGTTAGCTTCTGCCCAGCGCTGCAGGTGGCTCAATCAGGTACTACTTAAATCCAGCAGATTCGCCTACCAGTTTTCCTCTATCCCTCCCACTAGAGTTGGGACTCTAGTGTACCTTTAATAGATGTTTAGCGCGTCGCAATAGTTTTCGAAATATCAAATTTTTAAAATTAACAGATTAACAGGCAAAATCTATTCCTACGTTAATGCACTACTGCTATCTACATAGACCTACCCCCAACAAACACAACCAAGCCCAAACAAATACAAGCAAGGAATAAAATTCCGAAAACCGTCGACCGCTGATTGAGCTGAAATTTTGTACGTATGTATGGAGAGTGTTCTATGCGACAGAACCAGAGATTAGTAGGGAGATGTACAACGCTCCCCTTTTCGGCGTGCCTCGGAAATGGTACTCAGTGTTGCCAGAGTGAGCTATCGTTTGGTACTAGACGGCAGCGCCAAACCGTAACAAGTTTTGAATTTTCGTACTTAAGGGGAGGTACCTGAGTAAACGGCGAGAAAAACAGGTAAACTTCGCGCATTTTTATCACAAAAACTAATGTTTCGATTGGATCCTTGTTTTTTTTTTATTGGAAAATACGTACAGTGAGGTATGTTTAGGAATTTTTTAAAAATAAATTCGTCCCCTGGAAGTCATTCAAACGCGATTATCTCGAAAGCTTTCAAAGTCGATGCCAGATGTATCTCGAAAACGGCTTGTCCGATTTTGTCCAAGGTTGGATACAATATTTTTCGGTAGTTTTTCTCGTTCGCCACGTAGGGGTTTTTCATTTGATTGAACCATTGCTTTTTTATGCAATGTTTATGCAATCCAAAATCGTCGGAAATTGCGAACGAAAAACGAATGTTAAATTAAAACGGTCGCAATTCCGTCCAAAATGAAAATTTCAAAAAAATCCTACGTGACGAACGAAAAAAACTATCGAACAATATTGTATCCAAATTTGGACAAAATCGGACAAGCCGTTTTCGAGATCTATCTGGCACCGACTTTGAAAACTATGGTTCGAGAAAATCGCGTTTGAATCGCTTCCAGTCAACGAATTTATTTTAAAAAATTCCTAAATATACCTCAATGTACACATTCTCCAATAAAAAAACCCGGATCCAATCGAAACCCTAGTTATTGAGATAAAAATTCCCGAAGTTTGCCTGTTTTTCTTGCCGTTCACTCAGGTACCTCCCCTTAATTGGTGGCATTGGCGGTCACTTTGAATCTAACGTCTGCAACAATATGAAGAGGGCACTTTTCCCATTGAGGATGAACTAGGGTTTTCATCAATGTTTGAGTTTTTTTCTTATTAGGGTACTAAAATCATGAAAAACGTAATAGATTAACGCAAGGCGTACTGACGCACTAAATACTCCGAAACGTACCAGATTTAGTACAATTGTACTAAACTGGCAACGCTGATGGTACTGAATCGCCGCGGCGAGTTCGGGAATATGATTTTGTGTGCATCGCCTCTGTCGAGGTTGCAGATTCCCTTGTAACCGCGCGAGTCGTGAGCACCGCTCAAGTCGATATCGCAGTCAGCGTGCACACGAATGGATAGCTCGGTGGGGGAAAAGTCTCTGCTCCTCGCTCACTCGACAGGCGAACGGAGCGAGGTTTTCCGTCCGATCGAGCTCGACATATGTGTGGCCGTTCTGCGGATTGGAATATGCATTAAATGAATTTCAAAGAGAAAAACATGTATCGAGAAAATTGTTTTCTCTCGGTTGGCCGTTTATGCCGAGAATGCGGGTCAAAAAAATTAACGACGAACCGCGTTGAAAAATAAAACGCCGAAATGACCGTGGAAGGTTCAAAAAGAAATCTTGAGCCTTTGCCGCGGTCGTTACGGCGTTTTTTTTCATCAGTAAACATTATGAATAAGCGTGTATCATAAATGTTTTTCTATCCTCAATGAGCGTCGTGGCTGAGTTGGCAGCGTGACGGATTGACGATGCTTGCGGTCCAGGTTCGATCCCTGGTTAATCGAATTTTTTTAATCTATTTTTTTTCTTCATTTTATATTCAAAAAATTTCGAACTTACTCTCGCGTTAGCTATTCTCGCATGTCCAGGCATTATTTATGATATTCAATTCATATATGTTTAATTTAAAAAAATACATTGGCTACCGGGGATCGAACCCGCGTCGTCTGCACTCCGAGCCCGCACGTTGATATATCAACCGCGAGGCTCATGTGACTACAAACCTGCCTTACGTATACACACGTATCCAACCTTAAAAAAAATTCTCTGCATACCATTTGCATATTGTTTTTATGACCCCAAAGTATTATTGAAGACAAACGAAAACGATTTTTCCAAATTCCTAGAGTGGTGTTATCCTTTAAAGAAAAGAAATTGATTTTTGATCGTTGTAAATGTATATCCCCTCTTAAAAACTTAAAGGTGTCTGGCCACCTTCGCCGATCGAAAAATGGGTATATGTAAAAAAAATAATAAACTCGAAAGTATGGGCCGGAATATTTTTATTTTTTTACACAACGTCAGAAAGGGCTTTAAGAATAACGTTAATAAATTTCCGTTCAAAATATTTAAAAATGGCACCGTTGTGCACATTGCCGCGGAGGCCCTCCGCACGATACGCGCGGCCATTGTCCCAGCTGTTACCCGGTCATGTCACATCTGCAAAAAAAATCAGCTCATTCATGAGTAGTGTCGCTACAATGTAGCGTAGCGGTTTTTTTTCGACCATTAAAAAAATTATGGTGATCCATAATTTCGGTGAAAAGTACAAATTTTTTTCTTCGGCTCACCATAATTTTTTTAATGGTCGAAAAAAAACCGCTACTCTACATTGTAGCGACACTACTCACGGATGAGCTGATTTTTTTTTGCAGATGTGACATGATCGGGTAACAGCTGGGACAACGACCGCGCGTATCGTGCGGAGGGCCTCCGCGGCAATGTGCATAACGGCGCCATTTTTTAATATTTTGAACGGAAATTTATTAACGTTATTCTAAAAGCCCTTTCTGATGTTGTGTAAAAAAACTAAAATATTCCGGCCCATACTTTCGAGTTTATTATTTTTTCTTAAATATACCCATTTTTCGATCGGCCAAGGTGGCCAGACGCCTTAAAGTCTTTAAGAGGGGATATACATTTACAACGATCAAAAAATCAATTTCTTTTCTTTAAGGGATAACACCACTGTAGGAATTTGGAAGAATCGTTTTCATTTGTCTTCAATAATAGTTTGGGGCCATAAAAACAATATGCAATTGGTATGCAGCGATTTTTTTTAAGGTTGGATAAGTGTGTATACGTAAGGCAGGTTTGCAGTCACAAGAGCCTCGCGGTTGATATATCAGCCTTGCGGGCTCTGAGTGCTGACGACGCGGGTTCGATCCCCCGTAGCCAATGTCTTTTTTAAAATTAAACATAGGTATATGAATTAAATATCATAAATTATGCCTGGACAGGCGAGAATAGCTAAAGCGAAAGTAAATTCGAAATTTTTTGAATATAAAATGAAGAAAAAAAATAGATTAAAAAAAGTCGATCAACTAGGGATCGAACCCGGACCGCAAGCATCGTCAATCCGTCACGCTGTCAACTCAGCCACGATGCTCATTGAGGATAGAAAAAATGTATGATACACGCTTATTCATAATGTTTACTGTTGAAAAAAAACGCCGTAACGACCGCGGCAAAGGCTCAAGATTTCTTTTTGAACCTTCCACGGTCGTTTCGGCGTTTTATTTTTCAACGCGGTTCGTCGTTAATTTTTTAACCCGCATTCTCGGCATAAACGGCCAACCGAGAGAAAACAATTTTCTCGATGCGTGTTTTTCTCTTTAAAATTCATTTAATGCATATTCCAATCCGCAGTACGGCCACACATATGTCGAGCTCGATCGGACGGAAAACTTCGCTCCGTCCGCCTGTCGAGTGAGCGAGAGGCAGCGACTTTTCCCCCACCGAGCTACCCATTCGTGTGCACGCTGACTGCGATATCGACTTGAGCGGTGCTCATGACTCGCGCGGCTACAAGGGAATCTGCAACCTCGGCAGAGGCGATGCACACAAAATCATATTCCCGAACTCGTCGCCGCGATTTAGCGCCATTTCCGAGGCACGCCGAAAAGGGGAGCGTTGTACACCTCCCCAGCTAACCACATACCGTACATGTACCCCTCATGTGGAGTGCGCCGTACCGGTACTGTTGACACTTCGTACGTGCGTACGGCACTGGTACATTACCGGTACGCCGTACGGTACGGTGTACCGCCAATGTATTAGTACAGTACCGGTACAGTATCGCCACCGTGGAGCTACCGTGTACTGCAGTACGGTGTAACTCCACAGTAGCGATACCGTGGAGGTACGAGTATGCTGATATCCCGTAGCCGTACATTATCGGTACTGTAGGGTACGGCGTACTCCTCATTTGCGGTACGCTGTACTAATGGTACGCTTGGTTAACTGGGGTGCGTGTTATACTGGTGTGGGCGCGAGTTACCTCGTATGCACGTGTGGAACGGAACGAAAGCACCCAAGCGTGTTGATAAGGTAGGGATAGCAATACCTCGCTATGCTAGATATATAAGTTGTAAATATATTCGGCTCTGCCGTCAGCGCCACCGCTCGAAATGTGGTCCGCCTGGAAGAAAACTTTACCACCGGATTTGTATCGACTCAGCGTGTGATACAAAGTCCTATCGTAGAATTAAGGGGTGAGATGCAGTCAGAGGCGTGAAAAACGAGCAGTAATTTTAATAGTAATTTAATAGTAATATTAGTTTTAGAGTAATTTTTTTATAGTTGTTAAGTTTATTTTACAAAAGTGGTTACACAGATTTTTTATAATATATTTCAACTTGACTTGTACAAGTTTTCGAAGAATGATATTGATTATTTATAAAAATATCTCCATCTTTGTCGGACCCTCTTCGGCATGTAGTGCTTTGCGGTGACCATCATAACATTTTACTCGATCATCTGAAATAAAAAAACCAAAAAAAAATCATTAGTTTAATAATAAATCTGGTCCTTAATTGAAGCCTTTTTTCCAAAATTAACAAGATGGCGGCTTCCGACACATAACTTTCGATTTTCGGCCAAAAAATCGCTCGTTTATTGTTAAAAAAAATAATTTTCAACAAGAAATGAAAATCCTTCGATCTGGGATTAGTTTTTGATGCTATCAATAAGCACAACAAATTTCATCAAAATCCGTCGAGTGGTTTTTGAATTATAGTGGTCACCGACTTGAAAAACATAGTTTCGAGAAAAACAGGTTTAAAGTTTTCGATGTGGATACGGTATTATATGTTCGTAAAATTTGTTTGTTAAAACAATTTTTCAAAAAATTAAAGTTATTCGGGATGAATTATTTTTTTTAAACATTTTTGGCAATTTCAAAACGAAGTATTCTTTATAAAATTTTGCTAAAGTTCATAGTTTTTGAGTGATACATTTTTGAAAATTTCTACAAGAGTTTTCCAATTATACACTTGATTTATGTATAGAAATACTAATCAAAAAATTACTTACATCGAATCATCAATTCCTGACCCATACAATAGGGCTTCTGCCAATGTGGAACCGAAAATTTTCAGTTACGAGCAAGACTATTTATTGAATATAATAGGGGAGGTCGAAACCGGTTGCTTGCAGCTGCCGTCTGCTACCTGCCATGGGGACCCGGCGCCCCTTCACTAATTGTGGGATATCCCGGAAACTATTCATCGGATTGACTTGAAATTTTCAGGGAATATTTTCGAGACACCATAGTTCAGGACCTGCAATTAGTTCAACCAAAAGTCCATTTCCTAAGCATTGTTGGTCAAAACATTCCGTGGTAAATAAACCTGTAATTTTTTCACACTTTGTTTTATTCATATTCGCTTAAATGTATTCCAATCATTTGTTGGTCAGGTGTGATAAAAACGTCAAGTGGCGCAAAAAGGCAAAGCGGACAGGGCAAAGCGGACAGGGCGAAGCGAGCACGTACCCGCTATGCCCAGTATAAAAGATGGCTATGTGAAATGAAGTTGATACTTTATTGAAATAATTTCCCTATTTATTTATCTTTATTGTAGGAAATCGAGCACGTGCCCGCTATGCTCTAATGACAGTTGAATATTTGAATTTAAGATGATAATAGAAGACAGAAGATGACTATGTTACTTTATTTTAATGATTTTTCCATTTATTTTTCAATGTAGAAACTGACCAAAACGCTATTATTTTTTGCAACTATGTTTTTTTACATCTATGAAACGTGGTATTGTTACCTTTTTATAACGATAGCCACTATTGTTTTCAGACGTTAAATAAATATAGAAGAAAGAAGGATTTGAAAACTAAGGAAAAGCCAAAAAGGTAAAAAAGAAACAAGCTACAGACAAGGAAGGAAGGAAGACAAGGAAAATTACGTATGGTTCGGTGCATGATATGCAACGAACCATATATGGGTGTTTCTCTTCTAAATGGAAAGTCGTCCATACAAAATTGTCCCATGCATGTTTTTTTCTTGAAAATAAAAAACAAAGTATGTATAATGGAAGGCAGTAATAAATTAAGGGGTTAGGTTACAGCAACGGGTATAAAATCTGGTGCGAATTGAACAATTTGTTTTCGTATGAAAAAGTGATTCACTCATAAAATTAATTACACATCTATTTAGTATGAATATCAAGCTGTTAGAAAATATATGTATATTTTTTTTCGACGTACAAAATGGCCGACTACTAATATTTCCTTTTGTTATCTTTTTTAGGCGCTCTGCGGCGTGACATTTAGCATCCACAATGTTTTGCTATAAATCGAATAGTAAATTATTCTTATTATGATAAAGCACCGTTTTAGCGAGAGAAAAAAATCGATTTTTTGAAAATTCTGCCGTGGCCTTACCCCTTAAACATATACCAATCAAAAGCCGACACCTTTTCTCTTTATTTTGCAACTTGTGGACGATTTTGTGAAAATTCGTGACAGAGGACTGTAATATCTTCCAGGGAACTGTTTAAATGAGAAAAAAACGTCTTTTTTAATCGAATTTAACCAATCGAATGTCTTTATTGTTGTTGCAACTTTAACATACCTTATTACGTATAAACAATGGTTAAATCAAATAAAAAACAAACGCTGAATTATTGTTTCCCTTGATTTCCTGGTTGATTATTGAGCATTCCAGCATAACTGGAATTAAACTTATTAAAATAAACTTTTTATCTTCAAAACGTGTGCATTATTGAACCTCTCACTTAAAAAAATAACAAGGTCAGTCTTGTCATAATCTTCACAAAGGAATGTTAACTGTTTCGTACAAAACAAACATTATCTTATACTATTGAATATAATCACAATCAAATCACAATCAACATCTTGTTACTAATACTTTTATTAGTATATTTAATTAAATAATTGTCATCATAGTTTACAACGAAGTCAGTCTTATCGTTCTTTTTTTAAACAATAAGCCCTAATTTATTTCTCATAGACCGGTATAGCTAACTTGAAGTAACAAGATATTTTTTTCCTTTTTAGGGTCTGATCAGAATTTGGTAATTTTTGCAATATTTGGTTGAAAGCTTTATCAGAAACATCAGTATCATGACCGCCGAACGTGTGACATTTATTGTCACAAATTTTCAGAAAAGTTACGGTTAATTCGCCGTCCTCATTGTGTGTCTGATTATTTACACCGATATACCAACATTCCTTATTTTTGTACAGGAAACTTAAGGGATCATCACAGTGTAATGGATCGAAACATAGCAGATTTTCGCAATTTTTTTTTCGATGGTCAAAATACGCTAATCTGATTTTTTATGTCAAATCGAATCACTGATGAAAATCAGAAAATAATTTTTTAAACGTTTATTTTTGTTTTTTACATTCTTTAACGGTTGAAAATGTGTTCGAAAAAAGGAGTCGTCACGGTGTACACGGTTGTAGCTGTAAATATTATCTGAAACAAAATTTGTAAAAAGATTATTAATCAGTATGAAAGCCGCTATCTTGCTACGGAAGTTTTTTAAAAATCAAAGTTGACAAAATGACAACGGTTTGAAAAAAAAGTATCGAATTTAGCCTATTTTTTCTAGTTTTTTGTTAAAAAAAATATGAAGGTTAAAAACCTTCCATAGCAACATAAAGAATGCATGAAGAATGTGGTGTCTAGATTTGACACCAATAGATTTAAACCTCTTCCTCTGAGAGTGTACACCGTTTTGAAAAACGACATTTCGAGAAAAATGCGTTTAAAGTTTCGAGTGCGGAATTTTCATATAAATTGTCTACTTACGATCAATCAGCGATGCCAGGCCCATCTTTCTAACCGTATCTACTATCGGATAATACGACACAAAAATCGATTTAAAAAAATTTTTATAATGTGATAATCCCTCAACGAACACGTAGTATCCGATGTATTATTAGCTGATGGAAATTGAACTTGGCCCAGCAACATTCTCGAATGCGGTATCGGATGGAATATCATACGAAACTTCAGCCTCTCCAGTCTCTGCTCTAGAGTCACAAATTGCATTATTCTGCGCGTTAAGATCGGGTCTGAATGCATTTTCACATTTGGAGTCCGTGGAAATATCATCAACGTTAAGTTGTGCCTTTCCTTCGTCCTCCACTGTTCCGAAATTGAAATGCTGGCATTCGTCATCACAAAAATCATCACTTCCGAAAAGAAACAGCATACTGTCAGTCCCGGAAGTTAGAAGATAGCTAACATCTGACCATGCCCGAAAATAAAACAGTCCCGTGGAGCATAAAACAGTCCTCTCGTCATAAAATGACAGGGGACTGTGCACAGGGGACTGTTATTTTTTAAAAAAGTAATTTAGGGCTAAATCATTTGAAATCTGTCTACAATTAGGAATCACATGTGCTACCTCATCAAGTGAATAAATTATGTATGAAATGATTTAAATTTAATCACATAAAGTGATAGAAAAACTACTTATCAGGGGACTGTTTAATCAAGCAGCTCTGTCGCGTCGTTCAGCCACAAACGCAGCGCTCACACGGCATAATACGATGTTAGCCAGCCTAGCTCGGCATTTGGGCGAACTTTACACCGTTTGCGGTTCGTTTATCACAATAAATTGTCTACTAAACGAACTACGAATTGGGCGCGATTTTGAAGTTAAACCAGGGGAATGTTTTGAAATTTTTAGGACAACATTTGAGTGATAGTTTTTCATATTGAAAAAGTATTTAAAATTATTGTCGTATTTTATAAAGATATGTCCTCTATTCTAGTTAAACCGATGGATGTTAGAATTAGGCAATGTTAATACCAAAAGTAAATATTAGCCATAAACCTTGTCTTTTTGGAAATGGGACACGACAGGGGACTGTGTCTTAGGATGTTTGAAAGACACTTAAATGAATATTAAGATATTGTGTCATGTGCGTTATGGTGCACCAAGAATGGGTAACGAATTATCATTTTAAACAGATACAACTCAGTAATAATAATTTTAAATACATAACATTTGCCTGGGACATCGATTTTCCATTTAGTAGAGAAACACCCATATAGATCCTCCCACCGAAGACTAGATTCAACGCAATGACTGTCAAATGTAGGCTCATGATGCATTTTTCACTGCTTACCATAGTATTGGATCATTTTACTGTGATGATTGCCAAAAAAATAAAGTTTACTGAATGTTAAGTAGACACGTCAAGTTTTTGTTCTTTTATGATAATAGTAATGATTGGTCTGCAATAAAATATGTGGGTACATTCATAATTTTTCCCCCTATGATTCCCGATTTTCTCCTCATTTATCCCCAATCTCAGGAAAATATACGGGGTACGCTTTACCGTCTACGTGCCCGCTTTGCCCAGAAGCCGTGGCCGCTATAGGCTGCCCAACTGGGCACAGCGGGCATTTCTTACAAGGGGACAGTACGGCAGTCGGATTTTTGTAATTTTTCGTACTCATGGTACGTGAAGTTCAGAGCTCGAATATTAATATCCCAAAGCAGTTCGACGCCATATTCAGAAATTTTCGAGAAAATTGACTTTGAAGTTTTCGAGCGCACTCTTATCCCACAAAGATGCAACGATATTCGAACCGGGCTCGTGGCGTACCCGGTAGCGCTCGAGTCTAGTAATCGCGGGGTCGCTGGTTCGAGTCTCACTTCGAAATTTTTTTTTTTTTTTTTTCATTTTTTTTTAATTCGCATACCTCCGTCATTTAAATATCCCGATAAATTTTTGTTGTATATAATCACATATTATTATATATAATTAATATAATATATCTATATATGTTTATATATGGACAAAATCCATATATAGTTATTTATGTACAAAATTCATTATAGTTATACATAATTATATATTTTCTCATATATGATCATATATTATTTATATATAACAATAGGTGATTATTTATAAAAAAATAAATAAATAATCCCGGGATAAAAATCATAAAATCTATGCTAATTCACATATATGTAATTATAATTGTCAATGATAAATGCGTCTTATTTTTGATTATCTCTTGCTTGAAATTGCGAATAGGCGACGTAAAAATATCCAGTAATAATATTTAAATAAACTCCCTTGTAGATTAATAGGAATATAAATAGAAGAATAAATGTTGAAATGTGTGAATATAACGCTTGCTTTGGCAACCGTCGATATTGTGAATAACAGTTCTGCGTACATCGTTTGCCTTTGTCCTGATCAACTACCTGCAAAGCGGGCACAGCTGCTTGTGCACAAAAGATTTCTTGGAATTCCAGAGCGGGTGGAAGGGATACGGCGTCTTCCGCAAGGAATGCCTGTTTGAAGTAGCATTCGACCGTTGGTTTTCGGAGCAGCAAGTACTGTTTTTCGGCGTAGTGCACGATTTTGTAGAATATTCGATAAAAAAAGATCAAAATGTCGGGTGTGGGAGACGACGAGGTGCCTGGGCCTTCGACGGCACAAGATGATATTGAATATTCTTTGTGCAGTGAAGTTTCAAAATTACAATTGAAGGATGCCCTCGTATATTACGAGCAAATTCTCACACAAAATAATCTTGTGGCACCAACACCGTCGGAGGTAATTACTGAAGAGGGAATGTTACTAGCAGAAGACTTGTTCCATTATACAGTACAAACTTTACACGAAAAAAAGTTTGTAACGGATGAAGAACTAATTATGCTTGATGAATTGGACGAAGAATATGCTTTTGACGAACCTGCATCTGACAACGAAGATTCTTCTGAAAATTATGAGCCAGAGGAAAAAAGGGTGAAATCGTACACGGACAATATTCCGCTGGATTATAAAAGGAAAGTTATAAATATAGTTCGAGCACATCCGACATAGAGCCTAAAAGTTCTGCAAAAAAACGGGTGCAGCCGCTTAAAGCGCATGGAGGAATTGCCAAAATGGGAAAAACATGTAAAAAGCGGAGGAACCATGACAGACAAATACGCGACCATCGATTCGTGGACTTACGATCACTTTGAGGAAGCGCGACAGAATAACCAACAAGTTACAACCCGGAACTTGCAGCAGTGGGCTTTATCGGCTGCGAGTCAATTTGAAAATTTTGATTTCAAAGCTTCCGATAGGTGGGTTGTGAAATTTAAACGGAGACATCGAATTCGCCAAAGAAAAATCACGAAGTTTGAAACGGAAAGAGAAACCGCAACGCGGGATGAAATCCTGGCTGCTGCAGAAGATTTTCGTATCCAGGCTCGTGATGTCATACCAAACTTTGGTCCCGATTTCGTCATTAATACAGACCAAACAGGTATTCAAAATTTGTTCTCATTTTCCATAATAAATTAATGTAGACTTTCGTATATAGTATTTTCAATTTATTCCTTTTCTATTTTTTTTCAGGCTGCCAATACCAGTCGACGTTCGACAGAACTCTGGCGACCAAAGGATCAAAAGTAGTGCTGGTAAAGCGGCAGAATATGAATAAAGTCACCCATTCCTATACTGCGCAGTACTCTGTCACCCTATCAGGAAAATTGTTGCCCCTGGTGTTCGTATGCCTACAAGAAATAACAGGTTCATTTGGTCCCAGAGTTCAAAAATCGGTCGACGAGTACCTAAAAAAATACGGAAACGTCGTAGTCACGTCATCGAAATCGGGAAAATTGACTACAAAGTTATACAAAGATTTTTTAATCAACGTTTTGAAACCCTACGTAAAAAAAGAAAAGTTTTTCTTAATTATCGATTCCTGGGGAGGCCAAACCGATACCGTGATGTACAATGAGGTGTTTCGAAATGACAGGCGTCTGCCTACTTGCACGGTGCAGGTAATTCCACCAAAATGCACTCCATTAGTGCAACCTTGTGAAGTGTATTTTTACCGCCAAGTAAAAAATTTCATAAAGCGTCTGCAGAACTGCGCCTATCTGATTGAACAAGGACGTGAAATTAATGATAGAGAAGATTGCATAAAAATTCATTCTATTGTTCATCATCAGTTGTCTTCTCCGGTCTTCAATAACATGATCAGATATGCGTGGTTTGCTTCGAAACTTTGCGATCAAAGAGAAATCTTCATGAACGTGAATGAAATTTGTTTTCCTATCGATGTATTGAAAAAAAATTGCGAATGTAACAATGCAGCGTTTGTACGGTGTGCGAGATGCCGTGAAAATTACTGTTTTCCTTGGTTTTACGATGGTTATCACTCTGGCTCGTGTAACATTACACCCGATGTATAAAACAAACGAATACAGACCGAATAATAAAGTATTCAATTCCTTACCCGACATTTTTCATTTTCATCCTAAAAATGTTGTTGGTTATAAATATTGATACTTGAAAATGTATGTTTATAATCAAGAGATAATTAAAAATATGACTTGCGTTTTTTCATTTAAAAAAAATGAAAAAAAAAAAAATCGACGTGAGACTCGAACCAGCGACCCCGCGATTACTAGACTCGAGCGCTACCGGGTACGCCACGAGCCCGGTTCGAATATCGTTGCATCTTTGTGGGATAAGAGTGCGCTCGAAAACTTCAAAGTCAATTTTCTCGAAAATTTCTGAATATGGCGTCGAACTGCTTTGGGATATTAATATTCGAGCTCTGAACTTCGCGTACCATGAGTACGAAAAATTACAAAAATCCGACTGCCGTACTGTCCCCTAAGTTTTTAAATTGGTTTCTTAATTTCTATTTTGAAGATTTACTGGAAATGTGTGAATGTAATATTAAACTACGATAAATTTAGCACCCAATAGCAAAAAAAATGTTTGATTACGACATTTTATAACTGCTTTTTTCTAATTCTCTTACAGTGGATCCAAAAAGTATTGGTACACTTAGTTTTTTTCCAATTACTTTATAGGCACAATTGATACACATACAAATAACTCTTTTGTTTAAGAGTTCACCAGGTACAGAGATAATAGGCAAATGAAGATTTTTTTATTAGGCGTAATAAAAGAGATGCAAAAAATACAAGAATTTGGGACTATACAAATTATTCGTACACTTACCATTATAGTGAAAAGCTACATATAATAATCTTAGTTGAACATTGTAATTAATGTTTTTTGTGCAGCCCTTTATCTTCAGTTATGACCTCTAGTTTTCTAGGCATTGATTCCACCAGGTTCTGAGTTGTTTTCTTTGATATTGTTTTCCATTTTTCTAAAATTACTCTTTGTAGATCAGATTTGTTAGATATTTTTCTTTTTCTCACTTCTGCATCCAAGTGCTATACATTTTTTATATGATTAATATCCGGAGATCGTGGTGCTGTAATTAATTGTTTAGGAACATTGTACAATAACCATTCTCTCGCTTTCGTGGCCCTATGTTTCGGGTCGTTGTCTTGTTGAAAGTAATAACTTGCATTCGGGCCAATTTAAACTGCACTTTCCTCCAAATTATTACGCAACACCTCGATATACTTCTGAGAATTCATTATCCCATCTATAAATGCAAGATTTTCAATACCTTGTACCCCATACAGCTCCAAATCATTACGCCTCCTCCGCCGTGCTTCACAGTTGGTTTAATATGCTTTTTGTTTACACTCAGTATTGGTTTTGCGCCAGAAGAATTTCTTCCCATCTGACCAAAAAATGTTGAACTTCGATTCATCAGAGAAAATGACACGTTTCCAAAATTCTATGGGTTTATTTACGTAGGTTTTAGTGAAACCTAAACGTTTCTCTGTGTTCGTATTACCAACATATGGTTTCTTTCTCGCAGTTCTTCCTTATATTTTAGCAGAATGCAAAACTTATCGTACGATTCGTGGACACACGTTCTTTCCTGATCTTGACGCGACATCATTGCATAAAGTTTGAGCACTTATAAATGGATTTTTCGTAGCCTCTTGAATTATATTTCGATGCTGTCTCACTGTGAGTATCCTCGACGAACCTTTTCGTGGCTTATTTTCTGTAATTTTTGTTCTCTCATATTTCTTAACAATGAACGAGAAAAACTATTGAAGAATATTGTATCCAAATTTGGACAAAATCGGACAAGTCGTTTTCGAGATACATCTGGCACCGACTTTGAAAACTACATTTCGAGATAATCGCGTTTGAATCGCTTTCTGTCAACGAATTTATTTTTAAAAAATTCCTAAACATACCTCAATGTACATATTTTCCATTAAAAAAAAACCCGTATCCAATCGAAACATTAGTTTTTGAGATAAAAATTCCCGAAGTGTACCTGTTTTTCTCGCCGTTTGCTGAGGTATCTCCCTTTAAACTTAGTTATTTTCCAATTTTTCCATAACTTTCACTGTATTTCCGAAGAAAAGTTACCCTATCTCGCACTGATACGGATATTGCGCTTTTTTTCGCTGTCATCTCTGTAAAGCGTTAGAAGATATACTAACGGTATAGAAGCGGTGTACTACTGTGGCTACTGTGGCTACAAACACTTGTTTACATTTTAGACAGAGTTCAGACCATGCGAGAGTGTGTATTAAGGTTAAGCAGTAAAATTATAAGTGTAAGAATACTTTTTTTGGTCTCAAATTATTATATTTTTTGCATTACTCTTGAATAATGCCTGATAAAAAATCTCCATTTGCAGATTATCTCTGTACCTGATGGACTACTAAACGAAATAACTTTTGTTTCGGTATCACTTATACCTATAAAGTTATTGCGACAAAAACCAAGTGTACGAATACTTTTTTGACTCACTGTATCCCAGAACTGTTCGCCAATAGACAGACGTCGACTGTAAAAAAAAAAATCAAGTAATACGACTTCGCAATTTGGGAAAAAAGTTTCGAAAACTTTTCACGGATTCCAACACACTGCGGAATCGTGTGATTTTATCCTG
This sequence comes from Ophion slaviceki, assembly GCA_944452715.1. Taxonomy (NCBI): domain Eukaryota; kingdom Metazoa; phylum Arthropoda; class Insecta; order Hymenoptera; family Ichneumonidae; genus Ophion; species Ophion slaviceki. The sequence continues at coordinate 12,198,612 of OX101790.1, forward strand.
AGAATCCCTTCCAAAATTTTTCCCTGACAATCGATCAAATATTTTTTCCTTTCGATTTTCGTTTATTTTTCAATCACGTTACAAGTATTTTTGTTCTTTCTCGGTTTCCTTAAATTAATCGTCTCCGTTTTGTTGACAAAGTACACAACGCCGTGGAATAAACATCGATACATCTTCTTGCTGCACTTGGTGGCGAGTGTTGTGGATACGAGGCTTCACACGAGTTCAGCACGTGCCGTTACATTGTTAAATAAATAAGTACACGCAAAGTTCTACAAGGGCTATTCTTTCGGTTCCTCGGTTTTTCAATCTTATATTTGCCGCGAATGTTGACGACTTTTCGCTTGAGTGCGCCTCTCTCTCTCTCTCTCTCTCTCTCTCTCTCAAGTCGTTCACGACTCTTTCTTTGTACAGTTTCACCGCGAAAGCTTAAACAAACACTTCGATACAGCTCATATTTCTCGATTGCATTTTTTTGAACAATCGTTTTAAGTACAATTACGATGCGAATTTTCCTCTTGCGAACGATTCGCGCTTTTTTCTGACTCATCCTATCAGACGTTTCGGGGTTCGAGAACGAATCGCGTGGAAAATAAGAGATAAAAGGGGTGAGGTGGAAAAAATGACCAGAATGTTTCTTTCCGTTTTGTGATTGGAATTCCAATTCAAACGAATCACCGCGCGACGCGTTTTCGGCTCGCATGAACGAGGTCTGCTTTATGGCAGTGAAGCGACGAAAACGGAAGAAAAACCTTACGATTGACACCGGACAAGGAGCTGCGCAATAAATAAGTAAACGTAAGTAAGTCAGAGCCGCAGCTTTTCTCGTGCGCGGATTCGCGTTTGTTTCATCAGTTCTGTTCGGCCATAACATTGCTATTGAGTAATTCGGTGTTAGCATTGTTGAGAGCAAGCTGCTGTTGCTGTTTCAATCGCTGTCGCGCTTTCTTCCTGTTGTTACGCTTGTGTATGCAGTAAAGTGTGAGAAACAAAAAGACGAGCGATACACCGAGGCATGAGGCAACGACGATCCAGGTGGAGCGCGCCTTAGCAGTCTTGGCCCGGGTCTCGATGACCTTGCGACAGGAATCGAACGCCCGCATAGTTTCGTTGGAAAATTTCGCTTCTCCCGGTGCACCGGTAAGCGCGCATTCCTGTGGATTCTTGTTCCTCTTGGTGCAGTTGAATCTCGATGGTTTGACTTTTATGCCGCGTGTCTCGATCCAGAGATTCACATTCTCGCAGTCGCACCGTGTCTCGTCGAATTTCAACGGATTTCCCGTTAAATCGAGAATCTCGAGGGAACAAAATTTCGCCAAATCCTCGGTTGTCACGTTGCTTATGGCATTTTTCGATACGTTGAGATACTTGAGCGAGGGCATATATCCCAACGTGGGTAATCGCTTCATCAGATTGATCGACAATTCGAGAAACTCGAGATTCGATTCTTCCGACAATGAGGTAGGCGCCGCGAACGAGGCATCGGTCAATTTGTTGTCGGAGAGAAATAACTTTCTCAAACGCGGCAGACGAAGGGTGCTCTTGGGAAAGTCTTGACATCCGTTTTTCGTCAGGTCGATTACCTCGAGACGATGCAACCGATCGAACGCCCCTTCTTCGATCGTTTGTATGAAATTGTCCTGGAGGTACAGAAAGCCGAGACTCGTGTACGCGCTCAGTGTCTCGTTCTTCAATTCTCTCAAACGATTCACGGAAAAGTCCAGAATCTGAAAGATAATTTTTTAAGGTTAATTCATTGGAACTTTGCGGTTTGATATTTGTAGGATACTTTTTATCGTAAGGAAGAACTTTCGGAAATTTCTATGTGAAAGTACAATTATTTTTACTGGGTGAGGCATTTAGAGTGTTACAGAGCAATAGCACTCAAACTATTGGTAATATCTAAAAAAGTTTCGGATGAAAGCTATTTTCGTGAAGGACGTCGTACGGGAACATCGTAATTTTTGTTCGGTGGAAATGCCAAAGCTGCTTGGAGGTTAACTTAATTTTTTTAAATCCTGAGGGTGCACTGAACCTTTTCTGTTTCTCAGAAGTGGACATGTATATATGTGCATCTTTTTCACATTAGTTACCACCCTCGGATGCCAATAGGTTTGAACCTGTCTGTGACTCGCTCCCGCGCAATTCGGTCGTGAGAGGTGATTATACATTATTTTTGGTGTCACAAATTGAAAAACCAGCTGAGTTTGTATGTTTTTTACTTCTTTACCTATCGCAGTTATGTTCGAAGTCATTGTTCTCCCGCAATATACAGTTATATTGCGGCATTTGAGCATTGTGTTTGTTAACCTAACAAAAATAGAAACTTGTCACTACCCGCTTTATAAAAAAAGAGAGGGTCGGTACACAGTGGCTCAATTTTCAGAGGTACACAGAGGTGAGTCATAATATGAATATTTTCGCGTTGTGATTTAGATAGGTACTGGTACTACCTCAGTAGGTAAGTACTCATTGTTGATTAATATTCAATAAATGATTGTAATTGATCTCATAATAGGTTGTCTTTTTTTAAATTAATTTTTCAATCGTTTACTGTACAATTGTATACTGCCCATTGTATAGAGAAAAGCACTCCATTACCTACAAGTGTACAGTGGATCAGGGTAATTTTCTTCAAATTGTGCATGATTTTGAAATTTTGTTTCACTGTGAAATTAGGCATATTTCACTGTGTACACCCCCAAGTATACAGTCGATCAAATCACATTTTACAAAAATGGTTATTATCTCAATATCTATTGGGTTAGGCCATTCAGTGTCTTTTAACAGAATGAAGCCATTGAACACACCTCACGTTTAGTCACGGTTTTATTGACATTTTGTGAACGGTTAGGCAGCTATAGACCTCTGAAAAAAATGAGCCACTGATCCTACTCTGACCCTATATATTGTTTTTCATGTGATCATCGATGACGCTGAGACGAGTTCAGTTCCTACAATACAAGACCATAGCGTCATTTGTCCACATTTTTTTATGGTGACTTGACTGGGCAAGTTTACGTAAACTTTAGGGAAACCGTACTGCCTCAATTACTGAAAGACGTGCATTATCCTCTGCGATGAGTGAGATTTTTTTGCGAAAGATGGGTAAGACCAGCCGTTCTGTAGCTTAGCCACCTCGTTCACCAGATCTAACACGACTAGATTTATTTTTATCGGATTTCGTGAAAAAACGCTAGCACCTACCACGACTGACGATACGAAAGAAAAAATGCGCCGAGCATGTGCCGAAATTATACCACAGATGTTTGCTGAAGTTAGACGATCTTTTCATCAGAGAATAAACAAGTGCTCAAGAGTCGAGGGTCACAATTTCTACCATCTTCTGTAGGTTGACCCAAACCGAGATTTGTAAATAGTATAAAAGTGATTATTTCGATTTTATGCGATTATTCGACTACTTCCATACTTTGCCTGATTAGAATGACTTTCGATTGTAGGTCACTGAACCTGTCTCAAACCCAGTGATGTTATGAAAAAAATGTACGGTTCGATTTTAAAACGCCTCCACTGAAAAAAACGACGGTCCCGTATGACGTTCTTCTCAAACAATACAACTTCTCTGAAACTTTTGTGGATATCGCCAAAAGTTCAAACTATTGGCTAGTGCTATTGCTCGGTAATACTTAAAATGCCTCACCCTGTGTATATATGTATATATATATATATATATATATATATATATATATATATATATATATATATATATATATATATATATATATATATATACTGTGTTTGTTCGGTGTATACAGGGTGTCCTGTTATGAATGGATAATCCTGCAACTGTTGATCGGTTAGATAATGTTCTACTATCTGCTGGAATTTCAGTTTAGTAAAAGTCCCACGTTTTCGAGATTTTGGGCTTTATGTTTTTGGTTAAAAAAAATCATCTGCTTTTAGTTTCTCGCATGCCATTTCTACAAATGATAGGGATCGATAATAACTAAGCAACTTTTTCAAGTAATTGGCACGATATACATAGTACATTTTTTTACACCGCAAGCTGGCAGAGTCAGATGTTCGAATTGGTTTGTATGGAAATTTTACATAAGATCGTTTTTCATAAAGTTTCCTTAACATTCAAGGTTAAAAAGAAGACTTTTCTAGATAAAACAAATAACCAAGAGTATTTTAGAAAAAACCGGGTCAAAAAAAGTTATTGTCTGTAGATTTGGCATGCAAAAACCAAAGGCAGATGATTTTTATCTCGAATGATTCAGAATTTCCACGACTCCAAACTCGGTCGGAAGCGCATCACAAAAACAAGCTGAAGATTGGCAAAAGCACGATCATCATCAAATTATTAATTATTATCGGATAATAGTACTTTACTATCTGGGGTATGAACTTTACGGTGGTTATTCCATGTGACAGGTCCAAAAGATCGAAAAAAAAAGTTTCCACAAAATGCAAAAAATGTGAGTGTTATAGGGACCCGGCATAGCAGACTAATGGTGGGTAACATTTTCTTTGTGTGAATCGTACTTGAACTTTTAAATGCGTTTTTCTCAAAACTGTATTTTTCGAATTGACTTCCATGATGTCTCAAAAACTATTAAACGGAATTCGCTCAAATTTTTGTGGTATAGTCAGCACATCTATAGTTCTCACCCGAACTAGAATATTTCTGACATCTGCCGTAGCTGAAAAGCCGTTTTTTTAGCTGAAAAAGTCGAAAAAAAATGACGAAACTTGGAACTTAACCTTTAAAACCGACCTCTGTGAATTTGGCACCCGAGTATCTCCAATCTCAATTTTTGTGGTGTTTTCCCAAGGTTTTCGTTTGTAGTTGATTGTAGTAAACTTAATTTCGTTTGTAGTAGCGCAGAAAAAAAATGTAGACCATCAAAAAAAACGGCATCCCGGAATAAAAATACCGAACATTTAGAATTTTTTTCACTCAAAATCGTTTGTAGTTGATTGCAGTAAATTTCTTTTATTTTATAGTTAAAAGGTTTTCTTTATTTTCCACAAAAATGAAAATCAGAAAATGAAACGACCGGCAAAAATGTAATTTTCCAAAATTTTAATTTTCGATTCTTTTACTTTACTTTTGTTCCAGCGATAGCCTCAGGTCTACAAATTGAAATGCCGCTTGATTTTTTTCACTTCAGATGAGCAAAACCTCCGGAATCATGGCAGCCGTCGACCAACTTTTTTTTTGCACATGAGTGTCCCCAAACGGAGTAAAGTCGATTCACTTTATTCTTTTTGTTTGATAAAATTCTGAGGGACTGTAAAAATGTTAATAAATGTGTGGTAAAAATTCAAAGATAGTGTGTTTTAACGGTTCATAAAAAAAAATCCCGATAAGTTGCTAATTTTTTTTAAGCATTTGCAACGAGATGCTGTCTCGGAATAACCGATTTCGTAGTACCTCGTTTTATTATACAGCTTTGGATGCGTCGTTTCTGCTTTAGGAAGACGCTCACACATGCGCATCCCTTCGCATTTTCACCATCTGAACAGAACCGTAATAGGGTGAGCTGCTCATTTTTCTCATTTTCACGTAAACTGAGAACCGTAATAGCCCACCCACCCCCCACTCCCGAACGCAACATTTGTTTTTTTTTATTACAAAATCGATCACTCGACAAGCTATTCTACCGAAATTGGCAAATTTAAACCCACCTGAATGTCAGTTCGAAGATTTTTCGGTATTTCTCTGAGGCCGAGATCGGCGCAGCGCGCCTGTATCATCGAGTAAGGATGATTGTAGCGGCACTTTTTTGCATATAGTTCGCGATCCGTCAGCAGTGTGGCGCGCGCCTCGCTCCCGAGTATCATGACTTCCTCCGGCCTTACCGCGGAGACCCCGGATGACAGCAGGAGCATCAAATTTATGACGAGGGCGAACATGTTGTCGACTGTAATGGTAAATCAGAACAGAGTGCGTGTTAACGAGCATTGGCTCCATGCAGGGTATAGGGTGTGGGGGTTATGAAATCGAACGCAACGCCGGCAGTGGACACAAATTGCAATAAACTCGGATATTTATGTGTCAAATCTGTACGAGCGTAGAACGAGATTTTTGCAATAAAAGTTCAGGCATTGTTTCATTAAAAATGGGCCACGACAGTTACCGTGCAATAAATTGCAAAAACAGATTGGAAAGGCAAATTGAAAATCAGAACAAGGCGACAAATGGTTAGCTGCAGTTTTACCTTCGAAGAAGTTTCATAAGGCGTCACAGAAATAGAAGTTTACCTTATGACATGAGCTTGAATTATTGATAATTCACAGTAACTCTAATTCATAATTTACAAAACATGACCCAAGTTTCAACGCAAGTTCAAAGTTGGGTCATGTTCTGTCCTTAACTCTTCTACGTCCCTGAAGTGTTCAGCAGATACCAACAGTTTTTTCTCAGATTGAGTTTGAGGTTGGAAATTAATATTGTGTTATACTCTCGCAGCCGGACTTGAAAATTATGCTTATTTCGGCCCGAAAACAAAGTTTTCTTTATTATAAAGGGTGTCTCAGAATGATCTGACATTTTAATTTATTAATAAAACGTATTATTTATTTGACAAGTACGAGTATTTTTATTTTAACATAAGGTACAAACGTGGAGGTTATGTGTGCAACACAATATCCGTTAAATGGCCGCTTCGTCCCTGTTTGCAAACGTTTACTCTTTTGACTAAATTCGACGAAAGGGGGTCTTCTCACTTTAGACGCTAAAAAAAGGCTATTGTCATGATTTTTTTATCGCTTTATACTATAGATATTGATATAAAAGTTGTTACACTTAATAAATACGTCAAAATAATTTTTTTTATGTATTTATGTAACCCAGACAAGCTTTAAGGGGTTAGGCCACAGTAACGGGTGTAAAATCGTGTGCGAATTTAACAATTTTTTTCGTATGAAAAAGTGATTATCAAGCTGTTAGAAAAGATATATATACTTTTTTTTGGATGTACAAAATGGCCGACTACTAATATTTTCTTTTGTTATCTTTTTTTAGGCGCTTCGCGGCGTAACATTTAGCATCCACAATTTTTTACCTAGAACAAAAAACAAAAATTCTCGTCAATCTATATTAAATACCTAGAGGAGCATGTATGGAATTTAGAAAATATTGTTTCATTCAAAAGTTGTAGGTATTTGAATGAATTTTCAGTGAAAAATTTCGTATAAAACTGCTCATAAAATGAAAAGTTTTCGATTAATCAGAAATTCCGTACGCACTTCTCTGCGAAATGCAATTAGGAACATAACTTTCAAACCGATTAATTTTAAGTAAATCGAGTGAAAATTGTTGAAGTTATTTGTCACGCTAATTGGAAAAAAGCTGTTTCGAGAAAAACGCGTTTAAAGTTTTAGGTACTCTATGGTCGTGCCAGAGGTGGGCTTACGTTATACGCTCAGTCGGTGAAAAAAAAATGTCTAGCTATAAATCGAATAGTAACTTATTCTTATGATGATAAAGCACCGCTTTAGCGGGGAAAAAATCGATTTTTTGAAAATTGGTTCTGGGGCCTTACCCCTTAAACGCGTTTTTCTCGAAGCAACGTTTTTTGACGGCTTGGTGATAAAATCTTCGAAACTACTGAACCGATCCTTATGAAATTTTAACCACATATTCTTTACAACTATAGCTATAGCGCATATCAGGGATTTTTTAAAATTTTGATATTTACTTTTTTTGGCCAAAAACGGTGAAAAAACACGTTTTTTTGTTTTTTCAAAAACTGTCCGCGATTTTGTTATTTTTGTATGTATAAAAAATAGTATGCTATGCGCTATAGCCATTAACATACTCAATCTAAAACCGTTTGATTTTTTTGTTTCAGTTGATCTATCTCCGAGATTTCATCAACAGCGCAGACCTACAATTTTTTAAGGAAATTTTTTTAACTGCCATTTTCGTCTATAAATAGTGATTTAAATAAATAAATACATTTTTTAATGTATTTTGAAAATGTATTTATTAAGTGTAACAACTTTTATATCAATATCTATAATACACTCAGAAAAAAGATTTATTATGTTCTAATAAATTGGCACATTAGAACATAATTTATTGGAAATTAATAAATGTTTACTCGTATGGAGACAGTTTTTATGTGATTGTAACTACAGCATTTATTCGGCGTCACGAAATATATTTTTTTACGTGCCGATTTTTCATATCAATTAAAAGCCATATTTAAAATAGAACATTTGAATAAATATTTCCTCAAATCAAATAAATACTACTTTCCAATCACGCAAACCTCTTATTTCGCGACTATGATACTATAATGCGCGCATGCGCACTTTGTCCTTCAACGCGACGGGCCCGACAGCAGGCCGCTCGTCAGATATAGCTTACGCATACGCTTACCATGTAGCTTCTTCCTATGCCCCTGCTTTTGGCACAAGTGTCAGTGTTGCGTTTCGGAAGTGAGAAACTCAAAAGTGGGGAATGATTTAGGTGTAAGTAAGAATATAAAGTGAGAAAAAAACGTTCGAGTGAGAAAATAATGACGGACGAAATGACACAATTCCTCGAAAAAAAACCAGTTGGGGTATTATGAAGAATCCTATTAGATGTTAAGAAAAGGTCTATTTGTCCGATATAAAACACCTATTTCTTCTAAATTATATATCCTTTTAGATGTTAAGAAAAATTCTTAGTAAATCTTAAACATAAACTTAAATGAAAAAAATTCTTAGCTGTTAATACAATCGTAGTAGGCCGACATACGAATAAGAAAACTTATTCGCCGGGAGACAAACTTCTTCGTCCTTAATAAATCTTTTTTCTGAGTGTATAAACCTATCAAAAAAATGCATGAAAATAGCCTTTTTTAGCGTCTAAAGTGAGAAGACCCCAGAAAACCCCAAAGAAAGAAGTCCAATGGCGTCAAATCGCACGATCTTGGAGAGAAATTCACATCGCCGCGGGGCGAGATAACACGATCATGAAACTTCGTCTGCAATAACTCCATTGTTTCGCCCGCAAGGTGGCAGGTTACGCCATCTTGTTGGGCGAATATGTCTTTCAAGCCCGTGCCGTTTATGCCATTTATCGGACATTGTGTTCAACACATAACCTCTATGTCTGTACCTTATATTAAAAGAAAAAAAATCGTACTTTTCAAATAAATAATACTTTTTTTAATAAATTTAAACGTCATGTATTTTTGAGACACCCTTAATTATAAAGTGGTGCCGCAACAATATGTTTGTTAAATTTGTAAAAAAGCAATTATATAGTTTTATTTTTCTCATCTTATACAAACATTAAAAGTGAACAAAGATATACATTTTAAGACAATGTTTTCCTTACTTCCTTTCACTTTACTGAAAGGAAACGCTTCGTCTCTCGCAATTAAATGCAATTGAGGGGGAAAATCCCTTTAGACGCCCGAAAATGAGTCTTTTTTCATGAATTTTCTTAAAGGTGATAAAATAGTCGCATCATTTTTAAATTTTGAAATTAACTTATTTCCACTTTCAAACGCTAAATTTTTCTTTCTTTTTTAAACAAAACAAAATAGCGGCGTTATAGGGTATTCTTTTAGGCGTCTTTTGAAAAACTGCTCATGTTATAGCTCAAAAAGTCATTGATCGATCTGGCTGAAATTTTGGGAGGTTTCTCACTATAACATTATTAAAGATTTTGATGAAATTTGGTATAAATCTTGCTCACCTTATTGTCTAAAAGATGACCCTAAATATTTTTAGGAAAGAAGTATTTTTTTGCACAATGTAGCTATTTTATTCAGAAAATTCTATCTTCTTGTTTCAACTCGTACCATTTTATCGATTTTCAACATTTCTCACTTTCTCTTGGTTCATATTCTGCATATGAGTGTTAATGAAAGAAAAATCTTCGTTGTTTTTTTTTTAGATTAATCCCGCCGACGCTGCGTGTCATGCCGTTTGACAACATCCGCCGCAACCCGTTTAAAAGACCAAGCCCTGCCGCCGCCATTTTTAACGATTCATAAAAATATAAAAAATACCATGTAACAGCCAAAAATAGTAGAAAAATAAGCCCTAAGTCTAAAAAATGGTGAAGAAATCTTTCCTTTAAGGGATCATCACAGTGTAAAATTGTTCAAAAATCAATTTTTTGCATTATCCGATAGTATAGACGGTTATAAACATGGCATGGCATCGCCGATCGATCGTAAGTAGACAATTTATAAGAAAATTCTTCCCTCCAATGTTGTGTCACATTTCGACACAACATTCTTCACGCCATTCTTTATCTTGCTATGGAAGCTTCTTTTTTTTAATCTTCATATTTTTTTTAACGGAAAACTGACGCAAAAATCGGCTTGATTCAGTACTTTTTTAAACCGCCGCCATTTTGTTAATTTTGATTTTAAAAAACCTCCATAGCAAGATAGCGGCTTTTATACCGATTAATAATCTTTTTACAAATTTTGTTTCAGATAACATTTACGGCCACAACCATGTCCACCGTGAAGACTCCTTTTTTCGAAGACATCTTCAACCGTTAAAAATATGTAAAAAAAAACATTTAAACATTTATTTTATGTTTTTTATGAGTGCTTTGATTTAACATAAAAAAATTAGACCGATTAGTGTATTTCAATCATCGAAAAAAATCGCGAAAATCGGATATTTTTCGACCCGTTACACTGTGATGATCCATTTAGAAAGATCGTTAAAATCAGCTATTTTTTCGTTGCCTAAAGGTATCCCCCCCCCTTAATTGATCTGCCCGTGAAGGGCTTTGGATCCATAAAGCACCGGTGGCCGAGTGGACATGCGAGCCCAGCGGTCATCAGCCACGCGGGCTAGCAAGAGAGAGAGAGAGAGCGAGAGAAAAACACTCGCCGCTTTCCCACTTTCTCGGGGGTCGTACAAAAATAGTCGCACGAAAGTTTCACCAAAAGTTTTCAGTCCGCAAACGAGCGTCAGAGAGGAAGAGAAAGAGATTAAAAAACAGTGAGAAATACAACTCGACGGCCGTTAAATCGGCTCGGGAACGAAGAGAACGACGTGACGCATCCATATTGAAAGTTTAGCTTGCAAGAAGAATTTTGTGATCGGATCTGGCTGAAATTTACTTCGACCTTTCTCTCTCTCTCTCTCTGTCTCTGTCCCCCTTTCTCTATTTTCCGTTGCCTCTCAGCGAGAAACGTTTTGAGAAAAAAAGACGACGGTTACTCGATAGCGAATACGTTTGAATGCTGAACAAGACTTGTACTGCGATACGAGCAACACGAGACGTATATGTGGAGCGTTACGAACAAAATGGACAGGGCGGAACCTGCGATAGTAAATTCTTCTGTTTCGAATAAGAAATTAGACGAAGCAATGAAGAATGGGTTTGATCGCCTAACGGAGTTGAAATGCATTTCTTTAAGACTTGAAACATTCTATTGATAATAACTGTACTGAATTTTTAAAGAGTTAAAAAGGTGTAGACATGCATCTTACAACGCAGAAGTGTGCCCTTCCCTATCGAAACCAGAGCCTAAGGCGTGTCCCCAGATACATATGAGGTATTCACGTGAATCCGGTGGACTTTTTCCCTGACCCCCACCAATTCCATTAATTTTTTTATCTGATTCCATTGACTCTAAAAGACACCCTGCTTTTTTTACATTTTTCGAAAATTCTCCGAAAAAACGCCTCGATTGAAAAATTTGAAAAAAAAAATCCCAAAAATGCGTGATTATATGTAAATTTTTTTTACATATAATCACGCAGTGGAAGTATGATTTTTTCTGTGCTTTCTGAGCGATTAACGTAAAAAAAATTCGGAAAATTCAAGAACCGCTTACTTCGGGCAGATACTTAAATATTTTGATACCCACAATGAATTTTTTTGACCATTTTTGTTTTTTTTTTTAATTTTTAAATCGGGGCGTTTTTTTCGGAGACATTTTTTTGTTGACTAAGCGTTGCTTAGAAAAAAGTAAAAAAAATCAGGGTGTCTTTCAGAGTCAATGGAATCAGATTTAAAAAAATTAATCGAATTTGCGGGGGTCAGGGAGAAAGTCCACCGGATTCACGTGGAATACCTCATACATATATTTGGGTGGCAGAATTTTGAGCTCTATTTTTTCCCTTTTTCTCACCATCCAATTATCTTTGTTAAAGAAAAAAAAATCGCGGAAGCTGCTAGCAGTCAAAACATATTTAGAGCTCGCTCAAGCTTCCTAAAAAATTAAATTTTCATTGAAAAATCGATTTTTTTTTCGTCCACTTCTCACCCATGAATTTTATGCTTTATCATTTTTAAATTAACCTCGCTAAAGCTCTGGCCGGTCAATGAATATTTAGTGGTCGCTCAAGATTTTCGAAATTCAGAATTTCTGCCAAAAAATAAATCTTGCATGCAGTACAATTCGTAGTAGCATAAAAATAAAATAAACAGCGAAGTGTTACATTTTCTGAATAATTTATTATAATAATTTGTAACAGACACCAATTAGACGATATGTGTTATTATGTATTATTGTATTATGGCGTCGCTCGTCACAGAGTATTTTGAAGCTCTTGAGTGATCACTAAATATTCATTGGCCGGCTAGAGGTTTTGCGAGGTTTGTTAAAAAATCATAAAGCGTAAAATTCGGGGGGGGGGGATGGACGAAAAAAATCGTCTTTTTTAATCTTAATTTGAATTTTTGGGAGGCTTGAGAGACCTTTAAGTATTTTTTTACCGCTCGCAGCTCTCGCGACGATTTAAAAAAAAAAGGTGATTGGATGGTGAGAAAAAGGAAAAAAGAGCTTAACGAAGTGCCACGTTCGAACATTGGATTCTGCACGGGGATTAACAGCAAAAAATATGCGTAGGTACTCTTTACGAATTTTCGATCGAGACGAGAAGTTACCAACCTTGCCCGAGGAAATGTGTAAAACTAATTGCAATTCCTCTTCAATCTCGAACTCGTAAAAAAAAATGTTCGTTCGAATGCAATATGCGCAGAAAATTTGCACACGTACATGTATATAGATATATTCGTATACGTAAGTGCATGCGAAGGTGGATGTTTTCGGATGTGTCGGAATTGTGTGTATATTCCAGTGGGAACCCGAGTCCCTTTGCTACTACGAACTTGACGGGCAAACTTCCCTTGCTGCAACTTCGGCAACCGTATATTATGCGTGTATGGGACATTCCACGTCGACCCGGCGAGCGGAAATTGACCAAGAGATTTCAACGTTTCTATAAATAAGTGCAATCATATTTTTAGAAAAAAAAACTATGTACTCCAAATAAAAATATATCGTAAATATATAGATTTGGAGGTAAGAAATGAGGAGAAAATTCTGGTATTCCTGTCGAACATTGTTTTTTATGTGTACATGAATCTGGATCAGAAAGCAGCCACTTATTGTTTTTTTTATATAGAGAATGAAAGAAGTATCAAACGGACGTGAAGAAGTACGATATTGTTTTTTTTATTTTTTTAATAAACATTGCAAGTATCAGTCATTTTTTTGGTTCCCGCGTTTGTTTCAATGGCGTTTAGACGAGAGGAATTCATAGACATTTTCGGGCAAAGAATGTGAATTGAAACGCCCCACATGTACATAGTCCCAGAAACACTATTTCCTCGGCGATGGTTCGTCAGTGGCAAAGTATCGTCGACCGAGTGCTATCGAATTTTGAAACTCGAACTTTCGCCCCCGTCCCGTAATTTCCGTCATTAAAACTTTGAAATCCTGTTAAAGCAAACTGGCAGACTGGGCGTCCTTTCGCAAGGAGTTACCGACGAGGATCTCGCTTTCTTGCGCTCTATCTCCCTAAACACACATGTACAGGGTGGACCACTCAACATGACCACCCCAGATATCTCCGTTGCCTTCAAAGTGACGAAAAAAATGTCAGAAGGTAATTTGATTGTTTTCGAAGGACTGATTGGTGAGAAATTCATTTTTGTCAAGGTCATCGTTTTTGCGTTCTCAAGGTCATCAATGGTTTTTCAAATGGGAACATGTTTTTTTTTATTAAGACGCTGTAGCTGATATTCAGACGAATCCAGCGACCAATGATAGCATGACCTTGAAATGATTTTTTACCAAAATACACGTGTAAAAACGGGAAATCGTGATGGTATTGACAATAAGAATATCCGAATAATGTAATTGAATTTTTTGTGCAGAACATTTATTGTAACAAATGTTCAAAGTGATGGCCATTCGCCTCGACATATTTTTGAAGACGTCGGATGAATGATTCTCTTGACCTTCGAATAGTTTCTGGTTTAATAGCGGCGCAGATTATCCAGCAGATACCGGATCAATGGTTTTTCAAATGGGAACGTGTTTTATTTTTATTAAGACGTTGTACATGATATTCAGACGAATCCAACGACCTATGATATCATTTCAAGGTCATGATATCACAGGTCGTTGGATTCGTCTGAATATCAACTACAACGTCTTGATAAAAAAAAAAAAACATGACCTTGACAGAAATGAATTTTTCACCACTGTATCAGCCCTTCGAAATCAATCAAATTACCTCCTGACATTTTTTTCATCACTCTAAAGGCAACAGAGATATTTGGTGTAGTCACGTTAAATGGTCCACACTGTATATATATGTAAACACAGATCCGAAAAGTTTCAGCGTCCCGTCGCTTCGCAGCAATGTGTCCGGCGATTCGCGCGAAGAAGTCGTCCTTACATTTATCGATCGTACGATCGATCGTCGAAAGTCACCCGATCACAATGAAACGTAAGATCACGGATGAAGTAGACACTCAAAACTTTTTCGTCGTCCCGAGAGAAATTTTATAGGATATATATATATATATATATATATATATATATATATATATATATATATATATATATATATATATTATAGGAATATATATATATATATATATATATATATATATATATATATATATATATATATATATATATATATATCGATAAAACATCACCGAAGTATGTGTACGTGCCCCCCCCCCCCCTGCGCTAAAAGAGATTTCCCAGTGGTACCACAAATAGTAATCAGAAAGGTTTGGAAACATCAATGTTTAGGTTTTCGAAAAACTTGTCCATCAGAAGCAGACTTCCCCGAGCGATTGGGAACGCTGCTGAAGTTGGCATCCTTGGAACGCAACGAAAATTCTTTTTATTTTATTTTCCTCACTCCACATATTTTTTAGCATTGGCTTGTTGACCTCTTACGATGATTCTAAAAAACAAAGTTTGATTATCGTAGCTCTCATCAGCCGGAAACATGTGAACGATTCGAAAAAAAAATTCCATTGCATCCGAACTACGAACATTTTGACATCGGTATGAGAATTTGACACGCGCTGAGAACATTCGACGCCGGGCGTCGCTTGCTGTAGTACCTGGTCGGGTTTTTACCGATACAACGCTGCTGCATACCGTGAGATGCCACTCTTGTGGAGTAGTCGTCCACGAAGTATACTCTACGTGACACACACATGCATTTTTGGAACAACGATCAACAATTATCGATGCAATAGTTTTCACAACTTTTCTCAGCCATTGTTGCACACAATGGAATGGATCGAGAGTTAAAACGTGTGTTTCTGTTGCGTATATCGACGTATATTTTGTTTTTTTTTAAGGCGTTATTACCGTCTGTCAGCTTGTTTTTTTAAGTAATTTTTAGGAATTTATTTTGCGAAAACTATCGAACCTACACTTCCGGGGTTTCTGATGCATATTAACACATATTTCAACTAGCAACACAAATTTTTATGAAATACTTTATCGAAATCTATACAGGTTATGCGGTCTTATGCAGGTCGTGGCGAGAGACGCTCATCCAATCGGGCGCACAGGTTGCGGCGATCCTAGTCGTCTGAAAGAGAAGAACAATTTTTTAAAAATCTATATGAATGTAGTTATCGCCTGAACTAGAACTGAGTACGAATTTTTTTTATCGGAATCGCAGCTGTTTGAATATTAACGTTCAATTTTCCCGGAAAATTGTCAACTAAAACATGAAAGCGAGGCCAAAATATTCAAGCTATCAGTATCATTCTACTTCAGACTATAGGTGAAAGTTTCCCTCGAAATGTCTGCAAAACCCAAAGTCAATCGGTCCAATAGTTTTTGAGAAAAACGTGCGCCCGACTTGAAAAATGACGTTTCCAGAAAAAACGTGTTTGAAGTTTGATATACATTTAGCACTGATACGGCTGAACCTACGGTGAATAACAACTGATTTAAGTAACTTACCCTTAATCAACTATACCGGGACCATACAGACCACCTTCCTCAGCTTCAAAAAAAGAATATTGAGCCGCACTCGCTTTTCTTCTGGCGGTCCGCGCCTCTTTACATGCCGTAAACGCCCGTCTGTTGGACCGTTGTATACGCTCCTTGTCTCTATACTCTGCGAATTGTTTTGCGTTAGGGCCGATTTTGAATCCCAATACATCCATAATTTTTAGGATTTGCTTGAATCCTTTATTAAAACTGACGACAGCTAAATAATTAGCAATATCTATGGTGTTTTTGCCCCAGTGCAAATGTATACTGACAGAGCTTTGCAGAGCTCAAAAGTGTACTGACTATTTGTAAGGGTACCTTGGGTATTGGACTGTACCTTGGGTATTGGGGCAAGGGATAGGGAAATTCCCCAAGCCGGTATACAATGGACACAACGGTCGAGGGGATGGCTACCTGCCGCGCCCCAACGCACCACAGCCTTTAAGCATCTGCAACTATGGGAGTTCTACGAATTTCAAATTAATATTTTCGAGACACATTCTCTGAACCCCAAACTATAAGAAAATGCACAAAAAAAATCGAATTTTTGAAGTTTCTAGACGGTAATATCGCCTTAAAGACACGCATGTCTAGAATATTATAGTCCTTCCTCTGACAGAGATTGACTATAAAAATGTTGCGCCATTTGGTCCAGTCGTTTGTGAGAAAAGTTGCAAAAACTTTGCAAGGATTTACCGGCGGCATCATGTATCATTGCGTTTCAATCTATAAGAAAAGATTCTGGATATCAATAAAAGTAAGGAAACCAAAGAATAATTAAAAAGAAAAGAATTTTCGTTACATTACAATTTTTTTGATCCAGCTGTTTTTGAGAAACGTCCAAAAATCTTTCATGGATTTCTTTACCAGCGTAAACGTGATTTACTTGCGGTAGATGCATATTTTTTCGTAGACGTATAATGTTTCAATGATTATTTGATTTAGTCAATTTAGCACTAACGCCGAAGCAATTCGACTTCTTCGAATTCCACGAAATCTGAACGAACAATTTCGATAGTTCGACAAGTTGGTAAATCCAAGATCGCCATCACGTCGTTTTTTCCAAAAAAGGATCGATACGATTCGAAACGCTCTTATCTCTCGTTGCCGAAGATGCATGGGGGTGGCACACAGGAGCAAAGTTACGATACTCTGCTGGGGTGTTTTCATTGGGGGCTTGAAGAACCGTACACGCTTTCGACAAGTTCTCCTCTCAGAATAAATACGGAAGATTTCCGAGACTCTTTCCATGGTTGGATGGATCCGAAGAGAGAAAATTTTCATCGCGGAAATGGGAGTGCGCCTTCGTATATCCGAGTTTTAGCGAGTATCGTTTCGATATCCGTATAGGTCCGATGGGAATTAACAGACTTTTTCACCCTGAGAAATAGGAAATCCACAATGAAACCTCGAAGTCGCGAGAGCTCGCGCTTTCGATGCAGGAAATGCGTTCTCCGATTACATCAACCTCTCTCCCTGCGCCCCACATTCTGTTATTTTTTTTCTTTTCTTCTTCTTTCGCTTGATCGGGCGAGAAAAATTTAGAACTGATGCGCTCGTCAAAATTCACTTGGACTCGGATCTGGCGATGTGAGAAATTCAGGCCGAAAGAGAAAGGAAGAAAGACGGAAGAGAGAAGGAGAGAATGGCAGAAAGGTAGAGAAACATTTTACGAGTGTCTTTTTTCGGAAAGGCCTCGCGACGACCACAAAAGGTCACTGATTATCACCTTTGCGAGGGAGTCTGCGAGTGACGAAGGTCAGCTAAAATAGTCGAATGCGGCAAACGCGCCCACTGCAATGACGAAAATAAAAATGCACTACGGCATCGCATTTGCACGAGGGCACAGGGAAACTATGGACAACCTGTGCCGATACGGGCGGCTATATATTTTACAGCGTTTCACGCAGAACATCACTTGGGTGCACCGTCCTTCGATTTTTGGAAACTATTAGATGCGTATTTTTTTATCGGCGGAAAAGCGGTTTCAAGGGCTGAAATGGGCTAGACGTAGCGTTGTTTCGAGATATCCGAAGCCGGCTTTCGCCGTTACGGCGAACTTTCACTTGTACTGAAAATATGCTTCCACATACACGTGCGAAATAGAGTGGAGGGTATTCCGACATGAAAATACAGGTACTGAAGAGCAAGGGGTAGTTTACCCCCACCCCCATCTCGTCCCACCGTCCTGCCGTGCCGGAAGCTTAATACAAATATGCAAGTATAAACAAACATAAAACTCATACTGCCGATGGAATGGCAGCAGTTTTAACGGAATAGATGAGCAAATATTTTAAACCGCGAGTGAGAAGGAAACGAGGGGGTGGTTTACCCTCTAAGACGAACGCAATAGTTTCGGAACACGCGAAAACATCAATTTGGAGATTGTAGAAATATTTTAAATCAGGAGGCACATCTAAACACAAAAAACAGCGGTAGAAAAATTCAAGCAAGGGGTGGTTTACTCCCTAAGCTTGCTATCCGCTAAAAATGGAGACGCTTAGAGTTCATTTTTATCCCGATTTCAAAGCGGAAGCTGTTTTATTCCATGGTATGCACCCCTTCTAAATGACGAGTGAGGAAGGAAAACAAAAGGGCAGTTTCTCTTTTAACGTACCCACAGTGGTTCAGCGTTTTACATTAAAGAAATTTCATTTTTGTTTCACAAAATTGGTGGACTTTCGTTTTTGTTTCACTAAATCGGTGAATCTTTGTGGGGGAAACTGCTGAATCACTCTTTGGCATGCCTCACTCCAGGGGGTGGTTTGGCCCCGTAAAAACGTTTTTGCGCCGATAAAAAAAAACATCGTGTCGACCAGTTTTTAATGCTTTACTACATACAAGAGTGTCGGCAAAATCTCGGACACCGAAGCGATGTTCCTTGTTAGTTGTGTTATGTCGGTGAAGATGCCAGATTTTTTACACAGCAGATCAAAATTGAATGAGAGTTCTCCTCGCAGGTAACTGAGATCTGTAGTTCCTGATAGTCTTTAGCAATAGTTATGGTGATTTTATTTAAAAAAAAAGATGATTATAAAACTGATCTGCTAACTCCCAATAGCAGATCATTTCCCAGAAAACCATAAATTTTCGGCAGTTTTTCTCGCATGAGGTTGAGTTCTATAGTTTCTGATAGTTTTCAGTCATACTTCTGGGGATTTTAGGAAAAAAAAGTGATTGAAAAAATAATTTTGTAGCTTCGCATGGCAATATGCTGATGCATATGCGTGAGTTCTAAGTGCTTTCTGTGGGTGACATTATAGTTCCAGTATTCTTTGATATATTTGAAAAGAGTTCTGACTTCTAGCTATTTTCGAATAATTATTAACAATTTTAACTGCATCTTAACTATACAAGTGTGATCTGCTGATGTATAGGCGTAAGTTCTGGGCTCTTCTCTATCGCTGTGTTATAATTCCAATAGTCTACGATGTATTCAATAAAAGTTCTGGCTTATAGCTATTTTCAAATAATTATTAACAATTGTTATCAACATCTTAAATATACAAGTGCGATCTGTTGGTACATGGACGTGAGTTCTTGGCGCTACATTATAGTTCCAGTAGAGTAACAGTGTGACCTGCTGATGCATAGGTGTGAGTTCTAGGCGCTTTCTATGTAGGACATTCTAGTTCCAATATTTATTTATGTATGCGAAAAGTGTTCCGGCTTCGAGCTAGCTTCAAATAATTATTAATAGTTTTTATCAACACCTCAACTATACTGTGTGGTACAGTCTCGTTCCAGCATTCGTTGATGTTTTTTTTAGAAGAGTTCTAGGTTCTAGCTATTATCGAATAATTATTAACCATTTTTATCAGCTCCTCGAATATACCAATAGAATCTGCTGATAAATAGGCGTGAGTTCTAGGTGCTTTCTGTGTGGTACAGTAGTTCCAGTATTCGTCGATATATTTTAGAAGAGTTCTGCCTTCTAGCTGTTTTAAAATAATTATTTCAAATTTTTATGAGCATCTGGACTGTACTGTAAGTGCGATCTGCTGATGCATGGACGTGAGTTATAGGTGCTTTCCGTGTGGTACATTATAGTTTTAGTATTGTTTAATGTATTCCAGAAGAGTTCTGGCTTCTAGCTATTCTCTAGTTAGACATTATTTGAAAAAAGCTAGAAACGCAGTCTTTTTAAAAATACATAAAAGAATACCGGAACTATAATATCCTACACAAAAATCACCAAGAACTCACACCTATCCATCAGTACGTTAGGTACACTTGTCAGGCGGGGATGCTGATAAAAACTCTTAATGATAATTTGAAAGTAGCCAGATGCGAGAAATCTTCTCCCATACATCAAAGAATACTGAAACTATAATGTACCACAGTGGAAATATGGTGTACCACACAGAAGGCACCTAGAACTCAAACATATGCATTAGCATTTTGCTACGGGAAGTTACCAGATAATTTGTTTAATCATCTTTTTTTACGAAATCACCATAACTAATGCTACAAACTATCAGGAACCATAGAACTCAACTGCATACGAGAACTCTTATTTAATTTTCATCTGCTGGAAAAAGATCTGCCAACTTCACGGACATAGTTGGATACCATCTCGGAAACTCTGTACAACTGATTCCCGTTGGATATCCGGCGCGCAAATCAGTGCGCGACTGAGCGGTCACCCATCCGAGTACTGGCCCTGGGAAACGCTGATTGACATGGGAAATCGTCGAAGTTGCCTACTGACCGTGCGTTCAATACTGCCTCCCGGTCAGCCTAATATTATTTTTGCTTACCGTGCATCGAAAATATAGTTGTACGAAACGAACTGTAGTCCTGTATTGGCCCATACATACATGAAGACAGTTTTACACGTGGCTAAGGTCGTGGCCGAGTTATCGGGCAGGACATTAATGAAGAGATACTCGACTCTCAGGTTGACGAGAAAGCGTCCGCATACGTTTGAAAGATATTTCGGGCACACGTATATGGGTACAGCTATAATTATAGCTCTACGAGCGAGTACAGGCCACTCATCTTTTTATTTCCCGCGACGTGCAAATTTTTTGCATATCCACGTTCCAATTATCGCTCCTTGAGGTATCTCTTCCCAAGGATAAATCCAGAACCGACAATAAAACAAACTCCGACAATAGGAACGAAAACTTTGGACCACAAATTGTGATTTGCATCGGTGAAACGCAATGAAAATTCATCTTACTTTAAACACCATTTTTTTTTAACAGATTCAAATTGTGTCAAGCACTGAAACGTTCTTTTTTTGGATTCTCATCGAGGAGCTACGAAAGATGGTATTGAAGTTTGTTTTAAGCAACGAAAGCTCCTTTTAATATTTGATTACCCTTCTTTTTATAATTATTAGGGGTGTGAGGGTACGTTAACGTGAGTTTTAAATGGACAAAAAACCCAAAAAGACCAAGATTCAACGCCTTGCGTTTATTCGAAGCGGGAAGAATGTAGCTTCCATTTGACATTTTAACATTGAAAATATCTTGATTAGTTTCAGAGATATAAGCGTTTGAAAAACAAGTTGTACGTGGAAAAAAATTGAAAAATGACAAAAAATGAAATTCGGAAGAATGAATCGCCGACATTACCAGTTAGCACTAGACAGAATTAATGAAAATTCGGGGAGGAATCTTGCTTTTATTCAGTTTTTCGACATTCAAATATCTCGATATTCCCTGAAATGCGAGTGTCTTAAAAGAAGTTTGCCGGAAAAAATTGTAAATATATAAATAACAAAAATACTAAAGTTATTAAATAAATTATTTGTATTTCTTACGAACTCCAACCTATCGGCGAAGGGTAGAGAACATAAAGCTGGAGTCTACTTCGTCCGTTTTGGTATGTTTCCGTGGCGCTATCTATACTATGAAACGAAATTTTGTTCCGGCAATACGACTTATCGAGTACCCTATGTGAGACGAGTACTCGAAAAACTCGGGTACTCGATAAAGTTCGAGTATACCCGACCGATCACGGGTACCCGAAAAAATTCGGGTACCCGAGTTTGTCGGGTACCGGATCGGATCATAGTCTAATTACCCGATCCGACCCGACCAATTCTGCTACCCGCACACCCCTAATAATTATAGAAGATATTTTTTTATATTTATATATTGTGGATCGCAAAATACAGATCGTAAAAGATGGTTGAAACATTTTGGATAGAAAAATCTGCCAAACGAAATTAAGGGGCTTCATTTTACTACCTAAAGGCGTGAGAAAAATTGCCAAATTTCGGTTTTTTTTTCTGGGAAACGGTTGGTGAAAAAGAAACACATTTTTTAACACAAAGTTATATAAATATTGAGGGCCTTTAAAAAAATACAGAAAAACGACAAAAAAGTCGGTGGACATAATATCTCGAGAACGCAACTTGATGGATTGTTTCCAAATATTCAGAAGATACGATGAGAAACATTTAAAGGTCGTTGACGATCTCACTTTTTTAAATCGATCTTCATTTTTTAATAGTTACGTAAAAGTGACGACTTTTTTCCATGGATTTGTATGCTGGAGTTTTAATGCGGCGCCACTGTGTTAAAAAAAGATGATTTAAAAAATCAACGATCGTCAGGGACTCGTATTTATGGTTAACTTGAATAACCCGTTTCGTTTTTAGATTTCAAATGGACTGTTTAAGCCGGAGAGTACACCGCTAAACGTTGCGAAAAAAATTTCATCATCCGCCGGCGACCGTGTATTTGTTGTTTTTCAGTATTTTTTTTTAAGGCTCTCAATATACAAATACCTGTTGTAAATGAATAATCCGACGGAACTGTCGATAGGTCAGATCATGTCCTACTACAGTCGAACCTCGATATAACGAATCTCTAGGGAAGTTCGTTATATAGAGTTTTTGTTATATTGAGGTTTCGTTATATCAAGATCATGTTCCTTAAAATGTTCTTTAAAACAAATATATTCGTATTATAAATATAGGGATATTTTGAAAAGAAAGAATGTTTTAAACTGGAGCAATGTTTACAAGCAATTAGAAATTAGAGCATAATGTATATTATTAAGTCGTTGTAACAAGGTGTCGGGTGTCTATCGGAAGAGAATGGACATATCTTCGTTATATCGAGGATTTCGTTATATCCCAAGGTTTGTTATATCGAGGTTCGATTGTAATATATGCTGGAATTTAAGTTTAGAAAAGTCCCATGGTTTTCGAGATAAAAATCATGTGCTTTTGGTTGCTCGCATGTCATTTCTACAAATGATATCGTTTTTGGCCCGGTTAAAAAAAAAAGTCTTCGCTTTAACCTCAAATGTTAAAGGAACTTTATGAAAAAAAGATCCAATACAGAATTTCCATACAAACCAATTTGAAGATCTGACTTTGATAGCCTGCGGTATAAAAAAAAATTTACTACGCATATCGTGCCAAATACTCTAAAAAGTTGCTTAGCTATTGTGGATTCGTATCATTTGTAGAAATTCTATACGAAAAACCAAAAGCAGATGATTTTTTTTGAGAAATAACAAAGAGCCCAAAATCTCAAAAATCGTGGTACTTTAAGGGGAGATATACACTGTGACGTGTTTTTTTTTTTTGGTACTCCGCTGACCCGCCTGGCATGGTGGCGGCTGCAGCAAAACCGTCCGCTGGCTCGGGGCCGTCATCGCGATCACGACATGATTCCGTAGGGTTCTCTAAGCAACGTTAGGATTTAACTTTAATATTCCGTTTGTTTCTTTATTTTCGCCACCTCAACGTCTGGCTTACACGAGCCAAAGTCCCAACGGCCAGGAAGAGCGAGAGGGAAAGAAGACGAGGCCAAATATTCTCCCAAGGACAAAGATCGGGAAGACGCGGTGGCCCAATTATGGTCAAACGTTCGGAAAGACGCAGATTCCCGCGAAAATTGCCTGCCCAGGGCGGTGATTCACGCCGCCCCCCCCCCCCCCCCCCCCGTTTCTTCTGGCCAGTAGGCCTATTCTGTAACTCGTTATATCTCGGTAACGACAGTTTTCGTTATCGTTAGCTTCCGACAGCCAATTGCATGCATGTTCCAAGACGAAAGGGGGCCTCTTATTGGCTGTCGCTAGCTAACGATAACGAAAACTGTCGTTACCGAGATATAACGAGTTACAGAATAGGCCTACAGGGGCCGAATTGTCACCCTCGGCCGATAATAAGTCTGGCGTCGGTCGCGGTCCTTATTCCCGTCGTCGCCAAGGTCGACCGTTACGAAACATCATCCAGGGAAGGACAAGGCTCCACTAGGACATGAAATACGGCCCGCGGGAAGAGCGGTCTTTTCATTCTCCGTTACGGGAGGTTCAGGATTCGAAATCCGCGCTTGATCGATAAGCGCACTCCAAAAAATTATTCGACACGGGCCTATTCTCTCTGGTGTAATCATAAGAATAGGAACTAAAGACAAGGTGGGGTGTACGCTTCTCTCACGTCGGCCGGCTTTTGCGTTAGCTTCCTGCGAGGTGTCGAGCCGGACGGCCGTGAGCCGGGACAATGGGAAGCGACCGAATTACGCAGCCGCCGAGCTTGGCCATGCCTTCGGCAACAATCCGGGTAATTTTCGGCCGTATGGTCGGCTCACGATCTCGCGCATCTTTACCGTGGTCACGGCCTTCTTTCGCGTTCCCGTAGAGTCGTTTTTCTTAGTCCGTGTTTCATTGCTAGCGTGTACCGTTGGGGAAAACCGTATCGTGGTCGCGCGCGGGAAGCTCCGTATCATTTCGCGTCGGACTGTGTCCGAAATCCTGTTTCGCGTGTTATTGTTTGCATGAGCGCATGAATGTACGAGTTAAGAGCCGTGAAGCGGAGCCTGAACGGCGGGAAAGGGTGGACGATTTTTCCGAAGTCGAGGAACCCCTCACAGAGAGCCGACCTTCCGTTTACCAGCGGGACGTGGGCTCGAACCCGTGCGGCGTCCCGTCATTTTCGCGTCATATATCGGGTGTCCCTTTTCCCGACACAGGGACTTTCCCGGCTCTGTCACGGGGGAGAGGTTGCTGGGGATCGACGTTCGTGGTAAGTGGCGACCGGGGATTTCGTTCGAGATATGATTTTGGGTATCGCTCGGCCGGGTAA
Source organism: Ophion slaviceki (assembly GCA_944452715.1). Taxonomy (NCBI): domain Eukaryota; kingdom Metazoa; phylum Arthropoda; class Insecta; order Hymenoptera; family Ichneumonidae; genus Ophion; species Ophion slaviceki. Next base: position 12,223,878 of record OX101790.1, read on the forward strand.
CCGTCTAGCGGGGGCCCGGTTATTTTTGTGGTTAAAAAGAGGCCAGTAGGGGAGAGAAGGAGGTGGCCAATGACGAGCTCGGGATAATATTGTTTGCGTGTGTAGGCCCCGGTCGGGATTGCGTGTGAGTGTATTCGCGATTGATCGTTTCATGGCATTTTGCGAGGGCCTTTCTATTTGTTATCGCCCGGGTTCTTTTTCCCGGTATTAAATTGTTGCGAAAGAGCAGTGAAAATAAATTATTGTTAAAGTGTTATTTCGCGGGATCTTTCTTGCCGAGCGTGGTTGACACCTAACCCATCCCCTCTACCTTATTCACGAGGCTGCAGTTTGGCCGGACACTGCGTTCCCTTTTCTCGTCCCGACAAGCCGATTTTCGGCTGGCGCCCTTTACAAATTGTCGGGATAGGAAACGGGAAGTTTTGTGACTATCTCGGTCCTTTTCCCCAGTTCCCTCGATTTGGCGGTCACAACATCTAGATAGTCGAGGTCGAGGATTTAGAAGCTATGAACATTCCGTCGACCGTAGAAGACCTACACTATGGGCCTGGTATCGATGATTCCATGTAAATTGACAAATTTCATGATTTATTAATTCCCAAATAATCAAGCGCGTTTTTCTCAAAACCACGTTTTTCAAATCAGTACCCAAAATTTCTCGAAAACCAATGAACCGATTGCCTTGAGGTTTTTTGTGGTTATTCTATACACCATTATCTAGTACTTGTCATAGGATTGTTTTTTTCGTTACATCGTTTTTGTTTTGAAGGCAAAATAATAACTAATTTTTGGCCCAAAAATCACTATTTATGTTCAAACGTCCGCCATTTTGTCATAAATCGATATTTTCAAAATCGGCTATGTCAAGTACTAGATTATAGTATCTAATTTAATCATCTTTTCAGTTTGACATGATCTGAACTATCGACAGTTGCAGGATTATATATTCTTAATACACCATGTACAGGGTGCGGCAACATAACTTCCTTTTTTAAAATGCGCGCCATTCAGTCGGTTGATGTCGTAACAAAGCGCTAGTGGTCTCGTTCGAAAGGGGGGACTCTAAAGTTTTATCCCGACACAGTTCAATCGCCATCATGCGTTGGAACAGTGAGGAGGGTGCTGTTGCCGTTGAGGCCTACTTTTCAAGTGGATGTTCTGTGATCGCAACCCAGCGTCGGCCCTTGGTTTTTCCGATCGTTCTGTGAGGAGAATTCTTCACGATGATCTTCATTTTCATCCTTACAAAATGGCGATTGTGCAGGAACAATGGCTGTTTCGAGGGAACACTTCCCAGAGCGCCTCATCTCAATTAGGGGCGATTTGGCGTGGCCCGCCCGCTCTCTCGATTTGGCCCCTTGTGATTTTTTCTATGGGGTTTTTTGAAATCCCGTGTTTATGTGAACGGTCCAAAGACCCTACAAGAGCTGAAGACCAACATCTGTGAAGAAATTGCCAACATAACACCTGCTATGCTGGCAAGAGTCATGACCAACGGCAGAAATCGGTTTACTCAGTGTGTGGAGAATGGGGGACGTCACCTATCTGATTTGATCTTCAAAACTGTGTAAAACAAAACTTTAGGCATGCGCCTTCATTATAAAAAACAAATAAAAATGTTCTGATTCATACAATGGGTTTTATTAAGTTTCGAAAAAAGGAAGTTATGCTGCCGCACCCTGTATGTACCGTTCGGTTTGAAAAAATTGGTTTCTTTTTCACCAATCGTTTGCCAGAAAAAAACTTCAGAATTTGGCCACTTTTTTCGGGCCTCTAGGTAGATGTTACCCCTTAAAGGAATTCAGATACATTAAGAGGAAAGGCCACAGTAGAATTTTCAAAAAATTGATTTGTTTTTCGCTAAAACGGTGCTTTATCATCATAAGAAAAAGTTACTCTTCGATTTATAGCAAGAATTTATACCTTCTTTAATAAAAGATTTATACCAAACCGGTGCGATGGTCTAGTGGTTAGCGTGCTCGCCACTAAACCAGCGGACCGGGAGGTCCCGGGTTCGAATCCCAGTCGCGTACATTTCGTCGTGAAATGTTTTTTTTCGGCATTTCGCGGCGAAATAAGACTAGTTCCACGACTGGGGGGCGAACTCGATGACCGGCTGTATTGGTACAGGTTTTCCGCAGTTTCCCTATACCCATGACAGAAATGTCATGATGAATATAATACAGAGGGGGAAGTCGGCTGCGGCCGCAAGGGGGGGAACAGGAAGAAAGATGGAGAAAAAAGGAGTAAACAGTAGAGGAAAGAACGGCTAATGATGGGAAAAGAATAGGTAACAAACGCGAAAAGCGTGTACCTAAGGAAAAAACCAATTAATTAAAAGATTTATACCTAAAACTTCAAACGCGTTTTTCTCAAAACAGCTTTTTTCCAATTGGCGTGACAAATGACTTCAACAATTTTCACTCGATTTACTTCAAATTTAAAAGTTATGTTCCTAATTGCATTTCGCAAAGAAGTACCTACGGAATTTCTGATTAATTGACTTTTCATTTTATGAGCAGTTTTATACGAAATTTTTCACTGAAAATTGATTCAAATATCTACAACTTTTGAATAAAATAATATTTTTAAAATTCTATACGTACTTCTCTAGGTATTCGAATGTAGATTGACGAGAATTTTTGTCGTTTATTCTAGGTAAAAGATTGTGGATGCTAACTGTCACAATGCGGATCGCCTAAAAAATAGATAACAAAAGAGAATATTGGTAGTCGGCCACTTTGTACATCGAAAAAAAAGAAAATGTCTAACAGCTTAATATTCATACTAAATAGATGTGTAATTAATTTTATGAGTGAATCACTTTTTCATACGGAAAAAAATTGTTAAATTCGCACATGATTTTATACCCGTTACTGTGGCCCAACCCCTTAAACTTCGTTGGATTCCAACGACGCAAACTTCAACCTCATCGCAAGAATCAAGATGATACTGCCGTCAGCGGCGACATTGCTGTCTCCCTTCCGCCCATGATGATTTTACATTATTATATGACGCTACCGTTAGATGCCACCCCTACAGAGGCCACGTACACAATGTGCACTCCCTGTAAGTTAGCAACACCCACGCATTTATCACGATTATCAACAATTACCTGCACGATAGTTTTCTGAAAGTACCTCAGTTATTTGTTCACAGAATGCGATTATTAGGATGTCGTAATGCGTGGTTCTATCGTGACTAGGTCGAGTTTCTCTTCGATTTGCGATAAGCCCAATCGAAAGTTCATTTCCGAACCTCTTTCGATTGCCGTTTCCCGTGGTAAATTGACCTGTAATTCCATTCAAAGTTTCGAAGACGTTGAATAGATTTCCGCATATGAAGATCCTGTTCAATAAATGAAAAAAATAAGTCTAGCTCGGTCCGTAAGCAATCTGTACCTCGTGACCCGCGTTACACCGACTCAGCGGAAAAAGCTTCCGCGACGCTCTCTGGCTTCGCGCCCTCCTCATTTCTTCATTTCCGCTCGTCTTCATTTCCTGCTTCGTTTTTTTTCACGAGTTCTTCGTGGCCCGAAAGTCTGACGCGTCTCGTCGCGAACCACTTCGTTTGCGAGCGCTCGATGTGACAGCAAAGTGAAGACAAACGAAATGGAGAAAACGCGGGGCACAGGTCGGGAGTGGGGTGCATCCAGTAAGAGTTCGAGGGAGAGATGAAAACCAAAAGTAAGCACACACGTACACACCCATACACACGGATGTCACCTGTTCGACCGCAAAACTCGCCCGAACGTCATTCCAAACGTTCAGCAGAGTGGATGAAGAGATGACGAGAGAAAAACAAACGAAAGAGACGGGGAAAAAGAGAAAAAAAAGATTAAGAGTCTACCGCGATGCCGAAGAGAAAATACGGGGACCATCATTTCCCATTCCCGTATGTAATTCCTCATCCTCATCCTCATCCTCATCCTCTCTCTCTCTCTCTCTCTCTCTCTCTCTCTCTCTCTCTCTCTCTCTCTCTCTCTCTCTCTCTCTCTCTCTCTCTCAACTCTCTCTCTCTCTCTCTCTCTCTCTGTCTTCGTCTTCGTAATCTCTCGACACGCTCGCTTGTATGTCCGCCCAGTGGTCGTTGTCACGGAGGAGTGAGGGGAACGATTTGTTAACCGCGACCCACAAAAGTGTCCGAGAACGCCGGAAAATATGGCAAAATGTATGAATCCTCGAGGGATGTGATCTACCGCACATCGTCACGATGTCATTTCGAAATGACTACTTCGGTTTTATTATTTTTATCGATTTGGTCGATATTTTCCACCGCTAAGATGGAAAGCTCTCCGTGTGGATCACCCAAGTTTATTTCCGGGTGAGATTACGGAGCTTGGGGACTATTGCGTATTTATTTTAGGGAAAACGGATGTGACGGAAATTGACCAACATCGAAACTGTTTTCGAACGCCGTGCTTACGAAATTACGAGAAAAAGTATTTTCTTTGGAGCCCACTTTTAACTTCGAGCAGTTAACTGGGCGATGACGAACGAATATTTTTCGTTTATCTTCCGTAGTACGATAAGAGTGAAAATGTGAAACGAGAACGTTGCCCAATTCCGGGGCAATCGACTACGAATTACCGACACGGCTTTTTTGCCGCTATACATGGGAGATATAATGAAAAAGTCAAATAATCTTACGTGGAGACGAAATGCAATGAAGACACAAAAAGTTTTTGGAAATTTATTCAAAAACGGGTCGGCCGAATGGAAAGTTTTCAAAGTGAACGTTGGATTGCTTGAGGAAGACCCGATGAGTCGCGGATATTATTGAGAGAAACAAAATTAGGTCATCTTACCGCGGAGGAGGTAGCCGAAAAAGGTCAGGAAATGAACTTTCCGTCGAGCTAATGGCAAATCGAAGAGCAACTCGACCTAGTCACGATAAAATCACGCACTCTGACACTCAAGGAGGTTAGAGCGATCCACATATCAAAAAATGCGTACGAGGTGTACATTTATTCAGTAGATGCTAATTTTCCATAAAATATATCATCGAAGAGCAAAATTATGCATTTTTATATTTTCCTTACGTAAATAAGAAACATTTTTGTGTTGCTACGAACTTAAAAAAGTATAACATTATCGACGATTGTTATGAAAAAACGACGTCAGCGAATGTTTTATACAACTCAGAATCAAATTTTGAGTAATTTCTAATTATGCCCATTTATATGTATGACACGAGATTATTTGTTATTACCATTAATTAATATTAAGTGTTGCCGAGATACGGCAACATCGCGGACATTAAGGTTGGCAGCAATGATCTTCATTCGCAAGCCGAGATTCGTAATCTTTCATCAAACCTCGATGGTTCAATATTGAATATATATGGTATGGGCGAGATGGGTTCTCTTTCTCTAAATGTTTACAAAGGTTTAGTTTGCATTAATCCGTTGTTAGAAATCGTTTTTCTTGGTGCTAAATAGCAAAAAAAAATAAAAACACACAGTAAAATTACATATATTAAATGATTTTTTATCGCTGGTGTTGTAGGATGAAAAATGTCAAACATTCGTAAAGACTCAGTATAGTCTAGAACAGAGGTTTTCAAACTGGGCGTAGCGGAGAGCGGTCAGGAGCGTCGCGACGCTGTCCGAAAGAATTCGGAACCAAGACCGAAAAAGTTTGAGAACCCCTGGTCTAAACAAATATATATACATATTTCTTCAATCTTGGATTGTGACTAATGCTCCTCCTTAAGCCGATGCATTCTGTGAAAAAATAACTGAGTAAAGTTCCAAAAACTACCGGACAGGTCATTGTTGGTAATTGTGACAAAATGCCTGTGTATTGTCCACACGTACAGAGTACATTACTCTGCATGAGTGGCATCTAATGGTAGAACGTCAGAAAAAGACGCGATATTGATAAATATTTTCTGTGTAATTATTATCCGTTTCAGCACGCGATATTACGGAATATTTTAGTAGAATCTTTTATCTTTACCTGCAGACGCTTCGTCTCGAAGTGAGATATCTTATCAAGTTTTAGTGCGGTACGTTCTAAAGACAGTGGAATGGTAGGTTTCGGAGTTCTCAGAGTTAAAGAAAATCCCGTTCAACCTCTTGATGGTGCTGAACTTTTCATCGGTGGGATGCAACGAAATTCCTGTCATTCTTTTATTTATTCATTTTTAATATCATCCGAAATATTTTTGCAGGTCTACGGAAGTTGCAGCGGTCCAGTTGAGTTAAATGACGGTTTATGAATCTTAGCATTGAAAATGCTTTAAAAACTGGATATGTTTATTGAGGTAAGCTGGGTATAGCGGTCTCATGAGTCAGCTAGATGTCACACGAAACTAACGCTATCCCCACTCTACTGCCACTGTGTTGTAGTAGAGTGGGGGGTGCTGCGACATGCTGAATGCCTGTGATTTGTTGAAAAATGCCCTCCCCCCACCCAATTCTAATCTTGTTATTAATCAAAAAATTATATTACCTCAATCTGTGAGTATTTTTCGAAAATTAATCAAAATCAACCATATTATTCACGTTTACCTGTTTTTTTTATTACCCGTAATGTCTGATTACACTTTCAATGCCATGAAGTAATTGCACTTTGTGTAATATCTATAGATTCTTTTTCAATAAACCTCAAAAAAATGCATGCAATGTATAGATTTATTCTGTAAAGGCTAATTTTTGATACAATATACAACTAAAGAGGAAAATTATACATTTTTATGCTTTTATTACGTGAATAAGAAAAACTTTTCTGTTACTACCAACTTGAAAAAGTACACCATTTTTTTAAATGTTCACAAAGGTTTAGTTCGCTTTAATCCGTGGTTCGAAATAGTTTATCCTGGTGCTAAATAGCAAACAAAAACTACATCACCAGTAGTGTGAGGGTCTCGCCACACGTTAAATGACGTATTTTAAACTATTTTTGATCTCCGGTATTTTGTGGTGAAAAAATATTTAAAAAATCGTAACGACTCAGTATACTCTATACAATCAAATATAGATCTATATTTTTTTTCAATCTTGGATCGTGGCTAACGCTCCAACCTCCTTAAGTGGTGGGTCACGACATAAAAAATCTCAAAAAAGTTTGATTAAGTTTTGCTGCTCCGGATCTGGCAAAAAATGAAGGCAACTCAAAAAATAATATTTTCGACATGATACAACGCTGCAAGCTTCAGCATCATCGACGAGGTTATCGATAAACTCGTCGCCATTGGAAAATAACACGGAGGGAATTGAACTAAAAAAATTTCGTGACATCGATAACCTCGACGTCTCTGGAGAATGATTCGTCATGGGAGTGTTGAATATTTTTTTTCTCAGGAAATACAATATTGAGAAGGAAAAAAGATCTATACTACCAGCGAAAAGTACGCTAAGAGAAATGTATGGATTTTTTAATCATATTTTATATTTCCTTGAAGGGAAAATAATATTTTATATCTATAGTTACTGTCAAAAGTATAGCACTGCTTATTGATATTTTGGCAGTTGCATAAAGTGTGCACATTTGTTAACCGCAACCACTAATTTTACAACCATACGTTGATTGTTCAATGCTACATAATATACGAGATGTTATGTAGCATTGAACGGCCCCAAAGCTATATAATATAGTAGGTTTGGGGCCGTCCATAAATTATGTTATTCTTAAATAGGGGGGGGGGGGTCTGTTCATTGGATGAACAGTCTGTTCATCTGTCTGTTCATTGGATGCTTAAATGGATTTTTGGCGCATTGCAATGGTTTTATACCATGTAATGGTGATTTAATCTGAATCTATTATATGATACGACCTGGCATATGCATAGAATTGTGTGTCCTACAAGAACAGAAGGTCCCATGTAGGTTTCGCCAATCGAACCGTAACGGCCAATACTTGGTCCAATGTTGGCGGGCGATGATCGATTACCCAATTGAACGCCAATGCTCGGCTGAGTATTGACTAGCCAACATTGGTTTGCCGATGCGAGGCCAATGTTGGGCCAAATATGGACTCGCTAATCATTGGCTTATCGATACGAGGCCGATGTTTGGCGAAGTATAGACTGGCCAATCATTGGTTTGCCAATACGAGGCCAATGTTCGGTCAAGTATAGACTCGTTCATTATTGGTTTATCGATATGAGGCCGATGTTTGGCGAAGTATAGACTCGCCAATCATGTTTTTGCCGATACGAGGCCAATGTTCCGCCGAGTAACGCATGATCGAACCGCAATTCGTATATTGACGATTCATTGTTTCGTGACGAAATCATTGAGAGACGAGATAAATACTTTTTACGAGTCCATTGACCATTATTCTTAACAAATATACTACCAAATCAATGCACTCACTGTTGGCCGATTCTCGAACGAGCTCATACGCGACACTCTGCCGATTTTTGTGAACCATTCTACACTGACAGAAAAATTCTATTAATATTAACTAACCGCGTCTATTTATTTATTTTTTATTTGAATTAACTAGATTTTTCGTGGAATCAAATTTTTCCTATTGCATTCCATTATTGGACTTATTCATTTTAAATATATTTATTTATTCAAATTGAACTTGAACTAATGAACTAATGGTCTGCCTCTATTGCAACACACATATTAAAGGGTTGTGGGGGTAGAGAGGGTTGAGAGAGAGGAATTATATATATATAGGTTAGGTTTGGAAATTCTATAACATGTCATTCGATAACACTCTCTAATTATCACAAAGATATTAACTAATTGATATAGTTTATGTGATACAAATAATTATGAGAGTCCATTTGGTCTCTTATGGCATTTCTGCGATTCAAATGTTACGAGCACTCGGTAGCATAGGGGCAGCGTGCTTGGCTATGAGTAGGTAGGTTCAACGTTCGAGTCCCATATAGGTGAAATATTTTCTTCGAACTAATCGTTTCGAAAGACCCGGTAATGACGAATTACAATACAAAAATAATTAATTTTTTTTTGACAGTGCAGGACTAATTTTGGTGATCTATATCTGGTCACAATTATCTGCCAAGACTCGGTCGATAATCGGGCCAAACTCGAGTGCCAATGATGGCAATCTTGACGGGGACTTGTTGGCCGATTCTTGAATGAACTCCTACGCGATGCTCGGCCGATTCTCATAAGCCATTCTAGGTCCAATATTGATTGCGAATATCGGCCCCTCCTATCATCCGAGGCTCGGTCGATGATCGGGCCAAGCTCGAGTGCCAATGTTGGCAAGCTCGGCGTCGAACATCGGCCAATCGTTGGCCACTACCGATCACCCTACATAGGGTGAACTACAGGAAGAAGTTTTGAACTGATATCCTAACTTTGCAATGTAACAAACATACTATGTAACAGTTTGTAAGACACGCATGGTTCTTGAAACTACTAAGCCGTGATTGCTCCGACTGCAAATGTTTTACGCCTCCGCTATAAGTAAACATGGCCATAGTTTTTGCGAATCGTCACTTTTCATATGGGGTTGAAGTTTGCATCGTTGGAATGCTCCAAAAATTCTTTCCATTTTCTCATCTATATTACTATCCAAAATCATATTTCGCAGATTTAGGTTGCAAATGACTGAATAATAATCCCAAAAAATGTTTGCGTGATTTTCGTAGCTCATATCTACCCAAGGAAATTTGGGGAATCAAAAAAAAAATTAATTTTCGTCGCACTCCAACGATGCAAGCTTTAACGTAATCTTTTCATAAGGTCTTCTAACACATTATACTCGACAAACGTTAACGTTAACCATATGAATGGTACAAACTTGAATAGAAGAGCAGAAGTTTAACCTGAACAAACCCTAACGTACGATATACAACATTAGTATTTGTGTGCGGATTTTGTGATAGCAGTGAATTAACCATATCTCATTGCCAAGCCTTTAACAGTAGTTCATAATTATTTCCGGGATAATAGATACCCACCCAAATCGCAAGTTGATCTATACTTTTCGCTTATAGTTATGTTTTCCATATTATGATTGCGGTGTCAATAAACTATAGGGAACTTTACAACGTTCATTTTACCATGGACTTTTTTTGTATATACCATGGACGTTTCTCTCAGTTTTTTCAATCGATAATCTGTAATTATTGTTGTTCAATCTTTTTTTTCTCTAAACCAGGGGTTCCCCACCACTTACTAGTCACGCCCCCCAAATGTTCTCCCTAAATCCCCGCACCCCCCTCATAGGCATTTTTTAATGATTACTAGCAATGTACCTAACTAAAAAATTATAGTTTATTTTTGGGGCCACCACTCTTGGTCCACTCTACGCCCCCCCTGGTGGGGCGCGTCCCGCCGGTTGGGGACCCATGCTCCAGCTCTTTTATTATAAGCCCCATAGTTATCCCGTTATAGCGTATTTTGGAAAACCGAGCTACTCCACAAAATGCCGAATAAACTTGCGGAAAAAATCGGAAAAAATGTTTGGAGGCAAATGCACTTTCAATCCCGGCCCTTTCGAATATCTCTGAGAAGAAATTTCTATTGTTAAAAAAATGACACGCGAGGTTATGAACGTAGGAAAATTGCGAGAAAAAAAAACAATCATCGCTGTATATGATCGCGCAGAAAAAGAGTAACACGAGACTCCCGACGAGTGTCCGAGGGCTCAGAGCTATGTGCACGTCCGTACGAATATATTCTGTCCCCGGAAACTCGATAGTCGTCTCTACTCGATACTATTCGAAGGTATCCATTCGGCTCACTCGATCGTGGTCTCTATTCACTCAGGGCCATATCTCATGATTGATTCTCATCAATTCTCCTCGTTCCTCCGGAAGGTTCGAATGCATTCGAAGTAAACAGTGCGTGATCGAAGTAAATGTTATTAGAACGCGAGCGAGATTCACGGAGTCGGCGTTTCGCTTCGAACTCATCGTGAAGCAAAAATATTTTTTTGACTCCCGTGTACAAGACCTTCCAAGGTGGTGCTGAAGTCTGCATTGTTGAAATGCAATGAACATTCATTTTTAGTGCCAATTTTGAAGATAATACGATATCCGAGGCGGCAAGTTTTGACCGTTGATTCTTGATATTTGAACCAAAATAATGAGAATTTCAAGAATAAAAAACTTGCCGTTTCGGCTTCCTTAAGGAATTATGTGCGCTTTTAACGATAATTGGAAATACGCCAAAATTCAACAATTGTTGTTGGATCATGGGTGCAATATCTTCATTTTATCACACATAACGGAAATTAACCGGGCGAGCTTCAAAACGTATTTGTTTGTTTGGGTTTGTTTCGTGGTAGCACGTAAATACCACTAAACGTAGTATTTATATGATTTTCAACATAATTTCCGCGATTATAATTCTTTATTTATATTTTGTTTATTTATATCGATAAGAATTGTTCCATATAATTACTACACCAAATTACTAAACGATGTATTTTATATACACTTGGAGCCTTACAAATCCGAAGAGCGATGACTGCATACTTTTAATCCCTCTTCAGACTCCGAGCGATTAAAAGTACTACTTTACTCTCTGTCTAGTCGCACCTATAAGCGAGGAAAACATGCTAGTGGTATTTGAAATACATTTTTGGCTTCTGAGACACTGTTGAAACTATATATTTATATATATTTATATATAAACTATATATTTATATATATTATATATATAAAAATCCAAGTTACCTTGCCTGATGTTCCTCGAAATTTTCAAATTCGAAAAAATCGTCATTTTAGATAACTAACGAAAAATTCTAGCTTTAACGCAAAATAAGAGAACTATTGACCACTCATCATATTTTGTTTATTTTGACTCGATAGCCCTAAACTCACAGTCAAATCTCGGTGCCTCGGATATCGTACTCTTACCCCAATTTTATTTACGATTTTGTTGTGCAAAACCACTCAGCCGTTTTTTCGGGTCCATGTTAGACATCCAGGACTTGAAATGTCTGAAAAAAAAGCATTTCGGATAAGAATCATAATGAAGGTTTAAAAATGTATTGGAAGATTCATTTTTTAAAATACTATGTAACAGGCAAAAGTATTAATAAAAAATAGCCTGATCTTAAAAAATAGTGAAGGAATCTTTTCTTTAAAAAAAATCATGAAAATCAGCAAATTTTTTCCTCGCCTACAGGTATCTTCCCCCTTAAAAACCCAGTCAATGTTTCTATCGCGCACTGTACATCGAAACGAGCATCTACGAATTTGACGATTTTTTACGCTCGTGATTTTCATTAAAGAAAATAAAAAAATGCATGCCGTAGCGAAAAAGAATTAATAAAACGTCAAAGTTTTTGAAAAATCCAAAAAAGCTCGCACCCTCGTACTAAACATTCTGTTTCAAAGTTCACCGAACGAGGCTATGAATTCGTCGATTTGGTGTGAAAAGCCTCGTACATTTTTCGCTGAAATATAGGACGCCGTTTAATTTTTTATTCAATCGATTCCCGACCACTCAACATCCCGAGGGAAATCATTAATTGTGATTTTTTTATATTTTGCAAAAGAGACGAAAACTTTAATTGCGATTGCTCTTGCGTGATTTTCCACGTTTCTTTGAAACGAGCGCAAAGAAAACGGAAAAGAAAAGGAAATTAAAAAGAAGCAGCGTCGTCAATTTTCTCACCGACGATAGGCAAGCGAGAGTTAGGGGCGAACAGAAGGGCGGCAAGACGAGAACGTGAGAATTCCTCGCTCCTGAAATATCCAGAAAGAAAACGAAATATATATACTTCGAAAATACTCTCGAGTTCTCGTGTCGAGCGTGTCCTATGTCCCATAAAACACCGCACGAGCTCGTTCGCGCTCTACGGCTCGTGTCTAAATATCGCGGTTAATCGAAGCGCTCGCGTACTCGCACAACGTAAACATTTTGAAAGATCTGACAAGTCTGAGAAAGCGCAGTCTCGCGCGAAAGACATATTCGCGCGATATATTAAGATTTTTGAATGGTCGAAAACAACAATGGGAATGGGGTTGGCAGCGAAAAGTACAATGGGATCCACTGTAATGTGTCAGAAAAAGAATTGACTGTGAAAAGTGATGAAACAAAATCGTCGTAACGCTTTTGCTAGCGTTATCTCCTCGCGTATTTCCATGATCCATATGCACACCTGTAAAGCCATGTACGAGGCTATGGTGGGGTAAAATGGACCAGTTTTCATGTAGCCAAAATTAATTTTCTATAAGTTTCTGCTTGATTTCATCACTGGTGACAATTATCATCCGGTGGTCCATTTTGCCCCACCCTGCTATGTAAATGGTGTATACGCGTGAAAAAATTCGGAAAAAATGAATGCCATGGGACTCGCTTTATGGCTATAATCCTTGTCGACTCAGAGCGTTTTTACGACGACCAAGACTGCGATAATTCCAATTGAGATTTGGGAGACACATGCCTTGCTTTTTTCCAACCGGTTTGACTTCACCGTTCCGTATTTGTGGATCCTCAATTTCTTGGTCTTTTCTTCATTCTCAACTACATTTTTATTTTCTGCTACTCGCAATAACGGAGCACCAAGAAGATTTTTTATACCTGCAACGTTTTTTTTTATTTCGCTGGGATATCGACGTGGATCGCGATACTGTTCGTCCGATAATGACAGCGGGGCTGACTTTATAGGAGAATTCGCTGGCGGGCATTTTTTCCCCCTTATGAATTTCCTGACCTACTCTACCTCACAGTCGTAACTTTTCGTCGCCAACGGGTACGTACGTGACTTTACGATAAATGCACGATACGTGCATGTAAATATATATATGATCGATGGCTAAAAGTCGTAAGGGCGTTTCGCGCGTGTTCAGCCGCGGACGATTACGTCGTAGAGGATTTGAGTCATGGCTACATGCGTGTGTATGAACTTTAGATTACTATTACACGTATATATAAATCTTGTAGCAAGCACCGTCGATTCTAGAAATTCTAAAAATAATCCTTTGCAATTTGCTTTTCGATATTATGAATGATCGTTTGGCGGGCCAAATCGACTGCCAATCAATTCGACAAACCAATGCTGAGAGAAAAGCATCCAGCAAAAGTCCATGGTATTTACAACAAACGCCTATGGTAAAAGAGGGGATAGTAAAATTCGGTACCTATAGTTTATTGACACCGCAATCATAATATGGTTAACACAACTATAAGGGAAAAGTATACCCAAACATGCAATTTGGGTGGCGTGTTTGACTATCTATACCCGAAATAATTATTCACTATTGTAAAAGGTTTGACAATATAGATTTGGTTGATTTAGTGCTATAACAAAATCAGCGTACAGATACGAATGTTGCATACTGTAGGTTAGGTTTTCTTCGGTCAAACTTCTACTATTCTTCTCAAGTTTTTACAATTCATATGATTAATATTAATGTTTGTCAAGTATAATTTGTTAGAAGACCTTACGAAAAGTGACTATTCGAAAAAAATATGGTAAGGTTTACTTATAGCGGAGACGTAAATCATTTGCAGTTCGAGCAACCGCAGCTTAATAGTGTTAAGAACTACACATGTCTCACAAACTGTTACATAGTATGTTTATTGCATTGCAAAAATAGGATACCAGTTCAACACTTCTTCTTGGAGTTCATCTTCCGTTCTTGTAGGGGACACATTACTATGCATTTAGCAGTTCGTAACATTTAATGTGGTATAAATCACTATTATATGGTACGAAACTATTGCGAAGTGCCAAAAATCCATTTAAACAGTGACTTATATTATAAAACAAAAGGTCTGTGCAAAATTTCACCTAAATCGCAGATAACAGCTATTCGGAAGTACAGCCGGAATTACTTTTGTCTCTTATGACATATCTATGCTCAAGATGCCATAAGTACTCAGTAGCGTAGTGGCAGCATGCGTAGGATAGGCAGAAGGGTTCAAGGTTCGATTCCGATAAGGCGGAATATTTTCTTCGAAATAAATCATTACAGGAGATCAGGGAATGGTGAATTATAATAAGAAATCATCGAGGTAGAACTCTGAGTTGCGTATTTTACTTTATTTTGGATTTATGAAATTTTCTATGCATTTAGTAGACGGGCATTAATGCCTTGTATCAACGCTTGAATAACCCACCAAATACGCATATAGCAGGTCGTATGTTATACTATAGTACAAATCACTATCAACATCGTCGCACATCGCAGACAACATTTTAAATCAATGTATATATATTTCAGTTCACTATTAGAACATGGGGAAGTCGATTGTTGACAATATCAGGGAATGTCCATTTTACGATAACCTACTACATTATTTAGCATCGAAGAATAAACGTATGTTTGTAAGATTGGTGGTTTCGGTTGACATATGTGTATAATTCATGCAACTGCTAAAATATCACTAAGCAGTTATTGACTTTGGCAGTAAGTATGGCTATACAATATTATTGTCCCCCAGGGATAAAATATAGTTAACATGTGGTTGAGAACACCATACATTTCTCTCAGTGTAGTACAGCAGATTACGACGTTGAAGTTTGCATCGTTGGAATGCAACGAAAGCTCTTTTTTATTTGGTTCTTTCTTCATTTTTATGATCATCCGGAATCTTTTCTTATTCAGGCTGAAGATCTCTAATAGGGGAGAAACACCATGTATAGGATAGTTGCTTAGTATCGGATAGTGGACTATCTTGAGTTTTCCTATAGCAACATCTGTGTTTTTTCTTTTATACACTAATAACTAGTCATAAGATGTGGCCACTGCGAAACTTTTGGGTCCCTATACCAACGAAAATAGCACAACAGTGAACTGATGTTACTTTTCGCGGACGAGAAAAAATATTTTTTTCGTTAAAAAGTGTTTTTTTCCATTGATTTATGTTTTTGTTATTTATTATTACAGCATTTATTTTACTTTATATATATATATATATATATATATATATATATATATATATATATATATATATATATATATATATATATATATATATATGTTTGCAAAAATAGCAATATGTACAAAAATATTACTGTACATATTCAGCCATGTCAAGTCTTAGTATTGGATACTTAATCGAGCCTAATATTGAATATCCGTTTCTGCCAAAATGTTCCGACCTAATCAAAGATTAACCCATAAGGACTGATTGTTTGATAATAACAAAGTTAAAACAATAAACGTTTTCTTTTATTTTATATGAAGATAGTCCCCTGATATCAGATATAAGAAAAATGGAGTTTGGGCCCTTATATCGGATATCCGATTGTAGACAACCTTTTTGGAAACCATGATTTCCGTCATTTTTTGTAAAACATAATATAACTCAAAATATCCAAATGTAATGTGTAAAATCATTATTAGCATCTTATTGTCTATGAAATATAGATCATAAAATCGTAAAATTTGAAGGTCTTAGCAATTATTTAATTTTAATTTTTTTATATCATACAAAAATATCCGAGATATGGTGCTTTTCCCCTCAGGCTCCTGATAAACGTTTGAGTGATTTTGGAGAGCTAAATATGCCGAATAAAATTGGGCTACGAGACTTTCGTTTCGTTCCAACAATGCAAACTTCAATATCATAGCAGATTTTCTATTCGTATACATCCTCCGCTACGGACAGTCAAGAAATCAACTAATGAAAATCAATTACGTACGAGGATTATTTCAACCGTTTGGAATTATGGTTTGCAATATTGTCCGTCAGGATGTCGTTGTGTGAAAGTCAGAGGTACGAAATAATTCCCAACGATTCAGAAGAGATCGAGGTAAAGTTATGCGAATAGTGGAGAACGAACGATTCACTCGTCGAGAGTCAATTGGATAACTGTAAACAAACGGAAACCGCGCTTATGAAGTCTCGCTCTGGCAGCGAGCACAAGCACACGAGTAGCGGCAAACCGGCTGGGAAATACCGAAGGTTCGTTTCACAGAGTGACGGTTCGCAATGATTTTCTTTGCGGCTTGCTCACGTAGTTATTGTTGTGTACGCACACATCTGTAGAGTTTAACGCAAAGATGGGGTAAAATGGACCACCCATCAAGAGCCGTACGATTTCGCATTGTTTTTCCCCTGCTGTTTATCGATCTCGAGCGCATTTTCCACCTGTCCTCGACACCGTTGCATCTTTTGTATTCGATATCCGACGCTCGCGATTCCTATCTTCACCCGATACGGCAAACCTAGTGATTCCAATGGACAAAAAGTCGCTTTTTTCTCCTATATGTACTCCACTCCGCTGCTCCTTATTTAGAAGTGGATTTTCATATCTCTTGGCACATTTTCTTTCGTACCGAGCTTCTCAATTTGTTACGGACGCTCGATAAGTGACGAGACGAAATAATATCCATTCCCCGATTAATGCACAATCTAAATACGTCGAATGTTTTATTTTTCCGGGGTGGTCCATTTTCCCCCACCCGGCTTTGAATAGCAGATCTCGATGTCTCTCGTGCACGAGGAAACTTTTGGTTATCTCGTGCACGCTCGTGCATTAAAAAATTGAGATAAAATCGCCCATTCATAAAAATCTACGAAACACGATACTGTGTACTGATTTTTTTTAACCCAAACAAATTTACATTTTTTTTTCAAATTTAGAACGCAAGATAAGCAGCGGTACAAAAACAAATTTTGCCCGCCAACGCGCTTCGTCATTTAAATACGCCGAAAATTCGATCTCGTCGCGGTGGTCCATTTTGCCCCGACTAGCTGTAAATATCAGGATGCGCATATAACATACGGGCGCGGGAATCGTGCACGGCGCCTTTGACGTCTCCATCGAAAGTCTCGGAGGTTTATAGAGTAAACGCGAGCGAATATGTAAACTGGCGCGCGCGAGCTGAACTTTCTGTGTTAGCAGTCAATCGAGAAAACCGCCGTGCGGATACCCACGTGCGTGTGCGAAATACAATTACCACGCAGCACGGACCAGCCGCTAAAACCATTCAAGATTTACGATCGAAACACGATATAGTGCGTTGCGTGCGTGTGAGTTCCGACTTGATGATTTTTTTATCATGCTGTTTTAGCGCTGAATGAGAGACGGGAAGCAGAGCGAGAAAGAGAGGTATCTAACCGATAAACATGAAAATAATCGCATAGATTTGATACGAACAACGAAAGAGAGAGAAAGAGCGAGAATTGACGCGAGTTACGGAGTTGGTGCCTAAGCATATGCCTTCTGCTTATGATCAGCATGCCTCTCTTTTTCTCTCCCTCTCTCTCTCTCTCTCCATCTCTCTTTCTCTCTCTCTCCGTCTCGCTCGTTCCGCACAATATGGAAAAGAGCCTTCCAACCGCAGAACAGCTACCGCAGCAAACGTCAGGATTCTTGTTCGTTTTCTCGTTTCTGTTTTTTCCCTTTTTGGAAGTAACCGGAGCCACATCGGAGAGCGATGAGCAGTTCAACATTTCCGAGTAAGCCCCGCCTCGGATTCAACCCTTCGAAGAAAAATCGAGCATCCGCAGTGAGTTTCATCCGTTATAACTTCCGTCACATTTTATTTTTTTCGCTCAAAATGTTCTGTGCAACGAAAACCGAGCTCGAGTTTTTCGTTCTACGAACATAGTCAACGGATGCCGTTGAAGTTTGCATCGTTGGAATGCAACGGAAGTGATGTTTTTTTCTATCGGCCAAATTTCCATTGGCAGATTGAAGCTACGAAAAGCTCGAAAAAATTTTCTAGGGTTCTTATTTAGCGATCTGTAACCTAAATCTGCCAAGTTTGACTTTGAATAATAATGAAAGTGAATTAAAAAGAATTTTCGTTGCATTCCAACGACGCAAACTTCGAATCCATGTAAACGGAGAATCGCTCAATTTTGGTATTCCGTTCTCCATTGAATTCTCGGTTTCCATTAACCCAAATCGATCCTTCAAAGGCTGTAAATCCGATGATGTTTTTCGACAAATATTTTTTTTTCCAAACTTAACTGACCGCCTAAAGTGAATGAATTTGGTAGAGTAAAGGTTTATTTGTAATTTTAAAGAAGGTACGTAGTTTTCGAGATCAGTGAAGGCAAAAATCGCTTGCAAAAGCTTGAAACTTCACTATTTTTCAAATTACATAGTAAACATTTTGGAACCGTTTAAAAAATTATCCGAGTATGACGATTTTTTGGAGGACCATCACCGCCCCGCTACTATTCCCTTTTGTGCTTTGCGTTTTTCTCGAAACTGTTTTATGAAACGGTGCGAGTCGTATCTGGAAATCTATTTATTCGATTCACTTTAAATACCGCTCGAGCATAGTTGATAACTTTTCTATCGTATGACGGAATGATTTTTTCATATGCTGATTCGTTTGTTAATAAAAAATGATTAAAGTTGTTTTTTGTCAAAATCCGAACTATTTTTCTACAGCTTGCCATTTCCGCAGTTGCCAAAGATTTGAAAAAGTGTCCGACCATATGTAATATTTCTGAATTCCTGTAATTTCTTTTGGCAAATTTTGCTTGCAAATATCCCACAATTAATTTTTAAGATATTTATTGAGCAACCCGCGTAGAAATTTTGATGGGGCCCGATTCAAGGTGCGTTCAGGTTGCCTGACTGCCTTGGTCGGGCACTTATAGGGCAGCCTGAAAGCGCCCCGCTAGAAAATGTAGCGTTGTATCACATATAGGCCTGACCTGGTTGCCTGATGAGGCCCTTATTAGGTTGCCTGCCGAGGCCGCTACCGAGTTGCATGGTCAGGTCATTATAATACTCCCTGACGCAGTCAGAGCACATACGGACTCTACAATCAATTTGAAATCCTAGTATATATTTGTCAAAATATTTTTTTATTAATCTTGGTTCCAAAAAAATGAAATTACATTACTTTACTAATTGCACTATATTACTTAAGTAATGTAATTTCACGGTATAAATGTACTATACTATTATCCTTTAAGTTTAGAATACTTCATAGTTATCTTCATTACTCCTGAGCAATATAATTCTACGGTAACGAACCAGTTTTATTTTGTGGTATTTTTATTCCGAATCGTGCGGTTGCTCTCCCAATCCTTGGCATTGTTGATCACTTTTCCTACGGCTTGTTCAAAATCTTTTATAACGATCCGAGCTGCGTTCTGGGTGTTAGAATATTTGGAATTCAGTAGATGTTGAATTTAGTTTTCGAGATATCAAATATTGAAATTGTTTTCTTTTTAGATAATATAGTAAATCTATCGAATTACACACACACACATGCACACACGCGCGCGTCCGCACACACACACACACACACACACACACACACACACACACACACACACACACACACACACACACACACACACGCACACACGCACACACACATACGCACGCGCCAACACACACGACTGCACACACACGTATGTCCCCAATATTCATTCATCTAAATATATATATCTCAACCACATATATCCTAGATATTCATTCATTCAAACACTATGTTTTTGTCTTAAGGGGGTCTTAAGCCCCCCCCAAACCCCCCAGGGGGCTTTGCTCCCTCCGCCCCCCATAAGAGGCTCTGCCTCTTGACTCTGCTGGGGGGTTACACCCCCCCCCATTCATCACACCACAAAAATACATCCCAATAAGTATAAAAAATAAATCAATAAAAATAAATTTAAAAATTCGATATCTCGAAAACTGATATCGATATCGAAAAATTGTATTCTTCACTTTCGATTTGTCTCGTCGAGATACACAAGAATCCGTCATTAAATCGCGGCGCCACGGTTATCGTAGAATCCCCTAGTTGATTATTATATACATACAGTTACCCATGCAGAAATTTTTTGGGGACTCCCCAGATCCTACCAGATCCCTATGGGGATTTGATAGGGACGCCCCAAGTAAGGAGGCCACACTGGAATCCAAATAGATTTGTTGGGGATTCCCCAGATTCTACCAGATCTTTATGGGGATTTGATAGGGACGGCCCAGGTAGGGAGTCCACATTGGAATCCAAATGTATTTGTTGGGGACTCCCCACGTTCTACCAGATCCTTATGGGGATTTGATATGGACACTCCAGGTAAGGAGACCACATTGGAATCCAAATGGATCCTGGGCTGTTTCCAGATTAACGTGGTTTGAGAATTTTTTACTTACAATTATATAAAATGGGATTTCGCGACGCTCTGTAAAAAATTATTCTTTGATGGTCCCGTGCACAGATTTGCTTGGGAGTTTCAAGATGCACCAACGTGTTTCTAGGAATTTGTTAGGGACACCGCACGTTAGGATTTCTCACCGGGATCTGATGTGGGAATGCTAAGGAATTCCAAAAAAAAAAATTTTAAAGGGCACAATGTAGGGAGGAATTTTGTTGCAATCTTATGGTTGTCAGATGAAGAGCGTAGCCCTGTGGACTTAAGATTTAGTTCATTAAGATTATACTACAATATATAATTATATTCTTTAGTAACTTCTTTACTTTAGTGCTTACCCATATTGTATATTTATAGTTTGTTATGGGCTAGTATTTTTTATACGAATAAACAAACTTGTTATAAATTTTAATATGCACACTTTTTGAATTTTTAATACTTGTGCGCATAAAAATTTGTTTTGGACGTGACGGCAATCGGGTTACGATTGCGTCTGCGGTTTATCGCTGTGGGTGTGGAGTTTTGTTAGAGCGGCTTAAATGAGGTTTTAAAAGAAAATTAAATGTAAGTATGAAATCATATTTTTATAAACATGATATACCTATTACACATTCTCTTAAATTTGTAGCCCGTAACAGCAATTTCCACCCGACCCGGTGGATTTTTCATTGGGATCCAATAGGGATTCCCCATCGGGATCTAACAGGGATTCCTTGTCGGGAGCCAATAGGAATTCCCTATCGGGATCCAATAAGGATTCAGAAAATCGCTTCCGACAAAAGAAAGACGTCGGGCGATAGAACATAAGCGGCGCAGGGTACATATATATTCGTGTCGTCGTTGAAAAGCGCGCGACGATCGAGTTACTGCGCAATCGCGATCGTAAAATTTATTTACTCCAAGTACGCGTCGTATAAAAATAAGTCGAATTTGATTTAAAAAACCGTGCGCGACCTGCTCAACCTCAAGCGCAACCATAACCTGATTGCCCCGTTACGTCGGAAAGAAAATTCCATGCGCACAAGTATTTTTATTTAATAATAATATAAAATGTGTATCAAAAAACGTTGCAGTAAAAAAAGTATTCGTTTTTAAGTATTTACAATATAAAACGTATTCATATTTCATTAAATACAAAAAGTATATGGCATTGAAGTTTACATCGTTGGAACGCAACGAAAGTTCCTTTTTACCTTTTTTTCCATATTTTTATTGTCATAGATCTTTGTTATACATTTATATCGTAAATCGCTAAATATATTTTTTTTAATGGTTAAAGGATTTTTGTAACCAAAATCTGCCAAAAAAATTAAAATAATTCAAAAGCATTAATGTTTGTTGCATTCCAATGATGCAAGCATCAACCTTATTAAAGTGTTTAAATTTTATATAGTATGAAAAGTATTCAAAGAATATCCCGCCCATAACTGCACAAGTATTTTTGCTTAATAATAGTATAAAAAGTGTATAAAAACTACGTTACAACATAAAAAGTATTTTTAAAAAGTACTCGAAGATATAGATGTAAGATATAAGTATTCGAAGAATACTATACAAAGCACTATAAATATTCAGTATGGGTAAACAATTAAAAAAAACAAAATAAGTATATTGTGGTATTCGATATGTACTCCTTTGTAAATAATAAATTGATCTCTTTAGTGTATCGATGCTTTTATTTTTTGTAACATTTTGGGCTTACAGAATGCGATATGATCGATCAAGCATCGTATCGGATTCCGTTCAATACTGTGGGGAAGCTTTAAGATTCTTACATTGGATTCCGATGGGAAATCCCTATTGGATCCTAATAGGGAATCCCTATGGAATCCCTATGGAATCCCGATAGGAATCCCTACTGGATCCCGATCGGAATCCCTTTTGGATCCCGATGGGAATCCCTTTTGGATCCCGATGGGGAGTCCCTCTTGGAATCCAATGTACGAGCGTGACGTTTCCTGATAGGGATCCAATGGGGTGTCCCGTTGGATCCCTATCAGGGAGTAGGGAGAAGTAGGGGAATCCTATAGGATTCCAAACACAATTTCTACCTGGGTAACGCCTTTATTAAGCGTTATGCGTATGATTGAGCCGCCCCCGATACCTTGAAAGTATGAATAACATGTTAAACACCTATAAACACGGTTAGATTATACATACCTTGTTCCCAAGACGACACCTCCTGATATGTACTCTGAGATTTACAAAGCTGCGGGAATCTTCTAACACGCATCTGAATTGCATAACGTTTTTTGTCGTGACAGTCCATAACACCTTTTTATGCAATTCAGGAATACATCGAAATTCCAAAGCTACGATGCTGCCGAATCGAAGTTTCCATGTGGAAAATAAGAGGTTATGTGCATCTATCGACTGCTGAGGCAAACCAGTTTATGGCCTTATCAGGGAAAGCCTTATTGGGGCTTCACATGGAAAAGCGTGCTTAGAACCTTCAAAGGCCTTAGAAGGGGAACCTTATCAGGGAAAGCCTTGGTGGGGACTTATCGGGGAAAGCCTTAGTAGGATCTTATCAGGGACGGCCTTAGTCTTAGTAGGGCCATTTTAGTGTTGCTTGATTTCGGACCTAAATATTTACGGCCCGATCGAGGCAGAATCAGGCTGTCTGTAATAGGTGTTACCCGTATCACACCCGGATCATGGCCTGATTCCCGGTCAGGCTAACCCTAAGAAATTTCTACGCGGGAATCTACACCATAAATCTATAAAAAGTTCGTAATACAAATCATAAAAAAAATAATCTATATTTTTACTGAGTATGAGGATGGAGTTTGCATCGTTAGAAAGCAACGAAAATTAATATTTTTGAATTCCTGTAATTTATTTGGACAAATTTTGCCTAAAAATATCCTTCAACCATTTTTTAAGATATTCATTGAGCAATCTACAATATAAATCTATTTAAAAAATATCTATAACAAAAAAAATATGCAAAATAAAATCTAAAAAAGAACTTTCGTTGCGTTTTAACGATGAAAACTTCGAAACCATTACTGAGTTTCGGTCGTGTCGTCATAAAAAACTCGATAAAGTGGGTTCCGCTCGATAGCAGGCGCGCCAGACAGTGCCCAGCTGAGCGGTCACCCATCCAAGTACTAACCAGGACCAAGGCTGCTTGAGGCGGGAGACCATGGCAGGTGCACCTACCTCGCATCCACCACCGTTGGTTTTTCAACACGTATAATCGTCGCACAAATCTTTCGGCGACTGTACTTACAAAACTGGTAAGCCAACGACCTCGAAAGTCAGCAAAATTTCAGACTTTCACTCGATTCGCATGAAATCCGAGTTTTAGAGGCGATTGTATGGGGTAAGCTTCATCAAGGATGTATCGCATGTACCTTCCTGTGCAAAAGTAAAATAAAAAACGATGCCCAACGTAGATAGAATTCCCGCACAATTCGGTGAAACGCAGCGCCTTCAAAAATTAAATATTAAATTATGAATTCAATTAATTGTACCGTAGAAATATTGAGTATGTTGTACTCTGGCGAAAAAAATGCAACATCACGAACGTTACTGTTCGCTGAATATTCATGGGTCTGAAGTTGGTATCGTTGTTACGCAACGAATTTTTTTTCTCCCAATTTTCGGATTCCAAGTAACTTATAGCACATTCCGCTTTTAGATGCCTGTAAATAATCGTACTAAACAATTTAAGGTATTTCGACGAGCAGATCCTACCCTTAATAGGGGATGAATGTTGAAAAAAATCGTATCTTCTATGGTATTGAGATTGCCAATTTTTTTTATTGGCGTTATGGGTGAACTAACCCTAAGTCAGCTTCCAAAAAATGTTTACGATTTTCATTTGCCGGAATCTATCCTTATGGGGGGGGGGGGGGGAGGGGCAGTTTAAAAAATTATATCTCCGCCGGTATGAAGATTGCCAACTTTTGTATTATCGTTACGGGTAGACTACCCCAAAATAAGGCTAGTTATTTGCTGGTCAACTCATTATACCACATTAGTGTTCCTCATTTTTTTCCTTTCCAGGGACTGCACAAGATTGAAATTACACAAAGACGATTTTGCTTGTTGCATAGTTTTATAGCATAGGATCTTAACTTCAATTTGTAACGAAGATTCTGTAAATATTTGAAAAATGGACCGCGTTATGACATTTTTTGTGAATGGTGGTTTGCATTGTCGAAATGCAACGAAAATTCTTTATTTTTTTATTTCTTCCATTTTTATTACTATCTCAATTATTTTTTCCAATTTTAGGTTATTGAACCCTGAAAATGATTTTCAAAAATGTTCCAATGATTTTTGTAGCCTAAAGAGGCAAAAAAATTGGCCAATACAAAAAAATAAGACTTGTTGCTTCGATGGAATGCGACAAAAATAAATGTTTTTTTTTTTTTCATTTTCCAATTTTCCTTCGGCAGATTTGCACTACGAAATTCACGCACCCATTTTTTTCGGATTCTTCTTTAGCGAGCTTTGATTAACTTTTTGTATCATATTCAAGTTTGCATCGTTGGGATAGAACGCAAATATTTTTTTTCGTATTGCCCCATTTGTTGGCACATTTTGGCTACAAAAATCACTGAAACATTTTTGAAGATTCTGGTTAGGGATCCATAATGTAAACTTGGAAAAAAAAAGTTTAGTGATAAAAATAAAGAAAAATGAAGATTTTTCATTGCACTCCAATGATGCAAACTTCAAGACCATTTCCATTTATTGTCTTGCTTTTTTGCCGCAATTATATTTTATGAAACAGTGTAAATCGTATCTCACAATGTATTCATCCGATTCACTTAAAATTCGAACAGAGCATAGTTTATAACATTTTCTATCGACCCGATCATCTTTTTTATTCGTTTATCCATTTGTTAATATGAAATGATTAAAGTTGTTTTTTCGGTCGAAATTCAAATTTTGCTTTTGCAGCATACTGCCTTCGTTATTTTCAAAATGCCCAAAAAATATCCGGTCTCACGAAAGTTTTATTGCTGAACTAAAAGTACATTTTCTTTGATATTTCATGTCGGATCACCCTAGTTGCCGGCACCACCTACACCGATTGGCCTTGCATCACCGGTGGCACGTTATATAAATAACTTCATTCTCTACCAATATTTTTCACTCTAAAAAAACTCAAATTTAGCAAGAATATGTATTAACTGTGCGTACAATCCTGCCCCTCCGATTCCGATACTTTTATCTGAAAAAAAAAACATTAAAAATTCACCTGTTTCTTTGGCCCAAGCAGACCCCTTAAGGTCATGGCTCACACATCCAGTCGGTAAAAGTCCTACTGCCAAGTTTTCTCTTACACGTCGTTCGTCGTTCAACAGAGTGGAAAGTGTTTCTTTTCTTGTTTTCAAAAAAATTAACCGTTTAGGAGAACACTGGGAATCTGTAAATCAGCTATCTCTCTCGCACTCGTAGCCGCTCGGTCGGGATGACACATATGACGTTGAAGTTGGCATCGTTGGAATGCAACGAAAATTGTTTTTTTTTAATCTCCCAAATTTCCTTTGGCAGATTTGAGCAACGAAAATCGCGCAGACATTTTTTCGAAATCTCATGTAGCAATCTACAACCTAAATTTGCAAAATATGACTGGATAATAATGAAAATAAGGACATATGGCCTTAAGGCCTTAGGCCACAGTGACGGGTAAAAAATCATGTGCAAATTTCGCAATTTTTTCGTATGAAAAAGTGGTTCACTGCTAAAATTAATTACACATCTATTTAGTATGAATATCAAGCTGTTAGAAAATTTATATATATATATTTTTCCGATGTAAAAATGGCCGACTGCTCGAAACTTCTCGAAACAGCTCTTTTCCAATTGGCATGACAAATAACTTCAACAATTTTCACTCGATTTACTTCAAATTTAAAAGTTATGTTCCTAATTGCTTTTCGCAGAGAAGAACGTACAGATTTTCTTATTAATCGAAAACTTTTCATTTTATGAGCAGTTTACGAGCAATTATAACGAAATTTTTCACTGAAAATTCATTTCTTAAGTTCAAGTACCTACAACTTTTGAATAAAACAATATTTGATAAATTCCGTACGAACTTCTCTAGGTATTCTAATGTATATTGACGAGAATTTTCGTTTTTTGTTCTAGGTAAAAAATTGTGGATGCTAAATGTCACGCCGCGGAGCGCCTAAAAAAAAGATAAAAGAAAATATTAGAAGTTGGCCATTCTATACATCGAAAAAAAATATATATTTTTTCTAACAGCTTAATATTCATACTAAATAGATGTGTAATTAATTTTATGAGTTAAGCACTTCTTCATACAAAAAAAATGTTAAATTCGCACATGATTTTATACCCATTACTGTGGCCTAAGGCCTTAAATACGACAACCAAAGTTTTCGATATCGAACGAGTCTTATTATATTACTATTTTCCTCGCGCACGGCGAATCATACGAAAAGTACAAACTATCCGAATAATCCGTTCTCGATTTTATTCAAGAGGAGTTATTTATACGACAGGCCAGTCAATAACCTTGAAATTGTACAAGTGCTACAAGCAGGCTGAACACTAAAAATTCCCGCCCTCGCTTTCTTTCTGGACCCCTCTCAAACTCACTCTCCCTTTCTGGACCCCCCTCCCACCCGCCCCCACTCTCGCTCTCTCCCCCTCCTCTATTTCCGTATTGACCCATCCAGCAAGCCGAAGAAATAATTTTTCAAAGTTCCATACCTAGGTGTAGAAGCTCCTAAGAAACGAAAGTAGTATTTTACAGGGTCCATATTCACACCTATTCTCCTTACACGTGTATATATTCGAAGTGTCGAGTCCTCCGCGACAGAAAGATATAGGATCAAGGAACAAAGAACTCGTGACGCAAGGAGAGCACCGAGAACACATAAGGCTCCTGGCACAAAATCTTGGATAAGTAATACACCGTAGGGCTTTCCCCCACTGCCAGGCTCCGAGAATGCCCCACACGAGACATATTTGAAAACTGGACCACCGATAGGCCGAAGGCGATTTTCCGTCTCTTTCGTAGCCTTTTACCCACGGACGTACACCCATACGTGGGATACATAGGGCAAACCGACCCAGTGAAAGTACGAAAGCTAATTTGTATTTAAAATAACTAGAAAATATAAATGTCGATAAAAACTCGAATCACTGTAATTTAGCAAAAAACATAGTAGGTGGCGTTAAAACCGATTTTTCAGCTGGATATCGAATGTTGAAGCCACACGGAATTTTTCTCGTTTGTGGTGCTTGCACACCGTGCAGCTTTGTTAAGATACAGCTGTGCACAGCAGGTGTTCTAAAGGCGAAAACAAAAGTTTTCATGAGTTTCGAGGGTAAATATTACTTTTATTACTTGAGAGAGAATCAATCTTTGTTTTTTTTTTTGCGAATTTTAAAAATAAATTCGTAATAATAGGTCGGAAGTAGACATGTTTATTCAGTGGTGCTGTATTCTAACCTCTTGCCACTGAACGGATGGTGTTAAAGTTGAAACGCAACGAAAGTTCTTTTTTACATTACGTTTTCCATATTTTTATTGTTATAGATCTTTTTGTTATAGATTTATGTTGTAGATTGCCAAATAAATAGCTTGACAAATGGTTGGATGATTTGTGTAAGAAAAGTTTGCAAAAAAAAATTAAAGGAATTCAGAAATATTTATTTTCGGTGCGTTCCAACGATGCAAACTGCAGCCTCTTAGTGAACGGACATATGTTTTAATAATTCTCAAAGCAGTGTAAAAAATTGAGTTCATCTGCTGAAAATTACAAAATTAATTACTGTTAAGAAATTACAATGTAAGTTTCCTTAAATCTTGCCACAAAATCATTTCATTTTTTATTTTGACAAAAGTAAATTTTCTAGTTCGCGGTCGAAACAAGTTTTGTTAGTTTTTTGACAATGTCATGTCAAGTAGGCAAAAACCTTCGTGTATATTCTACGAAACCGCAATAACAATGATAATACTCACATGTATAAGAATAGTATCATTTTGGTGCAACACAGTGATCTCCAAATCTAGCATCTGATAAATTAAATAATAAATCGTAATCCTTTATAGCGTTCATTTATTGGAAGTCGAGTGTCCGTTTACTGGTAATTTTGTCCATTCCCTGACGATTTAGTCATTTCGATACTTAATTATCGATTCCTTCGATATCATTTGTTGCAATTACATCGAATATTTTTTCTACTATCAGAATAATAGCTTTTGTTAGTTATAGCAATTAAAAAATCAGTTTTCATAATATTTTTATTTTACAGTAGATTTGAATTCTACATTGTCGTTATTTGCCCATTCACAGGTCGGTTTACCCTACGTCCGAGTATGTGTGTGTGTGCATATACTGGGTTGTCACGCTTTAGTGACTCAGAAATTTCTTGATTTTGCCAGGTTTTCCACACAGGTTGCGTGAATGTCCCAGGGAGGTTGGGGTCAAATAAAAAAAAAACATATTTTTTTATAAAGTCAAATATCAAATGTTAAAAAATTAAAAAATTTAAACAAGATTCTAAAAATCGTTTGAAAACTCGAAAGTCAAAAAAATACATCGGAAGCAAATACACAATCTGTTCTTTATTATAAACAAAAATATTTGTGGCTACCAATAAATAAAAAAACAATATCAGCACTTGTCTACAATGATACTTGTGTGGTAGTGTATCGACAAATCGGATGCAAATGTATAATGGCGTTGAAGTTTGCATCGTTGGAATGTAACGAAAAATCTTATCGAATAAAAAAAATTCTATCATTATCTGAAATCCTTATTTGCAGCTTTCGTTTAAATATTTTTGATAAGGATTCTTAAATATGATTTGAGTTTCGTACCGTAAATGCGTAAAAAAATATGACAATACAAACAAAAAATATTTTCATTGCATTTCAACGATGCAAACTTCAATACAATAGTTTTTAGAGCTCTAGAGTAAATAAGTTCTTAAGGTAGTCCGGAAGAAAAACCGGAAGTCAAACTGACAACTATAACGATTTTTATTTTTTTCTTTCGAATGTTTAAAGTACATAGAATTTAATCTCATAAAAAAGTATTCTTATTTTGGTACCCATTAGAATGAATATTTATGATGATTTTCATAAATACATACAATCGACATTGGTTATTGAGCACTCGGTTCATCATTATCGACTTTACTAGTGAGTTCATGTTTTAAGCAGTTGGCAACGCTACATAACCTCACTTTAGTATTATTCAAACATCACTTCTCAACGACTCGTCAAGTGGTCGTTTCTTTTTTTTTACAGAAAATTGATCTGCTTTTGTTCACGCAGATAAATAATAAGAGATTGATTGGGCAGTTTGTAAAGTTTCATCTTCAGGTAAATATACGGAACGAAAACAGAAAGAAATTTAAAAGTTGTCTAAATAAAAATGTTCACAGCCGTTCTTCATATGTATATTTGTATACGTAATAATCAATTTAAATAAATTAAGATCTACAATCAACATCATTTTATTCATTTTTTATCTCCGTTTTATTATTACTTTTATTCTATTCTTATTCTATTTAGCATGATCGGCAGCGTAAGCATTCGGCGACATTCATATCGCATTCTGCGTGAATTGCCGTTTAGGAATTTCCCCTAGCAATCACAACTGACGCTCCGATCACTTTTTAGAGAGAGATAGATGCCGCATAGCAAGATTTAATAAATAATTGTGAAAAAATTACACGGTGGATGAGCTACAATTTTTGCAGGTGAATTCCGTATTAATCGAAGGTTCGAATAAGAAGTTTTGTTTGTTGGGTCAAACGACTAAATTTTACGTAACGTTATCATTTCTGGTAAATTTTTCGGAGGTTAAGTTTAAGTGCGTATATTTGAGGCCAACTTTCAACGGTCATATCTCGGAAATGGTAGGTGGAGTGGCTTAAATTTTCTTATTTCTACGTAGTTACCGAAATACTTTCTCTTTCTCGCAAAAAAATAGGAAGTTAAACGTCAGTCGACTTTTTAATTGTTTCTTCCGAACCACCTTAACTTTTGAGTTTCTCCATATTTTGCACTTACATAACTTCTTTGCATATAATTAACAATAATATAAATATTAAAAATATACAAAAATCTTTATTTTTATGTTCCGCTTTTTTCTTCAAGTCGGTTTAATTTTCCGTAATTCTTACAGAGAGTAAATTCTGAAGAAATTCCAATAAAAAAAAATCAATTTCCCCGATAATTCCAGGAGGAAAGAAATTCCCCGAGTTTTCTGTTGTCCATACGCGTAACAGCCATGATGTGGGACACGACGTTATACATATGAATATCTCTCTCGCTCCCGCACCCTTTGGGTTCGTATCGGGGGTGCCCTACGCATTGTCCGGACGCCATATCCTTCGAGGCCCTCGCCCGCTCCCAGATCGACCGGTTATTTTGCTGCGTAGTTTCTCCCGCGGAATAAATAAAACAACCGCGAAAGCAAATCGCCCGGTAATTTTTGCCGCCTGCCCGTTTATCGCTTCCATGCTGCTGCGAACATTCCGAATCTCGTTTTCCTCCCGGCAACTTGTCCATATTTGTTCTTCCCCGTTGTCTCTGCCGTGCCGACGAGAGCGCACGAAAAACCGGTTGTTTTCAATGGCGCGCGATAAGGGATCGATAGGAGGCGCTTTAAACGCGATAAAACGATCGACAACGATAATCCAAGATTATCGTGCGTATTGTTTATTTCGAAGTATCCCGTGCCTTCGTAAGGCTTTTCTACATTCTTCGCTTTGTTATTATCGAGCAAAACCAACATGTCATTTAGGCAAAAAGAAACCAACGATATACTTACGTTTATTCCGTTTGATTTATACGGGCGATTCTCTGAGCATATCGATCAGGCATCGAAACACACGCGTCGATGAATTAGCGCGTCTGAATCACGCGGCCTCATACCAGCGCGCGCGCACACACACACACACACGCGCACGTCTAGTCAGCGATCACACGCGTGTACGCCAAGGGATGAAAAAACGTCGAATTTTACGGTAACGTATTGCCGGTACATTCGAGACTGCTCATTGTTCGGAAACATCGAGGCATCGAGGCGGTATTCGGATGAAAGTTTACAGTTACGGTGTCACGAATGTATACGCATATGGATACGTGTATACAGTACAGCGCACGTACATCGATATAAAAGCTTCGCTGGTATGTGACGCCGAGTGTGATATTACTTCGACACTGTTCTCCTCTCTATCCCAATTTCTCACCGCGAACCATATAGTTTTCCAATATCGAAATAGTACACGCTTCGACGTCGAGTTTTCCTCCCCCCCCTCCCCGTGCAACGCCGAGCAAAGTTTTCCAAACTATTCCCACACACGCAGACGGTGGACGTAGCCAGTAGAATCTCTCACGTTTGCGCGCAAAGCGCGGCCGACA
Organism: Ophion slaviceki; assembly: GCA_944452715.1. Taxonomy (NCBI): domain Eukaryota; kingdom Metazoa; phylum Arthropoda; class Insecta; order Hymenoptera; family Ichneumonidae; genus Ophion; species Ophion slaviceki. Next base: position 12,256,226 of record OX101790.1, read on the forward strand.
CACCGTGTACGAAAGTATAATACACCAATGTGCGAAAAAAGGCACCGAGCGATTGTCCGAGGAATAATGCTCTAGCCACAGGATAATACGGACACGCGCGAAAAGTTGTAGCAAGCGTGTGGAACGAAACAAAAAGAAGTAGAATGACGCCTTCGAGGATCGAGCTCTCGCAGGATGTAGAAAAAACGAGGCTGGAGCAGCGGCAGATGTGTGAGAGGAGCGATGTTGCCCCTGCCGCGTCTCACGTAAGACTGCGTGCTCGGAGAGGACTTCTTCGGCAATTCGTGACCGCTCGCTTTGTATAACTGTATAGTGCGCGTTGCGAGAAACGCCGCGATGCGGACTCTCGAACCTCCCTGTGTGTATTCTCCCAACACATACGCACATTCGGTATATTTTCCGTACAGTGTTTCCAAAACTACGTAGACGTAGTGTATCGCGACTTCGCGCGGTTTTCGTTGCATTTTGGCCGAATTTCCTTGTTTTCAACGCCTCGACGTTCGTGAATGATCGAAGATTAAACGAGGAACAACGGAAAGGGTGTTTCGGTCGCTCGCCAATGAGACGCGTGCCGTTCGACGATTATGAATATTAGAGACGAGGCCTCAGGACGAATGGATAGCCCTCGAAACGTATACATGTGATGCGTCGAAGAAATAATATTTTGAAAAGGTTCTGGAGACTTTGCTACAGTGTAGTCTTCACATGGAGGAATGTAACGTTGTATGCTGATGAGAAAGCTAGGGAACGAGTCTATGAGAGAGAAAAAACTTTTGGATCTATTGGAGGGTTAGGCTTAGGTCCTCCACACGTGTGACGGGCGGCTACGTGTTTGTGTACGTGATCAGTCGAACGGGAATAGTTCGGACGTAGGGTACTTCAAAAGAGTAGGTAATGCGTACTTCCCATTGGTGCACATACACACACATACACACACATACACACACACACGCGCGCGCGCGCGCGCGTGTGTGTGTGTGTGTGTGTGTGTGCACATACAGGGTGTCGTGTTATGAATGGACAATCCTGCAGCAGTCGATGAATCAGATCATGTTCTACTGTATGCTGGAATTTCAGTTTAGTAAAAGCATTTGGGCTTTCTGTTGTTAACAAAAAATCACCTGCTTGTGGTTTTTCGCGTGGCATCTCTACAAATGATGTGAATCGACAATAACTAAGCAACTTTTCGGTCATTGGCACGAACGCGTAGTACATTTTTTTTACACCGCAGGCTATCCAAGTCAAATGTTCGAGTTGTTTTGTATGAAAATTCTGCATAAGATCTTTTTTCATAAACTTTCCCTAAGGGATAACACCACTCTAGGATTTCAGAAAAATCGTTTTTTTTTTTAATAAAAAGATACTTTGGGGTCATAAAAAGAATATGCAATTGGTCTTGTAGCGATTTTTTTTCAACTGTTTAATTATGGATTTTTCCCCAGGGACTCGGACTTCTTTCAGGCGCCTCGTTCAACTTTAAATGAGTTTTTCTCGAAACCATTTTTTTCAAACTGGGAGGATGAATTACTCAAACACCTTTGCATGAATCGATTTGAAATTTTGATAGTAGCTTCACAATTACATTCTCTATGGCAGTACGTAGCCGTTTTTTGATTAAATGTAAACGTTTTTTTTAAACACTTTACTGCTTATTTTTTGGGCAAAAAATCGATTTATTTTCTTCAAAGTGCGCCATTTTTTCAAAATTTGATGAAAATCCCTATGTAGCCCCACAGCTAATAATATATAGATTATAATTTTTCAAATTTTGTTACCTGTCGTATACTTTACGAGAAAACCGTTCTTCCGTGAAGCTATTTGTAAGAAACACGTTTTTCAAGATGGGCTCTGCCGCCATTTTGTATAAAAATTATAATTAAATTTTTTTATACTTTAATATGTGTTGAATAAACCCTCTCAAGAGAAATCCCATTCCTTTTTTCATACTCCCAAAACAAATTGTCAAAGTTCGGCCTTATTTTCTGCCGCTAGAGTGGTATTATCCCTTAAAATTTGAGGTTAAACAGAAGACTTTTCTCGATAAAGTAATTAACCAAGAGTATTTTTTTTAATCGGGTCAATAAAGTTATCATTTGTAGAAATAGCATGCGAAAACCAAAAGCAGATGATGTTTATCTCGAAAACCGTGGGACTTTGACTAAACTAGAATTACAGCGTATAGTAGGACATTATCTGGCCTATCCACAGTTGCGGGATTATTCATTTATAACAGGACACCCTGTATATATATATATATATATATATATATATATATATATATATATATGTATATATCACTTGTTCTCAAACGTGTGTGGATATATGCACCTATGTTGGAAACGACCCTTCTTTAGAGTCCGATCCACCTGGCCACGGCGTAGTTACCGCGGGCAACGTGCAAGAAAGGGAGACAAAATGGCCGAACTCATGCCCCGTTTTTTTTCGTAGGCCCGCAAGGGGCATAGGGTGAATCGACCAGTGAATGGACGAACAAAGAAACTGTAGAATATGAGGTATTCCACGCCACTTCAGCCAGTAAAAAAAATCCACAAATAATTTTAAAAAATTGAGTTACTTTATTGAAAAATATTCCTCGAGTGTCGAAATTTTTGAAAAATTTGTGACGTTTTTTCTCGTTGATTACCATTTTTTAACATTTTTGCATTCAAACGGCTGTATCTTTGGCAGGATTTTATTGAGCAAGTCGAACGTCCGTTTCCGTCCGTCCGTATTTCAAAAACCTGGTAAACATACAGCGAGTGCTCCACACTCTTCAATCGAATATTAATTTAAAAATTTTTTTTTATAAAAATAGCTGTTACTTCACGGTGTTTAGGAATCCCCTAATATAAAAAATACCAACAATCCGTTTTTCGTATTCACAATTCGGGGAAATTCTTAAAAATAAAATAGCGAGTGTCTTTCCTTGAGAAAAAAAATATTTTTGCATATTTTGCCCTGAAACGGACGTTTGACTTGCTCAATAAAATCTAAATTAATTTTTTTTTGGAAGGCTAGAAAAAGAAGGATTCAAATGGACTTTTCAATTTCACTGTAAAGTGAAAATATTACGAAAAATAATTTTTTAATTTCTGTAGCTAATACAATATATTAAAAGCATAGTCGAAAAAAATATTCAAAGTAATGATAAGGGATCGATTAAAACAATATTTTATTTATTTATTTTTATTTTTTATGTGCAAGAAAAATTAGACGTAAGATTTGAATGTAAACATAAGGTTTGTAAGCAGGCGAGGAAAATGTAAGAAGCGCAAAGCGTGTACAATGCGGAAATAATTACAATACAATACAATATTCAAAGTAATGGCAACAAATAATATCGGAGGAATTGATAAACAAGTAGCGAAATGGCTAAATCGTGGGTGAATGGACGAAATGACCAGTAAATGGACGTATAGTGTAGATGAACGATTTAAGGGATTACGATTCATTATTTGTTTTTATCATGTGCTAGATTTGGAGATCGCTGTATTGCACACACGTTAGAATATTCTTAGACATATGAGCATTATATTCGTAATTACGATTTCGTAGATCATACACAAAGTTTTTCGCCATCTTGACGTAACATTGTCAAAAAACTACCAAAATTTGGTTTGACGGAGATATAGAAAATTGAATTTTGTCAAAATCGTAAAAAAACGAATGAAATGATCTTGTGATAACATTTAATGAAACGTACATTTGTCATCTCTAAACAGTAATGAATTTGGTAATTTTCAGCAGATGAGCTAAACTGTTTACTCTGCTTTGAGAATTATTACAACAGAGCCCATACGTCCGTTCACTATGAGGTTGGAGTTTGCATCGTTGGAACGCAACGAAAATTAATATTTTTGAAGTCCTTTAATTTCTTTTTGCAAACATTGCTTACAAAAATCCTCCAGCCATTTTTCAAGATATTTATTTAGCGATATTTATTTAGCGATTTATATATCTATAAAGAAAGATTTTCTATAACAATAAAAATATGAAAAATGAAATGTAAAAAAAGAACTTTCGTTGCGTTCCAACGATGCCAAACTTCAACACCATCCATTCACTGGCAAAAGATTAAAATACAGCATCACAGAATAAACATGTGTAATTCTGACCTATTATTACGAATTTATTTTTAAATTTCGCAAAAGATCATAGATGGGGTAATAAATCTTCTTAATCGATCTTAAGCGGTTACCCCCACTTGCGATTTTGAAGAAATCGATTTTTTTTATTGTTTTTTTTTAAGTATAAGTATCCGGGCCCATACTTCTGTATGGGCCCGGAATAGATGACTCTATGTAAGTTTACAAAAAAAAATATTTTCTTCGTGTAAACTGAAATTGAAACTTTAAACGCGTTTTTCTCAAAATGGCATTTCTGAAGTCGGTGACCAAGATTACTCGAACCCTAATGAACCGATGTTCTTGAAATTTTGCAGGCTTATTTAATACATAAAAATGTAGTCTTTAATCGTTCGATTTTTTTTTTCGAAAAAAATGGCCTTTTTATAGCCAAAAAACGGCCGTTTTTTTTCGTTAAAATCGAACCATTAACTTTGACTGTCCGCCATTTTGTGAAAAATGAATATTTTTTAAAATCCTTCGATTAAAGACTAGTTTATACTTATATTTGACTAAATCCATCCGCATTTTTTTTCAGATGATCCACTTCGCCGCAATGTTGGTCACCGCAAACCGTGTATATAAAAACATTATTTCATTGACGGCCATTTGCCACTAAACAATGTAATATTTTACAATAAAAAAATTACTGAAAGTTCTTCAAGATGTGTTCTTTAAGATGGTATATTGATCGATTAAAAAAGTTTTGTAGTTTTCTTTTAAAAAATTCATGAAAAAGGCCTTTTTTGTGCTACAAGTGGGGGTAACGCCTTGAGTAATAAAAGTAACACTTATTCTCAAAACTCATAAAAACTATTGTTTTCGCCTTTAGAGCACTTACTCTGCATAGCCGTATCGCAACTAAGTTGCGCGGGGCAGAAGTACGACGAATTAGAAAAATTCCGTGTAGTCTCAAAATTCGATGTTAACGTGAGAAATCGGTTTTCACGACATCTTCTATTAATTTTTTTGCTAAATTGTAGTGATTCGAGTTTTTGTCGACTATTTATATCCTCTACTTATTTTAAATATGAATCAGCTTTCGTTCATTCACTGGTCCCTGTCCATTCAGCGGTCGGTTTACCCTATTGGATTATGTTACCCGTAGAACTGTGTGTTGCGAACTTCCCGGAAACACTGTGCTGCGTATTGTGCACGTAAAATTTGATGCGCGCATTCATATATTTACGTATATATATAAATATATACAGGGTGTCCCAGAACTGAATGCGTTCCCTGAAATGGGGGTAGGGGGTGAAATTCTGAGTCGATTGATATAAGCATGTATGGGTCTCAAATCAACCCCTGAATTATTATTAATTTTTAACGGCGGGCCAATCAGGTGCGTTCGATGAGCCGACGTACGTCGGTGAGCGATACGCGCGTGTAGTGGTGCTTGTAGGTGCGCTGCTCCCGCCAGGCACCACTACACGCGCGTATCGGACGCACATGATTGGCCCGCCTTTAAAAATTAATAATAATTCAGGGGTTGATCTAAGACCCACACATGCTTATATCAATCGACTCAGAATTTCACCCCCAACCTCCCATTTCAAGTAGTTTCAGGTAAAAGTGCCCGTTTGACGGTCCCATTGGCAGAATGTTGTACATGTCAATTGTAGTAATAAATTGAAAATCGAGTGCGTGCTTGGGAAAAAATTGTAGCAATATTTGAAACAATATGCCGGAAAAAAGTATTTACAATTATATATGTTAGAGTTTGTCGAAAATCTGAATTGTTCGGAATATTGCTCTTCGCCCTCGAACTTGAGTCACTCAACACTAGGAATACTCAACGAAACGAGTTCACGATTCTCAAAGTTCATTTTTACAGCTTTGAAAAGCTTTTTCAGAAATATCGAGATTATTACTTTTACACGTATTACAGCTGTTTGGAAAATATCTCTTTTATTGTCGATATAAACACATGCACTCTTCAAACGATGAGTTAGGCCCAAAAAACAGGTCGATTTTCATGATGCTGAAGTTTGCATCGTCGGAATGCAGCAAACATTTTTTTAATTGAGTTCCCTAAACTTTCTTTGACAGATTAAACCTGTAAAAATTCAGCGATCATTTTTGGGCTCCTTATCTAGCGATCTACAACCCAAATCTACAAAATTTGATTTTCCATACTAATAAAAAGGAGGAATAGAAAAAAAATCGTTACATTCCAATGATGCAAACTTCAAGCCCATCGATTTTTAAGATTTTTTCTGGTAAAAGTAATGGAATAGTGAGGTTGGGATTTCGCCCACAATTTATCCACAGTGTTGCTAAGGGTGAGTTTTTTTCTTGAAGAATATTGATAAACAATTTGTTATTATTTAAAGACGATTCCGCAAGTGCTGCGGGGTCTGAAATGAAAAATTAAAAAAACACCTCCTTCCGGTATAATAGTTGCACTTCAGCATGACCGGATACTTTTTTTGAATTTCGGATATTACGAAAAGGAGAAGCTGTAGAAGAAAAAGGTCGATTTTCGACAAAAACAACGACTTTCATAATTTGTTATCAACAATAGGACAAACAGATTTTAAAAATCATTCATTCATACACGCTTTCATGAAATATAGTTGCGAGAAAAACACAAAAGAAAAAGAAGACAATCCCAGCAGCTCGGTTCTCCGTAGCGCAGTGGACGATCTGACCCTTCACATGAATCGTCCTAGCTCGATCGACTTTCTGAATGTCTACCAAACCGTTGCTGCAAATAAAATGTAAGCTCCTAGGTTATAAAACTATGCAGCAATCATTTGTATTAAAACAATTATTTCAAGCTTTGGCAGACCCCTTAATACTGCGAAAGTAAGCTTTGGAAATCTGCAACCGGGATTTGTTAACTATTAACAAATGGTAAAGTTGCATATGGCGAAATAAATATCTTCTTACAGTTAATGAATCATTTATTTGAGCATCCGAATTGTCACAAATGAAAATTTGTTAATAGTTAAGAAACGGGTACTTTAACGGAACATACCAGTTCTTAACAGCCACCAGATGTACAGTTGGTCTAACCCAATGCTTCGTATTAATATACTATAAATACTTGTTTCCTATAACTGAGGCGTTTATTCAATAAGATCAGAGGAAAAGTTGTCCCAGATGTAAAGGATAGTTGAGTGAACGATATTTTATATTCGCATAAATCAAGATCCATGTATAGTTACCAAATGAGTATATGGACAAAGTCATTCATTGATTGCCGGCAGATGAATGTGCAGTTGAATCAATGTAGCACTATAGTGTTAGTGGGCAAGTGTACAAGGAACAACTCTCATAGAAAATGAGAGTTGTTCCTTGCTACCTGTAGAGGACAAATCGTTGGACAGCGATTTCTCTTCTACAAGTAGCAAGTCCGGTAATCGGAGGACAACAAAGATTTTAGCATCAATCCGTCGTAGAGCAAGGAACAACTCTCATAGCAAATAGGCGGTCGCCTGGCCCCGCGGTCGAGGTCTTGACCACCCCTGCTCTAATGCATAATTTAATATTCTCTATATATACTTTCGAAAGTTTCCTAAAGATTTGGCAGGCCCCACAAAACAAGCAAATCGTTAATTGATGCCGTCGGCGCAGACAATAAATTCACGTTTTCACAGTGACAAACTGATATCCACTAGGTAAGTGGACATGCGGTCACGCACAGTCTCCAGTGTACCACGATCGTATCTACGTCGCGTCTGCGTGTCGCACACAAACGAGCTTGTGCGACAAAGGGCCATGGTAGCGTACAAAGTAAACGGTCAAATGTACGATACTTATCTCAAGTACAGATTTGTTAACTATTAACAAATCATTATTTGAGACGAGTCGTCGATTTTTTAACAGTTATTTGCTAACTATTAACAGGGCTCTATTTGATTCAACTGAAGATTTTTTAATTATTACCAAATATTCAATTTGTAATAAGTGTACGACTGTTATCTCAAAGAACTACTGGGCCAACATCTTAAATACAGATGCATTATTAGTTAATAAATGCCTCTTTGCGTTAAATAGAGAAGTTGTGGCGTCAACGGTGTGACTCTTGGCTCAATTGCAGCCGAGATGGTCGTTTTGAATGGAAATCAGTTTATTGTTGTGACATGTTCATTTGCATTGAACACAGGATAGTCGCGGCAACTATCCGTTAACGGCCCCAAATCTAAATATATTAATTGTGAACAAATCTCTACTTCTTTGAACTGTATTATCATATCACAATTTCAACTCGTTTTTCGATGACCATAAACATCTACTGAGTTAAGAGAAATAAAAGTGATCAAATAAATCATTATTTTCGAAGAAATACTATGGCTATAAAATTTTGTCACGAGAACGCATATATTTCTTAACGACTAACAAATTTTGTAGCAGTTAATGAATATTTGAATAAAAGTGGCAACTAAACGTATTTCTTTACTACAAATAAACTCTTTTCTCAGTGTAGGAGTAGTGTTGGGCGTTATTCAATTAAAGTTTTAATCAATTCATTAATTGACTAATAGAGTAATTGCAATTAATTCAATTGCAATTAATTTATTTCGATTAATCTTGGTCAATTGCAACTCGCAGTTAAAACAATTGCAATTAATTTTTTATATTGTTTTGAGAAACTATTAAAACTAACCATTAACCTATTTAACTTTGCAGATATCAGATCAAAAAGATTCAGATGTTGCTTCATCAATACAATTCAATACTACCATTTGGGTTTGTTTTATTTTGTTTGGGTTTTTTGGGTCCAAACAAACCCAAACGAACCCAAAGAGCAGTATTGAATTGTATTAATGAAGCAATATCTAAATCAAACAAACTCATATACGTATTTCGTATATGAGTTTGCAACAAACGTATATACGTATTTCAATAACATATACATTTTTTCTGACGCGACTCCGCGCCCTACACAATAATCTATTTTAATTGTTAATTTTGAATCAAATACATTAAAAAGTTGACAATTGATTAGTTTCTAATTATGGAAAGTCACGATTAACAGTTGATTAATTGTTAATTGCGATTATCAGCAATTAACAATTTATTAATTGTTAGTCGTGAGTTTTCACAATTGTTTTTAATTGATTGTTAATTGTTGTAATCGTGATTAACAATTAATTAATTGTGAATCTTTAGCTACCCTAGCAATTAAATTTTGCCCAACACTGATTAGGAGTTGATCGCACAACAGTTTCGAAACGTTTGAAAGCATTAGGAATGATTTTTTTAAAAAGGGCATTAATTTTCACGAAAAAAATAGCGTTACACGTACTTACAACAAACCGACGCCTTTATAAATGTGCAGTGGTCCAAATTAGCACCAATCCATGTTTAAAAAGTTCAAACTGTAAATCTCGTGATTTTACTACTAACGCGCCTCTAACCGCGATTTATCACGATAAACGACACGATTTCCTATACCTCAATACATTCCTTTTACGCTTTACCATTGTACAACAGCAGACCGAAATTTTCGGCGAAATATAGGATGTTTCAAAATTACCTGACATTTTAATTTATTGATAAAACGTATTATTTATTTAAAAAGTACGAATATGTCTATTTTAATATAAAGTATAAACACGACCATGAAACTTCGTCTGCAATAACTGCATTGTTTCGCCCGCAGTATGGCAGGTTGCGCCATCTTGTTGAAAGATAGTGTTCCAAGTTCATGCCGTTTATGCCATTTATCGGATATTATGTTCCACACATAACCTCCATGTTTGTACCTTATATTAGAATAAAAATATTCGTACTTTTCAAGTAAATAATACGTTTTATTGATAAATAAAAATGTTAGGTCATCTTGAGACGCTCTTTATTTTCGAAATGGCCCGAGATAAAGCGATGTGTCAAGCGTTCGGAAAATCACCCTTCGGCCCAACGAAATCGTGCGAAATCGATGAGGGAGGCGGTAAAACGTTTCTCTTTTCTTCTTTGGTAGGCTATTTCAACGCGAGCTGGAAGAACGGATTCAGGAATGATTTGCGGTTAGTTAAGATTTGGGCCGTTTCACGTAGAGGGAGTGCCCGTTAATACCGTAGTTCTGTAATATACCGCCCGTTGAGCTCACGAATGAGAACGCACACGGGCGCCTTATAATGGGCGAACGTGCGGTCAGTAATTAGATTACGTGTAGCTCCCTCTCTCATCCTCCGTTTCTCTCTATCACTCTCTCTAGTCCCCTCCTCCTGACAAGGTAAATCCAACTTTTCGATTATCTCGCAACGCACATCGCCCTCTCCTGCCTGTGTTGCGAAGCTCGCCGTATTTCCTACGCTTTTAATAACCATACGAAACGCTTACAGCGTTAACCCGACGTACACGCATTAGTATAGCTCGTATCGCACGATAGGGTTAGGAATTGTGGGTCGCGCGGCGCACGAGCACTTGATAAGTGGTTACAAAGTATTATTTATTTCGTACACACGGTGCGCGGAGGTGTATGCGCGTGTAAACAGGAATTGGTGCGAATATGGACAACCCGAGCACGATTTAACGTACATTCATGCCCGGAACAATTCACCGGAAGTGGACAAATCAATAGGTCATTTCGAGCGCATCAATGGGTGATTTTCGAGCGTCCACCCTCCCGAACAATCGCCCCGGCCGTTTTCTGGCTTCGTAACGATATCGGTGTGAATATGGACCACCACGATAGATGGAGTAAACGGAGAGATACGAGCATTCGGTTGAAGGAGAATACTGATATGTTTTTGTTAATGTAAACATTTCCGTTATGCGATGAACTTCAATGCTTCTTGAATTACACTACATGTTTTTGGAAAAATAAACAATTAAATCTGGGCAGCTTTGCACAGTTGAAGAAAATTGGAATATCTTTAATTGCGCTGGAGTTATAACGTCGGTGACTGCGGTTAGACTATTCTGAAAATGACGAACGCTCGTTCGTCGCTTGAGGCAACTCAAATTGAAGAAGAAAAGTCCAATGTTTGGTGCAGAAATCGCAGATTGAAAAGACGTTTTTTTCTTGAGCTTAAAAAAAAATAGTTATTAACGATAATGAGGTAATCCTTACTCGAAAAATCGAAAAAAAATCCACATTTATTAAATTAGTTGCTAACAATGAGATGATTTTTAATTAAAAAAAAAATTCAACATTTTTTTTGGTGACCGAAATACGAAAACAAAAAAACCCTCGGTGAAGTCTTAGCCAAAATTACCAATTAAAAAAAAAACTAGTTTTTTGTTTTAGTTCAACCGGGTGGCCAAAACCAAGTATACCGTTGAGCCCCTCAAGGGTCCAAAGGCCCTTCACGGGATTGTTTATAACTTCTTTAATTATTGATATTTTTATGAAATTTGGTACACAACTTTGTTAATTTACATATAAAAAATGTAAATGTTCAAAGGATTTTCCAATGATCTTACATATTTAATATGTAATGAAAAGAGTTTGTGGCTTCCGGATGGAGGCCGTGTTGAGGATCAGCGTTGTGCCGACGTTTCGCAAACGTTACAGTCTGCATCATCAGGGCTGAGAGCTCCGATACTGAAGCTCTCGTGTCTCAGGTATTCCTTATATAGTTGCAGTCATCGTTCCAGATCACTGCACCAGCCAATCAGATGTTTTAATTGATCAGCTGGTCAATTAAAAAACCGGGAGGACGGTGTGCCAAATAGGATTGACGTGATATCCTCCATCTCTGTTTAGGTTGTCCGGATGTTTTCGGATTTCCAAGCCTTCTCGGTGTTTCCTGGAAAAATAGCTGTTTGATGGGGCCAGACTTTGGGCTTTGTCGAACTGGATGGCATGACCAGTCTCCATCCAATGTTCGGCCAGCGCTGATTGTGTAATATGGCCATATTTGATACGCCGTTGGTGTTCTTTGATCCGTGTACTGATCTTCCTCCCGGTTTCCCCTATGTACACTTTGCCGCATGAGCAGGGTATTTTGTATACTCCTGGTGCACTCAATGGTGGTCTTTGGTCTTTTGCACTCGGAATCACTTGTGCTAGTTTCTTCTGAGGTTTGAAGATGACTCGCACGTTATGTTTTCCAAGGACCCTGCCTATGCGATCGGTTATGCCCTGAAGGTATGGAAGGGAAGTTGTTGCAGTTATTTGTCCTTCATTCTCTCCATCAGGTGCTGTAACCGTTTTCGGATCAGCTATTTTTCTTTTTAGATTTTTGATCGTTCTTTCGATGTTGCCTGGCTTGTAACCATTGTCTCCTAAAGCTTTTCGTAGGTGTTCTAGTTCAACCTCCAGGGAGTCTGGTTCGGAGATCGCTAGAGCTCTGTAGACCAGAGAGCTTATGACCGACTGTTTTTGGGAAGGGTGGTGATGGGACGTAGCGTGGAGGTATCTATCCGTATGCGTTGGCTTCCGGTAAACTTTATGGCCCAAAGTGCCATCGCTTTTCCGTTGAACCAGTACATCCAGAAAAGGGATTTGATTTTCCTGTTCTATCTCCATGGTGAATTGAATATTGGGGTGTTGGGAGTTGAGGAAAGTTAAGAAATGATTGAGGTTTTCTTTGCCGTGACTCCAAATGACGAAGGTGTCATCGACATATCGGAACCAGGTGGAGGGCTTGAGGGAAGCTTCTTGCAGAATTCTGTTCTCGAAGTTCTCCATAAAGATGTTGGCAATGATAGGGGAAATAGGGGAACCCATGGCTGCGCCTGAAGTTTGTTCATAAAACTGGGATTGAAATTGGAAGTATGTAGAGTTTAGGCAATGTTCTATGAGGGGCAGTAGGTTAGGGGCAACTTTTTTGGAATTTTTAACTATGCTTAGGGTTTCATTGGTTGGGACGTTTGTAAACAGGGATACAACATCGAAACTCACTAAAATATCTTCTGGTTGTACCTTGATAGACTGGATCTTGTTCACAAAATCCCGGGAGTTTTGGATATAGGAGTTGTTGAGACCTACGAGTTCCTGCAAAGGTTTGCAGAGAAAACGTGCCAAGTGATATGTAGGGCTGCCTATGTTGCTAACAATGGGCCTTAGTGGGATGTTGTTTTTGTGTATTTTTGGCAGACCGTAAAGCCTGGGCGGTAGGGATTCCTTGGGTGTAAGGGCTTTGGTTAGGTTTTCCGATAGACCAGCCTTCTTTAGAAGTGTTGTTGTTTTCTTTTCTACACTCGATGTGGGGTCACGTGATAATTTCTTGTACGTGTTGGTGTCCTCGAGCAGGTTCATAATTTTACTGCAGTAGTCCGTTTTATCCATGATGACAGTTGCATTCCCTTTGTCAGCTGGTAGTATTAAGATGTCCTTGTTTTTCTTCAAATTGTGAAGAGCAAGGTGTTCTTCTTTCGTGATATTCTGCTGCGGAGGTTTTGCCTTGTGTAGAATATTGCTTATCCGTTTCCTGATGTCGTTGCCAGTATCTAGTGGGAGACGGTAGATGGCAGTTTCCACCTGGCTGATGATTTCTCTGGTTGGAATTTCTGTCGGTGTAATGGCGAAATTGTGCCCTTTTGCGAGGACTGATGTTTCAGCTGCGGAGAGTGTGTGGTTACTTAGGTTTTTTACTGTGTGGGTTAGGATGGGCTGCTTCGTCTGTGGACATAGTTTCCTGAATTTTTCTATTTTAATTGACCAGCTGATCAATTAAAACATCTGATTGGCTGGTGCAGTGATCTGGAACGATGACTGCAACTATATAAGGAATACCTGAGACACGAGAGCTTCAGTATCGGAGCTCTCAGCCCTGATGATGCAGACTGTAACGTTTGCGAAACGTCGGCACAACGCTGATCCTCAACACGGCCTCCATCCGGAAGCCACAAACTCTTTTCATTACATAAAGAGCCGTGAAAGCCTTAAAACTAAAATCTTACATATTTCTTTAAAAAAAAAATTGAGTCATTTATAGTTATGCCTATTTATATTTATGTCACGAGGTTATTTACATTTAATTAATATTTACTGTTGCGCATCTGTGGTTGCAAAGCGGTGAAGGCAAAAATCGGAGCAGAAGTAGTGGAAAAGCTGGAAGGAGTGCTGGAGAACAAAGAGCGGCAAGAACTAAGACAAAAATTAGAGGAATTAGTGAGGAAGAAGTCGGTCAAACAGATATGCGCGTACGTACAAGAATCTGAGGTATTGACGAAGCTGATAGCGCGAAGAGAAGGAAATACCGGTGTACAAAAATGTTGCGAAAATGGAAAGTCATGTAAACAAATTGTAAGAACCCGTGCGGAAAACTGATAGGGCATCCCTAATAAAAATAAGGACCTTTCAGGGCTTTCCTAGTGCTTTCCCTAGTAGGGATTTCCACAATGGGCCCAGACTTGGCCATTATCGGGATAAACTTGTAGGGATTTCCACAATAGGCCCCGACTTGGCCATTATGGGGATAAACCTGTAGGGATTTCCACAAAAGGACCCGACTTGGCCATTATAGGGATAAACCTGTAGGGATTTCCACAATAGGCCCAGACTTGGCCAGTATAGGGATAAACAAGTAGGGATCTCCACAATTGGCCCAGATCTGACTATTATAGCGATAAACCAGTAGAAATAGCTTAGGCTACATGGTTGATGGTATTTCAATTATTCAAATCGATTATACACATCGATCGAATAATATTATCGAACGCAAATTGGGAAAAACCGTAAGGGCATTAGCAAATAAAAAATCAACGATGAACACAAATATGCAGACAAACATCAGACAGTATTTATTTATCAAATTAAAGAAACCTTTTAGATAGATACAAACAATTACCCATGGTTTCACTCATACATGGAGTAATGCTAACGCATAAGTGTGAACAGTCCCAACCGGTTTTCTCGACATTTTTATAGCAACTAATTTCCGCTCAATACTCATCATAGGGAAAATTATTTCTTCTGAAGACTTCGCTGATATTTCCCATTCATAAACTTTATCTGACTGTGTAGGATAAGTAAATAAATTGGTCTCTGTTTTCCAGATCTTTCCCTCAATGGAAATAGATTCTAGTGATTAAGTAGACCCATATATTTTTTTTATTTCTACTACACATCCACTCCTTACAATGGATTATTTTTTGTATTAATTTTGTCATGCCAGTTTGTCATAAAGGCTCACATGCAAATACGCAATCACATTTCTACGCGCGCACACATACATACACATGTACTCACGCCCACACCTATGCACATGAACAATTACATAAAAACAAATACAGATATACCCTGACGCATTTAACATACACATATATCCACTGATACGGATATTTTATGGCGCTGAAATGGTTATGATGAGGCGCCGTTGAGGCATTTTCAGGGCGCTAAAATGGTTTTGATGAGGCGCCATTGAGGCAACTTATAAGGCCCCGGTCATTGCGCCTTTAATGGCCCTTGTTGACAAAGTGTGACCGGCCGCTAACGGCCCTCATGTGGCTTCCAGATTAGGGCCCGAATAAAATTAGGGGAATATTATTGGGGCCCGATCACAGCCCCAACTCAATTTCCGCACGGGAACCAGTGTAAAGTGGAAGAGAAGGTGTGAGGGAGAATAGGGGTAAACACCCTTACCGTGGAATAAATACGATATTATAATATTAAGGCAGGAAAAAATAAGCAGTTTTGAGGGATTTTGTAAAGTAAGAAATAATTATTCTACAATTATGATACTTTAGGTATACTTTAATAGTACATTTAAGTATACGAAACAATTTTTTTTAATTCATTCATTATCAAAATGGCGGAGCTGTGGCAGAGTGTTACAGCAAGGTCGCCGCGGCAGTTGCGAATCGGCGTGCAGCCTAGCTTCCCGTAGACTTTGATTTGCAAAAAAGTTCAAACATTTTTTCAGTTAGAACATGTATAGTTTCTATGTTACGGTAATTAAATTGAAGAAAATGCAAATTTGCCAAAATGGCACGCATTTACAAAAAAAAAATCACCATTTCACGTAACATTTCTGTAAAATGTGGATTATAAAAGTAATATTTTTTTCCAATTTTTCAAAAACAATTTTCGTCAAGTAGAATGTACTAATATTATCAATATTTCTACCAAGTTTCAACTCAATCGGCTTAATAGTGTTAGAGTAATCCTGAACGCTAATTTCGATTATGCAGTTTTGAGAAAAAAGCGTTTGAAGTTCACGCCCGCTCCGAATCCGAGCTGTGAGGCACAGCGTTACGGGCTGTAACGTTTGAAATTTTTCGAATTTCGCTTTGAAACTCTCGGAAAATATTCTACATATATAGTTCTATCGTTTACAGAAAAAAAAGAAATCGATTTTTTAATCGTTGTAAATGTATGTCCCGCCTTAAGTGTTGTCGAAATACGGCAACTTCGCAACATTGAGGTTGATAGCAATGTTCTTCATTCGTCAGCCAAGATTCGTAATCTTCTATGAAAGCTTGATGGTTCAATATTGAATATATATGTTTTACAATGGGAGAGATGATTTTTTTTCACTAAATGTTTACAAAGGTTTAGTTTGTGTTAATCAGTTATTAGAACTAATCAACGTTGGTGCTAAAAAGCCAAAAAAAATTACATCACATGTAGCGTGAACGTCTTTCCCGCAAAATTACATACATTACAGGGGGGAAATCCCTTAAGACGGCCGAAAATGATGCATTTTTCATGATTATTTAAAGGTGATAAACTAATCGCATCATTTTTAAATTTTGACATTATCTTATTGCAACTTTCAAGTGTAACATTTTTTTTCCTTCCTTCTTTAAACAAAACAAAATGGCGGCGTTCAAACGTATTCCTGTAGTCGTTTTTTGGAAAACTGCTTATGTTATAGCTCAAAAAGTTATTGATCGATTTGGCTGAAATTTTGGAAGGTTTCTCACTATAACATTATCGGAAGGATATACCTGTAAAAATGTAAAAAAGTATCAAATTGAAAATTAAGTAGGCTTTGAAATTGCCATATTATTGCCCATTTTTTCAACAATTTTGACCCTGAAAAGGTAATTTATTTATTTACGCGATAACCTTAAAACTTGGGGTATATCCTTCCAATAATGTTATAGTGAGAAACCTCCCAATATTTCAGCCAAATCGATCAATAACTTTTTGAGCAGTTTTTCAAAAGACGCCTAAAGAAATACCTTATAACGCCGCCTGTTTTGTGTAAAAAAGATTTTTTTTAACACTTGAAAGTTAGAATCCGATAATTTTTTACATTATTAAAAAAAGATGCGATTATTTTATCACTTTGAAAAAAATGGATGAAAAACGACTCGTTTTCGGGCGTCTACAGAGCCCCTCTCGAACTATTTTTCATCTCTGGTGTTTTGTGGTGAAATTATTATTTTTTTTTTTGTAAAGATTCAGTATAGTCTAGACAATAACAAACACATAAATATATGTTTTTTAAATCTCGGATTGTGGCTAAAGCTCCAACCTCCTTAAAGGGTTTGTACGGCCGCTAAATTCACAGTTTTTTTTTATAGGAAACTCGATTCAAATGCCCTGATTTTTTTCTCGTGAATACAAGGTAGCGAAATTTACGAAATCTTCGACAACGAACTTTTTTGATCGGACTTGCGAAAAATTAGCCAAAAAAATCATTATTCTTGAACATTAATCTCTCAAAAAAAGTCCGAATGGTTTTAAACCAAAATTTCATAGTCGGTTCTCGATACGGATCGGTTCAAAGCAAAATGTGAAATCCGCGCGATCCGTTGTCACTTGTATCTGTTATAACCTCGAAAAGTTTCGCAATTAACGGTTTCGATATTTGTACGCTATTGCGAACTGCAACGACTGTGACGCAAAATGTCGGACACTTCCGTATATAACCTACAATCTGGATATATACGCACCTACAGGTGAATGCACCCGAGATTCTTGGATATTCGAGGAGTCCAAATTTGCACCAATTTCACCGTACACTACGTACTGGATCTTGATAGGTATGGTAGCACGTATAGCGGTATCATTAATCACCGAAGGAAATCCGCGTGTAGCGAGTAAACGAGTTTAGCGATTGTTAACCCTCCAAGTACCGATTTCCATTAAAGTTATTCTCCGCGATTCTTCGGGAACGGCCATTTTGAAATGTCACTTGATGCGCGGTATCGCTTCGTTTCTTTTTTGCATCCGCTTTTACGTGAAGTAGGGTAAACCGACTAGTGAATGGACGAAAGTTGATTTGCATTTAAGTCGTCTTCTCACTTTAAACGCTAAAAAAGGCTATTTTCACGCATTTTTTTTATAGGTTTATATTATAGATATTGATATAAAAGTTGCTACACTTAACGAATGCACTTACGAAATACATTTAAAAAAGAATTTATTTATTCAAGTCACTATTTATAGACGAAAATGGTAGTTAAAAAAATGTCCTAAAAAAATTGTAGGTCTGCGCTGTTGATGACATTTCTCGGAGATAGATCATCTGAAACAAAAAAATAAAACGATTTTAGATTCAGTATATTAATGTCTATAGCGCATATCATACGATTTTTGATATATGCAATAATAACAAAATGCGAAAGACATTTTTTGAAAAAACAAAAAAAACTTTTTTTCACCGTTTTTTGCACAAAAAAAATAGTAAATATTTAAAAAAAAATGTAATCCTTTATATGCGCTATAGCTATAGTTGTGAAGAATACGTGGTTAAAATTTTATAAAGATCGGTTCAGTAATTTCGAAGATTTTATCAAGAAGCCTCCGAAAAACGTTGTTTCGAGAAAAACGCGTTTAAAGTTTTTAACGAACAGATGAACGTGCTCAGGTAGTATAGTAAAGGTCACACAAAAATACAGTTAGACTCCTCCGATTTTCATAAAATTTTGGTATGATACTTTTGCAAATGTATACTTTCGAAACATGTTATTAAAAAAAACCAATTTTTTTGATAATTGTAACGTGAGAAGACGCCTTAAGGGGGTATTCCTCTCTGGAATCATCGAAAATAGTTTTTTTTTGCATATTGTTATGGTGTGAACTTTCAAGAATATTCGAAGACGAACCGGACCCTGAAATTCTAAAAATTGACGAAGTTCCACTATTCCACTAAGTTCCACTAAATTCCACTAAATTCCACTAAATTCCACTAAATTCCACTAAATTCCACTGTTCCACTAAAATACCTATATCAGTGGAACAGTGTGCGTCAGGTTTACCGCGATCCGTCGAGTTTGAACGCGTTTATCTCGAAACTACATAGGGGGCGTACACAAATTACGTAAAGCAAAATTTCCTAATTTTTGCCACCCCCCCCCCCCCCGTAACGGGACCGTAACGCTTGACCAGAACCCCCCACCCCTCTATTTCGTTACGTAACGGGTGCTTTGTCGTCAATAATTGCACTTTTTCATAGACATAAGTAATTATGAAAGGATCGGGTTTATACTCATTTTATTAAGTATATATTCATCTAGTTTTATACCAATTTTTATGACAAAATCTTGAAAATTAATCGAGGTATATGCCTTGATTTAACGACAAAAAAAATGTCTCTCCATTGTCACGTCGATATCTTTATGAAAAGTTATCTGTAAATTGAAAGTCAACAATTTATCAATATCTATACAAATGTAGCTATCGTTATGCGTAGCCGTTTTTTCTTTTGGTTTTTTTTTTACAAAATGCCGACGGTTTGGACATTTTTATCTATTTTCAAGGCCCTTTTTCTGTATTCAAGCAGTCTTTAAAAATAGTAGTTATCAGAAAACGCAGTTACGTACAACCTTAATCACTGCTGTTATAAAAATGTTTTTAAAAAAATTGAAAATCGGTTGATAAGTTTTTAAGTATTCGCTCGGACAAGGTCGAAAAAACTAGTTTCGAAAGAAAATCGCGTTCAAAGTTTCCCGTTCCGTGTGTCTTGATATAAAGTTATGTTTTTTCTAAAATATTGATACTTACATTGAAGTATCTAGTCGCGAGCGATA
Organism: Ophion slaviceki; assembly: GCA_944452715.1. NCBI lineage: Eukaryota > Metazoa > Arthropoda > Insecta > Hymenoptera > Ichneumonidae > Ophion > Ophion slaviceki. The sequence continues at coordinate 12,276,175 of OX101790.1, forward strand.
TTACGGTTCTTTAACTTCATGATAGTTCACAAAATAATAAGAGCCTGTACTTTATCTATTGTAAATGATGTCACACCTGTAGGGACTGAGGGCACTAACCGGTCGCGCTACCTGTTCTCACTGAAGTGACTATAACTCCGTCAAAATGTTGCCAACATATTTTTCAACACATGCACTTTCAAGAAATAAAAAAAAATCCTTTAAATTTTGCTTCGGGGATGTGGGAAAGCTACTGTGCAAGTTCTTGCACAGTAACTTTCTCCCTTAACTGACATTGCTTATAGAAAGCTGTAAAATCCACTGTCCACGTTAAAATTGCACGCGAGGTTTAAATTAAAAACTTGAACATGCAGAAATTTTGTTATTTCTGGCAGTTTTAAAATCGTGACGTAACGCAAACCTTAACGTAATCGTGACGTAACGCAAACCCCCTCCCCCCCTCACGTACGTAGGCCATAACGCCTGGCTGACCCCCCCCCCAATTGCGTTACGTAATTTGCGTACGGCCCCATATCTCGACACGGCGGGATTGATATCTTGCGTAACTTTCACACTATTGACTTGAATTTGCACAGTTAGCGTTCAAACAGTAGTTATATTCGGTACACGATCGCATTATTTAATTGGATGAACCATTTGTTAATAACAATGACTACAGATGCAGTTTTTCAAGAGAAAAATGAGGCTTTCTTTGGAGAAGCTATCATTTTTCGTATTTTTCGAAATTCCGAAAGTGGATCGTGAACCCATAGCCAGTTGGATATATTTGGAGAATTTTTGTTTGTTTTCGTTTCAGATTACATTTGAGCCTTGTAGAGATCCTGCTGTTTTGGGCCTCGCAGCTGAAGGACTGCAACGCCAACTGCAGCACCACGAACACTTTGAAAGATTCTCTTCCGAGAAAATTACATTGTAACCACAAACATGTGTACCAATGTGCCTTTCAAATTGGACTTCCAGAGAGGGATACCCCGCTAAAATACGTGAAGAATATGAATTGTTGATAAAAACTCAAATCCCTATAATTTAGCTCAAAGTATCGCTGGTTTTAACCAATTAAAACCGATTTTTTACTTTAATGTTGAATTTTAAGGCTACATGGAATTACTCTAGTTTGTAGTACTTGTACACCGCGAAATTTATTGTTAGTTACGAAACGGCTGTGGCAGTAGATGTTGTAAAGGCGAAAACAAAAGTTTTTATGAGTTTTGAGAAAATTTGAGGGTAAGTATAACTTTTATTACTTAAGCAGGTTGGAGCGGTCCAGTTGAGTCCAATGAAGGTTTACGATATTTTTTCAAAGAACCCCCAAAAAAATGCATAAATGCATAGATTTAATCTGTAGATGCTAATTTTCCATAAAATATATAATTAAATGGCAAAATTATGCATTTTCATATTTTTATTGCGCAAATAAGAAAAAAAAATTCTGTTGAAAAAGTATAACACATAAAAGTATAACCAACTTGAAAAAGTATAACATATTAATGATTATTATGAAAAAACTGCGTCAGCGAATGTTTTATACAACTCAGTGTCAGAATAAAATATTGAGTCATTTATAATTATTCCTATTTATATTTCTGTTACGAGATTATTTGAGGAGCTGGCCAACAAAACCGGGCTTGTCCATGAATTACTTTTTTTACATAAATCAATAACCAAAATAACCAAATAGAGAAGAGTTCGAATTTTTATGCTTTAATATATGAAGGCTCTATTAAAATGTAAGCCTGGACCTAGCTTTATTTTAATAAAAATACTAACTACCATTGGTTTATTTTTATTTTTATTTTGAACAAGTCCGGTTTTGAATGAGAATGGTGGAGACCTCTTATTTTAAATGGAAATCTGATGGACGTATCCCGTTATGAAATAAAACAGATTCTTGGAATTTAATATAAATTTGTTTTTTATTATCAACTTAGTAATCCTATACAAACTCTTTCTATTGCGAATGAAAATGGAATGTATTTTTCATCTAGCCAGCCATGGACAAGTGCGCTCCTGCTTGAAAAGGCAGTTTTTAACCAATTTCAAGGTGTTTACAGCCGGATTTGATGTAAAATGTTTCGGTAGCTAAGAAAGGAGTGCTTGAAGAACACAAAAAAATATTCGTCGTAGTATGGAAAAGTCTGATTTTGTTCTCCAGCTCCTCATTTATTATTACCATTGATTAATATTAGGTGTTGCCGAAATACGGCAACTCTGCAGACATTGAAGTTAGCAGCAATGCTAATCATCAACTCTTGATGGTTCAATTTTGAATATATGAGGTTTACGATGGGCAAGATGGGTTTTGTTTCTAAATGTTGACGAAGGTTTAGTTTGCGTTAATCGGTTGTTAGAAATGGTTTATCTTGGTGCTAAATAGCCTGAAAAATACATCACTCGTACCGTGAACGTCTTGCCCATCAAACCCCACATAAAATAACATACAATAGACTAATTATTATCTTTGGCGTTTTGTGGTTAAGACGGAATGACACCTCATCGCGGTCGGTATGGTAGAACAATTGTAGATTCCCAAAAATCTCTGAAACGGCTCTTCAGATCCCGTCGAAACTTTGCCAAACGACGTCAAATAGATAGACGAATAGCTTCCAGCCCCTCAAATTTTCTGAATTTGAGAAAAAAAATGTAGATTGGCTTATCATAAGCCAATCTAGTTTTTTTTTCCTCAAATTCAGAAAATTTGAGGGGCTGGAAGCTATTCGTCTATCTATTTGACGTTGTTTGGCAAAGTTTCGACGGGATCTGAAGAGCCGTTTCAGAGATTTTTGGGAATCTATAATTGTTCTACCATACCGACCGCGATGAGGTGTCATTCCGTCTTAAAAAACTTCACAAAATTCGTAAAGACTCAGTATACACTGATAAAATTATGTGTGTGTGTGTGTGTGTGTGTGTGTGTGTGTGTGTGTGTGTGTGTGTGCGTGCGTGCGTGCGTGCGTGCGTGCGTGCGTGCGTGCGTGCGTGCGTGCGTGCGTGCGTGCGTGCGTGCGTGCGTGCGTGCGTGCGTGCGTGCGTGCGTGCGTGCGTGCGTGCGTGCGTGCGTGCGTGCGTGCGTGCGTGCGTGCGTGCGTGCGTGCGTGCGTGCGTGCGTGCGTGCGTGCGTGCGTGCGTGCGTGCGTGCGTGCGTGCGTGCGTGCGTGCGTGCGTGCGTGCGTGCGTGCGTGCGTGCGTGCGTGCGTGCGTGCGTGCGTGCGTGTGTGTGTGTGTGTGTGTGTGTGTGTGTGTGTGTGTGTGTACCAGGATTTGTTAACTATTAACAAATGGAAAAGTTGGATATGGCGAAATTTAAATATCTATCTTAAATGAATGTCTTCTTACAGTTAATGAATCATTCATTTGAGCCTCGGAATTGTCACAAATAAAGATTTGGTAATAGTTAAGAAATGGGTACTTTTACTGGAACATACCCGTTCTTAACAGCCAATAGATATACAGTTGGTTTAACCCAATGCTACGTATTAATACACTATAAATACTTGTTTCCTATAACTGAGGTGTTTATTCAATGAGATCAGTGGAAAAGTTGTCCCAGATGTAAAGGATACTTGAGTGAACGATATTTTATATTCGCACAAATCAACATTCGTGTAGGGTCAAAGTGGGAACAGTGGCAACAGTGGGTACACTGAACCTTTTCTGTTTCTCAGAAGTGCACATGTACATATGTGCGTCTTTTTCACATTAGAACCGCCCTCGGATGCCAATAGGTTTGAACCTGTCTGTGAGTCGCTCCCGCGCAATTCGGTTGTGAGAGATGATTTTACATTATTTTTGGTGTCAGAAGTTGAAAAACCAGCTGAGATTGTATGTTTTTTGCTTCTTTACCTATCGCAGTTACGTTCGAAGTCATTGGTCTCCCGAAATATACAGCTATATTGCGGTATTTGAGCACTGTGTTTGTTAACCGAACAAAAATGAAAACTTGTCAGTACCCGCTTTAGGAAAAAAGAGAGGGTCGGGTACACAGTGGCTCAATTTTTCGAAGTACACAGAGGTAAGTCATAATATGAATATTTTTGCGTTGTGATTTAGATAGGTACTGGTACTACCTCATTAGTCAGGTACTCATTGTTGATTGATATTCAATAAATGATTGTGGTTGATCTCATAATATGCTGTCTTTTTTTTTAATTAATTTTTCAATAGTTTACTGTACAATACTCCCCAATGTATAGAGAAAAGCACTCCATTACCTACAAGTGCACAGTGGATCAGGGTAATTTTCTTCAAATTGTGCTTAATTTTGAAATTTTGTTTGACTGCGAAATTAGGCATGTTTCACTGTGTACACCCCCAAGTAAACATTGGATCAAATCCCATTTTTTAAAAATGGTTCTTATCTCAATATCTATTGGGTTAGGCCGTTCAGTGTCTTTTAACAAAATGAAGCCATTGACCACATCGCACGTTTAGTCAAGGTTTCATTGAGATTGTGTGAACGGTTAGTCAGCTATAGACCTATGAAAAAAATGAGCCACTGATTCCACTCTGACCCTATAGTTGCCAAATTAATATTCGGACAAAGTTATTCATTGATCGTTGGCAAACGAATGTCCAGTTGAATCAATGTAACACTGTAGTGCTCGTGGGCAAGTGTACAAGGAACAACTCTCATAGAAAATGAGAGTTGTTCCTTGCTACTTGTAGAGGACAACAAAGATGGTAGCATCAAACGTCGTAGAGGGACCACTCTCATAGAAAATAGGCGCTCGACCGATCCCGCGATCGACGGCTTGGCCACCTCTGCTCTCTAGTGCATACTTTAATATTCTCTATATATGTACTTTCGAAAGTTTCCTAAAGATTTGGCAGGTCCCGCAAAACAAGCAAATCGTTAATTGATGCCATCGGCGCGAGAATAAATTCACGTTTTCACGGTCACAGACTGATATCCTCTAGGTAAGTGGACATGCGGTCACGGACAGTCTCTAGTGTACCTCAATCGTATCTACGTCGCGTCTGCGCACGAACAAGCTGGTGCGACAAAGGGCCATGGTAGCGTACAAAGTAAACGGTCTTGCCAAATGTACGATACTTATCTAAAGTACAGATTTGTTAACTACCAAAAACCCATTACTTGAGACGAGCCGTCGATTTTTAACAGTTATTTGCTAACTATTAGCAAGGCTATGTTCAATTGAACTGAAGATTTCTGAATTATTACCAAATATTTATTTTTAATAAATGTACGACTGTTATCTCAAAGGACTACTGGGCCAACATCTTAAATGCAGATTCATTAATAGTTAACAAATCTTTATTTGCATTAAATAGAGAAGTTGTCGCGTCAACTGTGTGACTCTTGGCTCAAATGCGACCGAGATAGTCGTTGTGAATGAAAATTAGTTAATTGTTGTGACATGTTCATTTGCATTGAACACAGGATAGTCGCGGCAACTATACATTAACGACCCCAAATCTGAATATATTAATTATGAACAAATCTCTACTCCTTTGAACTGTTCTATCGTATCACAATTTCAACTCGTTTTTCGATTACTATAAACATCTACTGATAAAGAAATAAAAGTTATCAAATGAATCATTATTTTCAAAGAAATACTATGGCTATAACATTTTGTCATGAGAACACGAATATTTCTTAACGACTAACCAATTTTGTAACAGTTAATAAATGTTTGAATGAAAGTGCCAACTAAATGTATTTTTCTACTAAAAATAAACTGTTTTCTCAGTGTAGTCTAGACAATAACATATATTTTTTTCAAATTTTATCTTGAATTGTTGCTAGCGCTCCAACCTCCTTAAAAGAAAATAAAACTACGATTTTTTGCAAATGTACAAAATAAATTCGTAATAATAAGTCAGAATTAAACATGTTTTTCACTGGTGCTGTATGCTAACCTCTTTTCAGTAAATCGACATATCGGCTCTGTTCTGATAATTCTCAAAGCAGAGTAAGAAACTTAGGTCACATGCTGAAAATTTTAAAATCAATTACTGTTAAAAGATGACAATGTATATTTCATTAAGTATTGTCATAAAATAATTTCATTTGTTTTTTTTACGAAATTCAATTTTCTATTTTTCTGTCGAAACAAACTTTGGTAGTTCCTACAATGTTACGTTAAGAGGGCAAAAAGCTTTGTGTATTTTCTCCGAGAACGTAATGAAAAATATAATACTGAAATGTACAAAAATATTATAATTTTTGTGCAACACAGTGATCTTCAAATCTAGCATTTGATAAAAAGAAACAATAAATCGTAATCCGTTACAGCGTTCATCAACATTACACGTCCATTTACTAGCGGTCGATGGTCCATTTATCAGTGATTGCGTCCATCCACTGACACTTAGTCATTTCGCTACTTATTTATCAATTCCCCCAATATTATTTTCTTGCAATTACTTCGAATATTTTTTTCCCACTATCATTATAATATAATTCGTTAGCTATACCAATTAAAAATTAACTTCCATAATATTTTCCTTCTACAGTCCATTTTAATCCTACAATTCCGTTATTCGTGCATTCGCTGGTCGGTTTAACCTCTAATAAGCATGTACATGTTTTTCTACCAGTTCGACGTACATAACGCTAAAGATGAAGAAATGGAGATACGCCACTGAGCGCAAAGTGGGTAGATCGAGGCGAGGAAAAAAATATGATAAATATGTATTTCGTACGTTATGCATATTATCTCTATCTCGTAAGACTCCGTACAATCTTCATAGAGCGCGCTGTAAGGCTCGAAGACCATAACTCAGAAGTGTATTATCGCCAGCGATGTATCGAGAACTGCGTGACCTCTTCGTGCCTATTCGTCTTGCTCGGACATTCATTTTTCAGCGTTGCAAAAGAAAATATAGTGAGCGAGAGAAAGATAGAGAGGGAGCACAAAGAAAGGCTACCTACCGGTGTCAACATGCCGAGATACGAAATCTATCTCTAGGGCTTTCGAGTTCCCCAAAAGAATCTCGTTTAATTTTGTTTTATATCTCCCGAGTATTTATCGCTCGCGCGTGCACGCCTTTGACTCTGCTTTCAATCCTTCACAGTTTACAATCCGTCCGAAATCTTCGCTGCGAAATAGAATGCTACCGCGCGCGGAAATCGCCAAATTCTTAGAGCCCCAATTTCGACAAACAGCGAATCTCGAAATGTACATGGGGTCCAATTGACCCCATGGGATTTTTCGCCTCAATAGGGCATTACACCCTTTTTTGAAAGGTGTCTCAATTTGATCCTTTGGTGGTAATAAACTACTAGAATTTTTATTCCTATTCTATGAAATCGATTAATGCCATAAAGATGCATTGGAATTTTACGTTTCAAATTTCCGCGCACAAACGGTAGCCGCCATGCTGCTTTGGTTCGTGAAGTCACTTGCATAGTAAACATCGACGCTGCGCCAATTGCGAATGCGTACATTTTTTTTTGTTAAAAGTGAGTTACAATTCCTATCATTGGTGTGTTGTTCCTAAATGTAAGAATACTAGTGTAAACACACCGGGAAAGTTGTGGATTAAAATGCCAATTGATATGAATATGAGGAAGACTTGGTTGAAACTTGCGAGAAGAGATCCAAAGTCATAGTCCGAATAAAAACTTATTCGTTCTTTTTTGAAGTACAGACAACTATTTGGAAATTTGCAATTAACTGTGACAAACGAGAATATATAGTTGTTGACGCTTTCTTTCACAGGTTAGAGAGTAATACGTCTAGCGCTTTCTTTGTTTACTATGTTAATGACGTCACATCGGAATCCATTATGGCGTTGCCGTTTCGCATGTTCGTTGAACAGATAGAAAAAGTCTTTTTTTAAAACGAATTATAACACTTATTTCGTGTTTTTACAAATTCAAACCATCATTATTCGATTGCTTATTGCGAAAATACCTTATTTATACATTCTTAGTATTTTACTTACATAGAGTAAAATACCCTATTATCTCGAAAACTATGCACTTTTTGGAGAAAAAAAAAACGTAGAGCCGCTTTTCGTAGCATATTTATCCAACTTCAAGGCTGCATGTTTTGATATATAAAAACAAATGCCGATCAGATCTGCATCTGATCGGATGGCTTTGCTTAATAAAATCTGCATAACTTATAAACTTTATATTGAAAATGAAGAAAATTGTTATTAACGTGCTACATCCACCTAAAAGGGTCAAGAAATTGCATTTACCAAAAATATTTTTATTCGATAGTAACACCTTTGAGCGATATTAGACGAGCGGTAGCAGCACCGTGTTTCAAACTTCAACCCTTCGAGATCACACCCTCAGACTGTAACTTAGTTGGTCACATGGGGTCCGTGTGACCCCAGCCATGTTTGCACGATTGCCACGTTGATTCTATTGGTAGAAATGGCTTATAAAAATTCAGGGTGTTAGTTTGAAGCTTCTAGAATGTGGCATTCTCAGGCAAATATTGTAGTCGACATTCAAAATGGCGGAAAAAATCCGGAAGGCTTCAATACGTGAAAAAAGCCATTTTTACTTAAAAAATCACAACAATGGCAATTATCGATTGAAAAAAAAAATTACGGTGATACTCTTGAGATATGATTGTTTAAGAAAAAAATAGCTTCATAGTGGGCGTTTCAAAAAAGGTATTTATTTGGACATTTAAAGTGGGCCCATTTCGGAGTAAACAAAAGAACGATAATCTTGAAAAATGAGCAATTTATACGCAACAGTGGCTCGAAAAATTATGAGATCATAGTGTAAACACAATATATATGAAAGATATTAAAAAACATATATTGATTAAAAAATATATTAAAAAATACAAAATGTTTAAAAAATCGTAAATAAATCGAGTTTTTCCTCCATAGTCGACACAGATGATAACTCTGTGCTTGCCGCACATTTCAAATGGTTTTATGGGTTTCCCCGTAGTGTTGTAATGAGTTTTAAATGACGTAGACATACGTCACACGGAATGCGCATTTCGGCGTAATCCATAACAACTGGATAGAATTTTTTACCGTTTTCATATTCCTACTTACATAACGTAACATAAAATAAAATTGAAAATACACTTTTTTACGAAAAAAAAATACGTGCCGGTCACAAGGCGGTGGAAACAACCCCAGCGCCCGCCCGATCTTTTTATCTCGACTAGCACGACGACACTGCTGTCGCGAATCGTCCGACCCTAATCGGTACACCCTCACAAGGCAGGCTCGCCCCCTTGGCCGTCTACAACTTATAGTAATTTTGGCTCAAAGTCGCGCGCGGGGTCCTCCCGACCCCGTGTGACCGCGAAAGGTTAAACGCATTTTTCTCGAAACACTGTTCTCACAGTCGGTGGACATGATATCTCGACAACCACTTAATGGATTGTATCCAAATTTACAGACGATACGATTAGAAACATTTAAAGGTCGTTGATGATCTCACGTTTGTTCAAATTGATGTTCATTTTTTAAGAGTTACGTACAAATATCGACTTTTCTCATAGATTTGATACACTCGAATTTCAATTCGTCACCGCGTTGTCTAAAAAATTGGTTTTGAAAATCGACGATCGTCAACGACTCGTATTTATTGTTAACTTGAATAACCCGTTTGGTTTTTATAATTCAGATGGACCGTTTGAGCTGGAGAGTGTCCACCGCCAAGCGTCTCGAAAAAAATTTCATTATCTGCCCGCGGCCATGCTTCTGTTGTTTTTCTGTATTATTTGGTGATTTTTTAAGGCTCTCAATATGTGTGGCTTTGTGTTTAAAAAAATGCGTTTCTTTATCATCAACCGTTTCCCAGAAAAAAATCGGAATTTGGAATTTTTTTCGCGTCTCTGGTTAGATGTAGCCCCTTAATTTTTAATGTTTCTGCGTATGTCCTTTCAGCTTCTTATGATCTCTCCGCGTCTGCTTTTACCCCTCACGTGTTTTTTCTCCACATTTCCAACTTTTGAAAGATTCATCAGCGTGTTGCTCACAGCTCGTTCCTAATGCGCTGCTGTGTCGCATCTACACGAGGAAAACGTTGCCCATACCGACGGCTATATTTTCCATGCGCTTCGGTTGGGTCATTAGGATTTCAGGCATACAAAATATATTGTATTTAAAGTTGTAGAAATAATATATTGTAACCATAAAGATGTTTTTTGTTTTTATCGTTTGATTTTATAGATAAATTCAGTGATATGTTGACGGTAGGAAAGGGATGACGAGTTTGTCGAACTACCCTATTACGTTTTGTTATATACAGTGGGAAAAAAAAGTATTTGTACATCTCATACGAAACTGTTGTTAATTTGGCTTTATTTGTTTGTTCGTGTTTACCCAAGATTTTTGTAAACAGACACCATTTATATTCAGGATAAGCTATCGAACACAGGAACTTAATAAAGCGTTTAATTTTTTTCGGGCGATAATTTGAAAAAAAACGACGTGCACAAATACTTTTTTACCTACTGTATGCAGACAGTATGTTAGTCAACCATTTAGAAAAATTTTCGTGAAAAATTCCATGAAAGGTACGTTTTTATTATTTCGGAAGCCAAATAAAGGAGAAAGATAAATTCGTAGAAAATCTTGGCTCCTTCAGTGAAGATCAAGGAAAACGCTCCACAAAGGCATAAAAATCATGGCTGATTTCGTTTAGAGTAAAAAAGGCGACTGCCTCAACAAGTCTCACTCAAGAAAATCACGAAAAAAAGTTTACACAATGTGAAAATATTTGATAAAACTTAAACTTCCCAATAAGATCGAGTTTTGTTTAAAAAATTGTAGGTGTTTCTATTCTCACGTAGAATATCAATATTAAGGAGGTTGGAGCTATCCCGTTGAGTCAAATGACGATTTGTGATTTTTTTTCAATGAACCTCAAAAAAATGCATACGACGCTCCTGTAGATACTAATTTTTCATAAAACATTCGATTAATGGGCACAATTATGCATTTTTATATTTTTATTACGTAAATAAGAAAAACAATTTTATTGTTACTGCCAACTTGAAAAAGTATAACATTATCGACAATTATTATGAAAAAACTGTGTCAGCGAATGTTTTATACAACTCAGAATGAATTTTTTAGTCATTTATAATTATGTCTATTAATATTTACGTCACGAGATTATTTATTATTACCATTAATTAATATTTAGTGTTGCTGACATACGGCAACTTCGCGGACTTTGAGGTTGGCAGTAATGCTCTTCATTCGCCAGCGAAGGTTCGTAATCTTTCATCAAACCTTGATGGTTCAATATTTAATGTACATGGTTTACGATCGGCAACATGGGGTTTTCTTTGCCTAAATATTTACAAAGGTTTAGTGTGCGTTAGGGGGTCTTCTCACCTTAGACGCTAAAAAAGGCTATTTCCATGAATTTTTTTTTAATAGGTTTATATTATAGATATTGATAGAAAAGTTGTTGCCCTTAATAAAGATACTTTCGAAATGCACAAAAAAAATGTCTTAAAAAAATTGTAGGTCTGCGCTGTTGATGAAATCTTTGAGATGGATCATCCGAAACAAAAAAATCAAACGATTTTAGATTCAGTATGTTAATGGCTATATCGCATATCATACGATTTTTGATATATGCAAAAATAACAAAATGGCGAATATTTTTCGAAAAAACAGGAAAAAAGTGTTTTTCTTCACCGTTTTTGGCAAAAAAAATAGTAAATATCAAAATTTAAAAAAATCCTCGAAATGCGCTATAGCTATAGTTGTAAAGAATATGTGGTTAAAATTTCATAAGGATCGGTTCGGTAGTTTCGAAGATTTTATCAACAAGCCGTCGAAAAATGTTGCTTCGAGAAAAACAAGGAAAACAAGAAAAAGATAAGCTATTGAACACAGAAACTTCATGAAGAATTTAATTTTTTTCGAAGGATAATTTGAAAAAGACGACGTGTACAAATACTTTTTTTACCCACTGTGCATTAAACTATTTTTTATCTTTGGTGTTTTGTGGGGACAAAATTTAAAAAAAATCGTAAAGACTCAATATAGACTGGACGATAACATATATTTTGTTGAAGTTTAATCGTGGATTGTGGCTAACGCTCCAGCCTCCTTAAGTTTTAGATAAAAACTTAGGTTAGATTAAAACTTATAAGGAGATTAAATTTAGAAAAAACATACAGTTTTGCCGCACCAGATCAACTGTTGAGCTTTGTAATTCATTGAATTTCTATTCAATTTATAAAATATATAATAAGTAATAAAAGTATTGTATTAATCTTGCAGAACGGTCAGTGTATAAAAATACATATTTTCTGTAAACAGCGACTGCGAATCTCCACACTACGTGCTAGATAATTACGATGGCTCCCAGGAGGCAATTTGCCCTCTTTAACTTCCGACGTGACGTTAATTCGATTTCGATCAAAAGGAAAAGAAGGAGAGAAAGAAAGGCTGCCCTGTCACGTCGTATATTGGCAAGAAAGCTTACAAAGCTGCGGAATACGCCGTTTAAGTGAATTATCGTACGTGGGCAGTCGATCGGAGATCGCGCGCGATAACGACGTGCAACCGGCGCACCTGTGCATTTCCCAACAGCAAAAAAGTGAAGAAAATAAAAGACTTCGTCCCGGTTGAGAACGCTTTGACGCGCTGGTCGCGTCTTCTTCTCGGCGTTTATCATCGACGATGCGTCTAACGCCGTGTCGAGCGTGACACGTACACACTCGTGTTCTACACGGGAGATCGTCTTATCACGTGACCGACTAACTGCAGACGACGCTTGAAGAATTCCGAGCCTCCTTACGTCATATTGTTTGTTGGATTCGTTAAAGAGGGCGTTTAGATGAGAAAAAAAATTGTTGTTTTTAATGATTTTTTGTTTTAATGAATGTTTTCTTCACCGTATATGAGACTTGGGGTATGTTTTATTACTACTTGTAACTGTGACGTGATATTTTTTATTAATCTTTTAAAATAGGGGATGTTGTCAAACGGCGTGACACGTAGCGTCCGCGGTATTAATCTGAAAAAAAAACTGAGATTTTTCTTTTATTAACACTTAAACGCAGAATATTAACCAATGGAGAAGTGAGAAATGTTGAAGATCGATGAAATGGTGCGCTTCGAAATAAAAAGATTGAATTATCCGAAAAAACTGGTTATCTAAAAAATGGCATTATCTGAAAAAACACATTTTGCAAAAAAATACTTTTCTTTCATTTTTAACAACATTTAGGGTCATGTTATAGACAATAAGGTTAGAAAGATTTATACCAAATTTCATCAGAATCAGTCGATTAGTTTTTTTAGCTATACCTACATCACGCCAATTTTGAAAATGCAGTTTAGAAGACTGAGACATACATCCGCCATTTTTAAAGGTTAATAAAAATTAAAAAATACCACGTAACAGACAACACCAGTAATAAAACATACCCTAAGTCTCAATAATGGTGAAGAAATCTTTCCTTTAAAAAAAAATCATGAAAATCAACATCTTTTTCCTCGCCCCCTTTAAGCGTTTTGCGAAGAGCATTCAGTCTAGTGTTGCAGAGACATATAATGCGATTTTTTTTCTCGTACTTTTCTCGTACTGTTCGGTGGATATTCCACACTTGGACTCTCGAAGCCGAACTTAAGGTACCTTTAGGCGAGGAGAAAATTTCTGATTTTCATGAGTTTTTTGAAAGGCAGGAGCCTGAATTAGAAGGTCCAAGAAAAGCGTTTTTTTCGGGAATTCTTTTAGAAGGGAAAAAAACAAGTGAGCCCAGTAAACATTGAGGTATCATTTTATGTATATCTGAAATGTATAAAAAAATGTTGAACATGAAACAATAATTGACTGCAGATTTATCGGCCTATCCCGTGTACGTCTTGCCACTGCAGTCCCCAATCGGCGAGAAAAATGCAGCTCGTAATACTTGACTGAAACAAAAAACCAATAAAATTTTCAATTGTCATATATTTTTCTTCCTGGTGAATTAAGAAAAAGTCGAAAAAATCGTGAAAATATAACTTTTCTCAGGTTTGAAAATAAATGTATTAAAAAAAAACACTTTAACGTGCTGTGAAAATTATTTAAAAATACTTTTTTAACGACTTTTTAAATTCACTTAGAAGAGATTTTCATACTAAAGAAAATAAACTTTAGTTTGATTCAATAGGTCGTTTAGTTTTTTTGCTATCACGCCCGCCAATTTGGAAGAATCGTGAAAATGAAAATCGGAGAAAACGCGCCTCAAAGTTTTCAATAGAAAGAAATATCAATATCAAATATTAAACGCTTCTCTGCTTTTGGTCATGTATCTCCGAAAATATTTACAATTCGCCTCTGTAACTTTGTAAATATATTCTTGGATAGTTTATCTTTCGATTTAAGCAATAAAAAAAAAACGTTTTTTCGGGCCTTCTGATTCAGACTCCGGTCTTAAGGAAACATTTCTTCACCATTTTGGAGACTAAGGGTATGTTTTATTACTACTTGTGGCTTTTACGGTTCTCCTAAACGGGTTGCGGCGTATGTTGTCAAACGGTGTGATACGTAGCGCCCGCGGGATTAATCTGGGAAGAAACAAACGAAGGTTTTTCTTTCATTAACACTCCGCAGAATATGAACCAAGAAAAAGGGCGAAATGTTGAAAATCGATGAAATGGTACGCTTAAAAACAAAAAGATTGAATTTTCCGAAAAATTGCTACATTTTGCAATAGAAGAATACTTTTCTTCCATTTTCCAAAACATTTAGGGTCATGTTTCAGACAATAAGATTAAAAAGATTTATTCCAAATTTCATCATAATCGGTCGATTAGTTTTTTGCTGTACGTCATGCAAATTTTGAAAATGCAGAAATCTTTCCTTTAAAAAGAAATCATGAAAATCAGCAAAAAATGTATCGCATAAAGGTATTATGCGCTTAAGCGCTTTTCGAAGATTAGTCAGTCTCGTATCGCGGAGACATATACTGCGAATTGTTTTTTTCTCGTATTATACGGCGTACATTCCACACGCGGACTCTCCAAGTCGTGCCCAGTAGTCATTTTGCCAAAGATTTTCAAAAAACATTACTTCACGTATTTTTTTAAGTTTCGAGAGCACACCTTCGAATTCGAAAGTGCTCAAGGGGCCATATTGACCCCAAGCGATTTCGGCTTCAAATATCTCGAAAACTGTGCACTTTTTTGAAAAATTTGCAGGAACGTTTTTTACAGCCAATTCTTCGGACGTCAAAAAGTCAGATTTTGAAAAAAAAATAGCAATAATGTATCGAAAAATGTGGTTGAATTCGAAGCCACGCGAAGAATGTTGAGGTCAGAGGCCGGTGCCCTCGAAGGATTGATTTCACATTCATTGATACTATAGTATCCTCCGCAATGCTCTCGTGCGTTTTTTTTTATAGTCGTCACCCCTGAAACCCCCCGCGGTTTTTTTCCGTCTATGCGACGAGCGTGACGACAACTCTCGGTCGTCCGTCAACGCGAAAAATCTGGAATAAAGAAGGGACTTTTTCGCAGCTCGAGCTATAATATAAAAATTCATGAGGCAAATAGTCGAGGGTGCGAAGACCACAAGTAGGTCGTGCCGGGTAGAAATACCTCGTACGTACTGACACTTTTTTTTATACTATAATGTACACATAAATATCTAATACTGAGAAGAACAAATAAATCGTAAGTATGGGATAAACGTGACGTTCCGTTATCTTACAGTATAGGATATAGTAGAAATAATAATCCGTCGACTTCAACACGTCTGGATACCAAGAATAATCTTTCGTCCCCTTCCCCCACTCCTCTGCCCCGCTCCACGAACGCCCTCTCCTGCCCATATTATATTACGCTGAGCGCACTTAATGTATTCGGCTTCGCGTTCGTTAGGTTCGCAATTCGAGTTGCCAGCGAGTTGCGAGGAGTGGACCTCCACGATCGAGTGCTCTGCCTTTTTCGAACGTAACTTCGTACCTTACTATGCATTGTTATGATTCGTATCCGGTTATGCGGAACGTACGTTGCGCAAGATGACGTAGACTGACAGTCACCTTGTAACACACGACGCCACCTGACAGAGATATAAGCCAAGTCGTACGGAATTCCAAACGAAAGATAATGAACGAGAAATAATCTGTCCGTCGCACGACAGGATCAGAAACAAAGCGACGGTTTACCGTGGAGGCGTGTTTTCACGTTCAGCAAGCGACCCTGGTGGACTACATTTGAACTGACCAAAATGGTCGTAGAACTACGTGTGTGCGGGCCGCTATCGTTGTGTCTACTGCGTACGCATCTGTTTCACGTCACCTTACTTTCAGCACGGCGAGCACGAATGAACATGAACAAATTCGCATTGATACATCTTTCTAATTTTAGACGGTTCACAAACGACCATTTATTAAGGGGAAGATACCTTTAAGCAAGCAAAAAAATGGCTATTTTCATGATTTTTTTTTACCGAAAAGATTTCACCATTTTTTACACTTAGGGTTTTATTATTTTTGGTTGTAACGTGGTATTTTTTATTAATTTTTAAAAATTGCAATGGTATGGTACGGTCTTCTAAACTGCATTTTCAAAACTGGCGTCATAGGTGAAAAACTAATCCACCGATTTCGATGAAATTTGGTATAAATCTTTCTAACCTTATTGTCTGAAACATGACCCTAAACGTTTTTGAAAATTTTTAAAAAGTATTCTTATTACAAAATGTAGTCATATATTTCCGAACATTCAATCTTTATGTTTCAAAGCGTACTACGTCACGCCGTCTGACAACATCCGCCGCGACGACAAAAATTGCTACATTTTGGAATGAAAGAATACTTTTTTCAACTCTCAAAAACATTTAGGATCATGTTTTAGAGAATAAGGTTAAAAAAATGTATACCAAGTTTCATCAGAATCAGTCGAGTAGTTTTTTAGCTATACGTTACGTATGCCAGTTTTTTTTTAATGCAGTTCAGAAGACCGTCCAATACATCCGCCGTTTTTGAAGATTAATTTAAAAAAATACCATGTAATATCCAAAAGTCGTAATAAAACACCCTAAGTCTCAAAAATGGTAAAGGAATCTTTGCTTAAAAAAAAATCATGAAAATCGGCAATTGTTTGCTCGCCTAAAGGTATCTCCACCCTTAAGGCGTCAGGCTGAGGAGGCATTTGCAAGAATAAGTAAGATAATTGAAAAATCGTTTGGACATTCATTTCGATGTACATAAAGTTGGGGGCTGTACTTCCGGAGAGCTGGATTTTTGGAGCAGCGCAATAGTTTTCGAACTATCAAATATTGAAAATTGATAAATTAACGCGCGTATACATCTATATCTATCCTGACGTGCTACTGTAATTCCTACTTTATCGACATGATCAGACACGTTCGGCGCTCGTATCATGTCGTGTGTGTGTTTGTTTAATTTGCTAGGGTTTTCGATTTGTTGGGTTTAGGTTTCTTTTGGTTTGCATGTGTTTTGTGGGGTTTGGTTGTGATTGCTTGGATCTACTTGGGTTTCGGTGTGTTTGGGGTTTGTAGGGCTTGTTCCGGATTGTTTGGGCTTGATTGTTCTTATTGGGTTTGTTTTGGCACAGTTATGTTTGTTTGGGTTTGTTTGGGCTCGAGGGTTCGTTTGTTTGCGTTAGTTTGCGCGCTTGGTGGTTGTGATTGCTTGTGTGTCGTAGGGTTTGTTTGGAATTGTTTATATTCGGTTATGTTTGTTCCGGGTTTTTCGGGTTTGTTTGGGCTTGGTTGCGTTTGTTTGGGGTTGGTAGGGTTTATTTCGATTTTTTAAAACTTGGTTGTTTTTTCAAGACATTTTCAAAATTTTAAACGCGTTATTCTTAGAGCTAAGACATAGCTCTAAGAATAACGCGTTTAAAATTTTACCAGCAGTTCTATCGTTGTAATCATAAGTTTGCCTTCAATTTGCGATTCCTGCACCATATATTGGACCAGTCTCTTCAATTTGAGTTGCCTCAAACGATGAACGAGTTATTGCCATTTTCACAGTAGCCTAACCCCTTAACAAATCATATTAAAGTGGACAGCGTTTGGAATAATGGATATGAGTCAATGGGCGATTAGATATCGTAGTATGTCAATAACAGTTGTCAGCACCTGAGTTATCATAATGAGGTATAGCTCGTATGTTGTTTGTGCTGATCGTTTGTTTTTTATGTCGGTTTCATTTTTTGCCGAGTACAGCCTTATTCACGAGCAACCACAAAACAGCTATAGGAACGAAGTTTTTGAAATTCGAATTAATGATGCCGGTGGAAAATAATAGAAAATATTAATGCGGATGGGCAATGATCAAAAATATTCATACAGATGGAAAATAATAGAAACATACGAATGCGGATGGAACACAATCTTTTTTTTTCATTGTATGTGTACGCTATCGGTAAAAAGTATGAGTACACTTTATGAATTTTCTATTGGGACTAAAAGTAGGCGATCTCGGCCATAAAAAAGTGCAAAAGTATGATCGTGATTGTATTTGAACCTTTGTAGGTTCAAATACAAGATTGTACAAGTATTGTACAAGATACAATACAAGTATTGTACAAGATTGTACAAATACAAGATTGTAGAACCTCGATTATCCGAACCTCGATCATCCGAACGTTGGCGTGAAAGATGCATTTTTGCTCGCTGCCACCGTGAGCAACAATGAGCAATCCAACACAACTTCTCCTTCTCAAACGGCTGCGAGACTTAGCCGCTCAAAAACGCGTTACAGCCGTTCGTCAATTAAAAATGGACGATTTTATAAGAAAAAATATTTAAAAAAGCATTCGACTTTTTTCATGTGTTTAAAGTATACACACAGACACACACACACACACACACGCACACATATTTCAACGTTAATATGTATGTCAAATTTTAATATCTATGTATGTACTGTTTTTATGTAAAAGGTGTTGTTTATAATCTCGTCCCAAGAAACCCAAGTTTCGATTATCCGAACTAGTCTCGGTGCCAATTAGTTCGGATAATCGAGGTTCTACTGTATTATAAAAGTGCTTGAGTGTGCTCCTTTGCTTATTCTTACTACTTGTCTGCTCACTAACTGACCTGGTACCTTTTTGCCTTTTTTACTCGCATTAATTGGCGTGTCATTTTTTGAGAAATGGCAATAGAGATTGACATTCAATTTTTCCTAAGGGGGGAGATATCTGTAGGCGAGGAAAAGATTGATAATTTTTATTTTTTTAACCCTTCCTTGACACACTGGGTCATTTTGAACCGGACGAATTGAAAAGAAAAAGCTCCCTTGCCCAAAAATGAACGATTTCAATAATTTTTTTGTACAATTTAATGTTAATATTTTCCGAATTTTAATTATGCAGACATATTAAGAAATGTTTAAAGTGCATCCCGATTTTTTTTTTCAATAAAAACCGACCAAATGGGTATTAAGGGCAGGCGGATGAAGTACCATCCGGGTCAAATTGACCCAGTGTGTCAAAGCCGTGGGCAAATTTAAGTGTGGCAAGAAAAGGTTATGGAAAGATTTATTCACCATTTTTGAGACTCAGGGTATGTATTATTACTAATGTTGACACAGCGCTGCCGGGTTTGATCTGCAAAAGACCAACAAAGTTTTTTCTTCCCTCAACACTCATACGCAGAATATGAACCAAGGAAAAGTGAGAAATGTCCAAAATCGATAAAATGGTATACTTGGAAACAAAAAGATTCAATTTTCCAAACAAAATCGCTGTATGTTGCAATAAAAAAGACTTTTTTTCCTTAATTTGCAAAGACATTTAGGATCATTTATAGACAATCAGGGTATAACGATTTATACCAAATTTCATCAGAACCGGCCGATTAGTTGTTTAGCTATGCGTCACGCCAGTTTTGAAAATGCAGTTTACAAGACCGTGCCATATCGGCGCTATTTCGAAAGATTAATAAAGAAAAATACCGTGTAACAGCTAAAACTAATAATAGAACATACCCTCAGTTAAAAAAATGTCGAAGAAATCTTACCTTTTGAAAAAAATCAGCACATTTATGCTTCACCTAAGGGTATTTAACCCCTTGAATTTATTAAAAAAAATTCCGCTAGGTTAGTCGAGCTTTCCAAAAGTGGTGCCGTTTTCGAAAATTCGCTGTAATTCCGGAACTATAGGGTTTAACGCAAAGTAGGAGCTGTATCCGGCGACAAATGATTACGAGAGAGACAGTTGAAATTTTCGAACAGCAATTTCTCAGAGATAAATAATGTTTAGGGCAACGGAAAATCGTCCAGCTCTTTTCAATGAATTCTGCATAGCCTGATGATTTTTTAAAACTATTTGTGAGAAACCCCCATTTGTAAATTTGTGGGGTTATGTTGACCTTTAAATCAACATACCGAATGGCATAAAGGTCGAAAAAATTGGGACAGCCTGAAAAAAAATGTTGGCTATTTTATTTTCACGACTGCTATGATTGGAAAACCACTAATGGTGTGACCATGCTTTCGGCTGAAAGTGCATTTCTACATGTTTGCTAAGCGTTACGAGCGATATCTTCTTTGCCTAAGCACAACAACGTCGATGTCTATATCTCTGCTCCAACGGTAACTTACCGACGGTAGGTATTACACCGAAGCGAGTAGTTGCTCCAGCAAAAGTTGGCGCCATGTTCTGGATCCTTGAGCTATTACTTCCGTTGTACCGACTGAAAGCATAAAAAGGGTATAGGTTATAAAAATTTGTATTTGTTTTATTAACAGCAGCTTGTGTTATTTTTTTCAACGTATAGCTCGGTGCAGAAATCAAATTTTTTTTTCAGCAACAGGGATCTCAGCAATTTCACTAAGGACATGGGTCCGGTCGGTAAAAATGCATATATTTCGAAAACGCGTTGTTTGTAAAGATGTTTCAAATCAAATTTTTCGTGTTTCCAAGGCTCGCAAACACTTTGCACAGTTTTCCGATCGGAGGCACTCGTAAAAACACTATTTCGAAAATGTTTTTTTTCCATCTCTTTGACCACCTTAGCGCTGGAAGTCTATTTTTCTTACGTGGAAATTCAATTATTACGGTTTGTGACACCCAAACTGAATGTTGGATGGAATAAGTGCGTCTTCGTGTCGCCAGCCATTCGGCTATTTTCTTCCCTCTCTGCATTAAGACGGAATGACACCTCATCGCGGTCGGTATGGTAGAACAATTATAGATTCCCAAAAATCTCTGAAACGGTTCTTCAGATCCCGTCGAAACTTTGCCAAACGACGTCAAATAGATAGACGAATAGCTTCCAGCCCCTCAAATTTTCTGAATTTGAGAAAAAAAATGTAGATTGGTTTATCATAAGCCAATCTAGTTTTTTTTCTCAAATTCAGAAAATTTGAGGGGCTGGAAGCTATTCGTCTATCTATTTGACGTCGTTTGGCAAAGTTTCGACGGGATCTGAAGAGCCGTTTCAGAGATTTTTGGGAATCTATAATTGTTCTACAATACCGACCGCGATGAGGTGTCATTCCGTCTTAAAGCAGTGCTGAAAGTTTGCACGCCGGAGCTCCAAGCGCTACGATCGAACAGCCCGAGTCAGACTCCGACGACAGGTCATAATGTTTCTTTTTTATCGCGATGCGAGAGGTACGAAGATTCTTAGGAAGTAGATCGAAAACAGTTTGACACACGTATGCCTTAATCCAGCATGTGGATCATCCAATCCCTAAAAACCCACTGTTGCAACGGACCTTGCCCTCAACCGCATCGAAATTTTTGACTCCGGTAGATTGATACAAAAGATTCATTAAAATCAACTAAATGCGTTCATTTGATCTTTTTTTATACGAATGCATTGAAATTTTCGTACAATTAGTTTTGTCTATTTGATTCTACTATTTCAGAGGTTTATCTCAAATATATTTATTTATTAAAATAAAAATCTGTTTAACACCGTTGACTAAGAAAACATGTGTGTGCTACTATATTAATTTAGTATTTGGTATTATTTACTTTAAAAAATATCAAGTCGTATAGACTAAATGGGTCTGTTTTAAGGAATCATCACAGCGTGAAAATGTCAAAAATTTGATTTTTGCATTATCCGATAGTATACACGGTTATAAACGTTCTGTCCAATTTTTAGATCGAAATTCGTATTATTTCGGTCGCTACAGCCTTTCTTAGAAAAAGTCTTAGAAAAGCCTTTCTTAACAGTCTTTCTTAGAACTTTAAGGCGGAATATACATTTACAACATTCAAAAAATTGATTTCGTTTTTTCCCCTTTAAACGATAGAACTATATATGTAGAAAATTTTCCTAAATTTTCAAAGCGGAATTCGAAAAACTTCAAACGTTACAGCCCGTCAACGCTGTGACTCACCGCTCGGATTCGGAGCGGGCCTGAACTTCAAACGCGTTTTTCTCAAAACAGCATTATCGGAATTGGCGTGCAGGATTACTCAAAAACTATTAAGCCGATTGAGTTGAAACTTGGTAGAAATATGGATAATAATGGTACCTATTGCTTGACGAAAATTGTTTTTGAAAAATTGAAAAAAAAAAC
Organism: Ophion slaviceki; assembly: GCA_944452715.1. Lineage (NCBI taxonomy): Eukaryota > Metazoa > Arthropoda > Insecta > Hymenoptera > Ichneumonidae > Ophion > Ophion slaviceki. The sequence goes on from OX101790.1 coordinate 12,298,593, forward strand.
TACTTTTTTAATCGACATTTTACAGAGATGTTGCTCGAAATGTTATTTTTTTTTGTAAATGCGTGCTATTTTCTCGACTTTGCATTTCCTTTATTTTAACTACCGTCACATAGAAACTATACATGTTCTAACTGAAAAAATGTTTGAACTTTTTTGCAAATCAAAGTCTACGGGAAGCTAGACTGCACGCTGATTCGCAACTCCCGCGGCGACCTTGCTGTAACACTCTGCCACAGCTCCACCATTTTCATGATGAATCAATTGAAAAAAAAATGATTCGTATACTTAAATATACTATTAAAGTATACCTAAAGTTTGATAATTGTAGAATAATTATTTCTTAGTTTAAAAAATACCTCAAAATTGCTTATTTTTTCCTGTCTAAATATATAGCGCCTTAAACGCGTTTTCCACGGAATGGTGTTTTTCAAAACGGTGGCCACTGTCAATGGAACAGTTTTCCAGCTATCCGTTTGAAATTTTAACAGAAGATTCTTCACGTCATTCCTTATGTTGCTGTGGAAGCTTTTTTTAATCTTCCTATTTTTTTTACGAAAAACTGTCAAAAAGGCTAAATTTGATACTTTTTGTTCAAACAGCAGTCATTTTTTTCAAATTTCACTGAAAAACAATCTTCATAGGAACGGCTTTCCTACAGATTAGTAATCATTTTGAAATTTTCGTTTCAGATAAAATTTGCAGCCGCAATCCTGGTCACCATGGGACAAGATTTTTTTCCACGCAATTTTCCGCATATAAAAACAATCTTGAACAATAAATAATTATTCTTTAAAATCATTCTGTATTCTTTATCAGTGCTTCAATTTGTAAGAAAAATTAGACCGATTAGCTTATCCTATCTACCTAAAAAAATCGCGAAAATCGGCTATTTTTCGGGCGGTCACACTGTGATGATTCCTTAATTTTTTATTTGAAGTCGTTAGTAAATTTATAGACGTAGTAGTACGCTGTGCGACCGGAGTGTGGCGCAGGGCCGAGGCTCCTCTCCCAAGCCATTTGTACTCCGACCAAGCGTATAACCGAGTTCGCGAAACTTATCGACCTGCTGTGAATTTCGCGCATGGTCAATCGTGATCGGCTAAGTGTATTCCAAAAGAATTGGCAATTCGACATCTTGTGATATCTGCACAAAAGGAATACTCTCTAATATTTACCGACATGGTTGTAATACAAAATATTGAACCTTAAGGGGGGAGATACCTTTAGGTGAGAGAAAAAATGCAGTTTTTCATGATTATTTTTTAAAAGGAAAGATTTCCTCAGTATTTTTTAGACTGACTGTTTGTTTTAGTACATACTACTTTTGGCTGTGACATGGTTTTTTCAAATTAATCTTCAACAATGGTGGAGAAACGGCACGGCCTTCGAAAGGGGGTTGCGGCTGATGTTCTCAGTCGGCGTGAAACGTAGCATCGGTCGGATTAATCTCAGAATAACCAACGAAGATTTTTCTTTCGTTAACCCTCAGACGCAGAATATGAATTAAGAAAAAGTGAGAAATGTTGAAAATCGAAGAAATGGTACGCTTGGAAACAAAATGACAAAATTTTCCGAAAAAATGGATTCATTTTGCAATAAAAAATAGTTTTTTAGTTTTCAAAAACGTTTACGTCCATGTTTTAGACAATAAGGTTAGAAAGATTGGTACCAAATTCTATCAGAATCGGTCGATTAATTTTTTAGTTATTCGTCACAGTTGTGAAAATGCAGTTTATAAGACCGTGTCATACTTCTGCCATTTTTAAAGATTAATACGAAAAATGCCATGTAACAGACAAAAGTAGTAATAAAATATACCCTAAAAAAATGAAAATCAGCTAATTTTTTCTCGACTAAAGGTTCCCCCTTAAAGAGGCGCACACACGCGAGATTAAAATACTAGTAATTCAAATACAATTTTTATTCATTCGAAATATCAATCAATTTAAGATACAATTTTCAAAATAAATATCATTTTTAATAAAAAAATATCTTCTACATTCAAATCAACAATGACCTTTATAATTAAATGCGTATTTATTGAATCGTCTATATCAAGGAATGCTGAAAAACATCGAAAAAATATATCACCTACATGTAATAAAAGTGTCAACTTTTCCCTTGAAACTTTTCCCATTGAAAATGTTTGTTTTTCCTTGTTTTCCCTTCAACTTTTCCCTTCAACTTTTTTCAATGTTTTCCCTTCAACTTTTCCCATTGAAAATGTTTGCAAAAAATTAATAGAGGAGGGGGGGATGAAGGATAAGTGATAGAATGCATTAAGGTCACTTTTGGAAATATTGTCTGTTGGTCTACTTGTCTGTTTGTTTGTGCACGTAAAACATACGGACCCAATCTAGATGGTTTTCAGAAAATATAGGGTTTAACTTGAAGTAATATTTCGTTTTCATTTCATCGTAATCGACTCACTCAAAGATATCAAATTATAAAGCTTTCAAAAGTTCATTAAAAAACATGATATTGAAGTTCGCATCGTTGGAACGCAACGCAAGTTTCGAGGCCTAACTTTTTACAGGATCCTTATTATAAATCTTCAGATTAAATATGTAACAAAAGATTCTGGATGATAATGCAAATGAAGTTATAAAAGATAAAAAAAAGATTTTCGTTGCATTTGGCGTCTTATAAAGAACATACCTTTTTTAAGACAACAATATTCAATATTAAAATAAAAATGTAAAACGAAACTGAATTTCGAAAAAATAATTTAAACATTGTAAAGTAAAAAAAACACATTTAAAGCAAGTACAGAACCTGTTCTTTATGATGAACAAAAATGTTTATGTTGCTGAGAATAAATAAAAAATAAATTTAAACACTTATCTACAATAATAATTGTGTAGTTGTGTATCGACAAATCAAATGCAAATGTATAGAGCTACGAAGTAAATTAGTTTTTAGTTTTTCAAATTTTTAATGTTTCGCACTGACATACATTTTTCCATATATGATGAAGAATAATAAAAATATTAAAAACATAACAAAAACGTTTATTTTTATACTTTGCCGTTTTTCTCAAGTCGGTTTTATCTTTCGTAATTCTTGCAAAAAGAAAATTCTAGAAAAATTCCAGGGAATTTTCAAAATTCCCCGAGTTTTTCCTGTTTTCCATATGCGTAACAGCCATGGCAGTTCGGTTTAAACGTTTTATGAGTGTACACGCTCTTCGAAATATATTTTACTGTGACTCTTGTGTACTAGAGACTGATTCGGCAGTAGTATCAAAGTTAAATGATCTTTTTCATTAATTATTAATATCAATAATATTAAAAATTAATCATTGCCGTTAACTCCACGGTTCGGTCCAGACCCGAAGCTGTGGATGAATCGGCGTTCACAAAAGTTATATCGAAGATTCAGAGAGGAGGTTTTCTATGTCACAGATGCAAATAATTTAGCCAGGCATTAAACCATAAAAAATCCGTGGACCAAATTTTTTCTTACGATGTTTTGCAAGGGGACCTTACAGGCTGTCATTCACGGATTTTGATAAGTCTCAGATATGTTGTAGAGGGACCTACCCTGAGTACCTGAGTAAAGGGATTTTATACAACGCTCTTTAGTTTTCGAGAAAAAACGTTCGAAAGTTTAGCTCGTAGCTACTAGTAGCTACTATACCGGTACGGTTGCACCTTTGTCGAACCAGCGGGCGTGGCCCAGTGGGCAAGGTTCCCGGCTCTGACGCTCGAGGGCCAGGGTTCGAGTCCCGTGATGGTGTTTTTTTTTCACAAAATACAAATAAATTCGATGGATGATGCAAAACCGTCTCATTATTTATTATTATTTTGTTAATTTTTTTATTCATTTTTTAAATTTTTCACTTTCCATTTTTTTAAAATGATTTATTATTATTTTATTTTTCACGCAGAAAAAAAAGAGAGGAAGAAATTATGACATCTTTCACAACAAACTGTAGTTTACTATTTTTCATTGCAATATACAGGTTTTTCTTACTCGCTATTACTGTGGTCGCTTGTTACATCAGAACAATATTGCGGGTGGTATTTGTCGTAAAAGCAAGCAAAACACAAGACCAAAGAGCAACGCGCAGATTGTATAAAAGCTATGGCCTTGCAGGCGCGCGGAGTTTTGAGCAGCGTTATTGGAAAGCATACTTGATTGACATTTAAAAACAGCAGTCTTTCCTCAATTAACTTCGATGCAAACCACGCATATTTAATCATCGGCGCTGATCAAACACTTTACGATTCCATCTTTGTAGACGAGAAGAAGGTATGTACATGCAGTATTAAAGTTATACCGCCCAAGTGCACGCCGATTTGCCAACCGTGCGATGTATATTTTTACCGGCAAGTGAACATTTTCACAAAACAAATACAAAATGCTCCCGATTTGTTAAAAAATAATAGAGAAATTGCGTCAAGGGAAGATTCCATACAAATTCATTCTTTGATTCTTCAACAATTAAGCGCAGCTGTTTTCGCGCCGATGATTAAATATGCGAGGTTTGCATCGAAGTTAATTGAGGAAAGACCGCTGTTTTTAAATGTCAATCAAGTATGCTTTCCAATAACGCTGCTCAAAACTCCGTGCGCCTGCAAGGCCATAGCTTTTATACAATGTGCGCGTTGCTCTTTGGTCTTGTGTTTTGCTTGCTTTTACGACAAATACCACCCGCAATATTGTTCTGATGTAACAAGCGACCACAGTGATAGCGAGTAAGAAAAACCTGTATATTGTAATGAAAAATAATAAACTGCAATTTCTTGTGAAATATGTTATAATTTCTTGCTCTCTTTTTTTCTGCGTGAAAAATAAAATAATAATAAATAATTTAAAAAAAATGGAAAGTAAAAAATTAAAAAAACGAATAAATTTTTTTTACATAAATAAAATAATAATAAATAATTAGACGGTTTTGCATCATCCATCGAATTTATTTGTATTTTGTGAAAAAAGAAAACAAACGCCATCACGGGACTCGAACCCTGGACCTCGAGCGTCAGAGCCGGGAACCTTGCCCACTGGGCCACGCCCGCTGGTTCGACTAAGATGCAACCGTACCGGTATAGTAGCTACTAGTAGCTACGAGCTAAACTTTGGAACGTTTTTTCTCGAAAACTAAAGAGCGTTATATAAAATCCTTTTACTCAGGTACTCAGGGTAGGTCCCTCTACAACATATCTGAGACTTATCAAAATCCGTAAGTGACAGCCTGTAAGGCTCCCTGTTAGTTCAACGACTCAACCAAGGAAAAACTTTCTCTCACGCACCCCGTGCATCTACATTGTTTGCAAGCATCACATCTATCCGAATTTATCGGATTTTATAGACAGGGATGTATTCAAATCAATAATCGTAAATATATTCAAATAATCGTAGATATTCGCTACATTGTATTTTTTTTTCATTTCATTAAATGGCCATATGGCTCTGCGTGCCGGAGAAACCGTGATCCATTCTCACATGACTATGCGCTGGTCTGCTATGCAAGCAGATTACGCGAAGTCTTGACTCGGCTCTGATATGAGCTTCGCTCTTATAAAATGCAAGATCATTTGTCCTTTCCCGTCTGCCTCGGAGCGCAATGGAGGGTTCTTCGTCATCGAGGGCATGCACGTATCTTTTTTATCGCTCTTGTGACGATTGCACACACCTCGGGAGGTTATGTTACCGGGTCGCCGATCCGGTAGCGACAACTCACGTGTGAGACATTTGCATTCCTGGAATTGAGCGTGCGGTCAGTGCCTATATATATATACACATATATACATCTATTGTGTTCACGTATACGCGTGTACTTGTGTGTCGAAAATATGGCGAGTCCTCGTTATATGAAATGACACACACTTCCGTCGGTAAACAAGACCGTGAATAGTTTTCAGAAAGTTTCACCAAAACGGCCAAATCGGATCGAGTTGAAATTTTCACACGCAACGTCTGATTCGTTCATTCACAGTCGATATCTCTGTCATTTCGTTTTGAAATATCTACATAGTTGATGTAGAGGATCATCACAGTGTAACGGGTCGAAAAACAGCTGATTTTCGAGCTTTTTTCGATTTTTAAAATACGCTAATCCGTCTGATTTTTTTATGTCTAAGGGGCCGTCCATAAATTACGTAACGCTATTGGCGGCAGGGGGGGGGTCAAGGTTTCCGTTACATCACGATTTTAAAACTGCCAAAAATAGCAAAATTTCTGCATGTTCAAGTTTTTAATTTAAACCTCGAGTGTAATTTTAGCGTGGACAGCTCACAGCTTTCTATACGCAATGTCAATTAAGGAGAGATATACACCTAGATGGTCGAAAAATTCGATTTAGAAGCTATGAACATTCCCTCGACCGTAGAAGACCTACACTATGGGCCTGGTATCGATGATTCCATGTAAGTTGACAAATTTCGTGATTTATTCATTCCCCAATTTTCAAGCGCGTTTTTCTCAAAACCACGTTTTTCAAATCGGTACCCAACATTTCTCGAAAACCAATGAACCGATTGCCTTGAGGTTTTTTGTGGTTATTCTATACACCATTATCTAGTACTTGTCGTAAGATTTTTTTTCCGTTACTTAGTTCTTGTGTTATAGGCAAAATAATAACTAATTTTTGGTCCAAAAATCACTATTTATGTTCAAACGTCCGCCATTTTGTCATAAATCGATATTTTCAAAATCGGCTATGACAAGTACTAGATTATAGTATCTAATTTAATGATCTTTTTGTTTTTTTTTCCAGATGATTTTTTAAGAAACGCCAGTGGGTACCGTATACGCAGATTTTTTTACGACGCTCCAAGGATCATACAAACCTTGTATATTTTTGATATTTTTAAATAAAGAAAATTAAACATATTTTTGAATGTATATACTTTTAGATAATTAAAACCCCAATCCGAAATTTCAAATAGTTTTCCTTGAAAAAATTCACAAAAATGACATTTTCTCCGGCTCCTAGGTGTATATCTCCCTTTAAGGGGGAAATCACTGTGCAAGAACTTGCACAGTAGCTTTCCCACATCCCCCAAGCAACATTTGAAAGACATTTTTTTATAATTCTTGAAAGTAGGCGTATTGAAAAATATGTTGGCAACATTTTTATTCACAAGTCCGAAAATTGACGGAGTTATAGTCACTTTAGTGAGAACAGGTAGCGCGACCGGTTGGTGGCCTCAGTACCTACAGGTGTGACATCATTTACAATAGATAAAGTATAGGCTCTTATTATTTTGTGAACTATCATGAAAATGATGAACTGTCATATCGCCCGCGACTAGATACTTCAATGTAAGTATCAATATTCTAAAAAGATCGTAACTTTATATCAAGAAACACGGAACGAAAACTTTGAACGCGTTTTTCTCGAAACTAGTTTTTTCGACCTTGTCCGAGCGAATACTTAAAAACTTATTAACCGATTTTCAATAAAAAAATTGTAGTCGCAGTGACTAAGGCTGTACGTATCCGCGTTTTTAACATTTGATAATTATTATTTTTAAAGACTGCTTGAATTCAGAAAAAGGGCCTTGAAAATAGAAAAAAATGTTCAAACTGTCGGCATTTTGTAAAAAAAAAAACAAAATAAAAAAACGGCTATGCATAACAATAGCTACAGTTGTATAGATATCGATAAATTGTTGACTTTCAATTTACAGGTAACCGTTCATAAACATATCGATGGTACAATGAAGAGAAATTTTTTGGTTCGTCTTCAAATCAAGGCATATTTCTCGGTTAATTTTCAAGATTTTGTCATAAAAATTGGTATAAAACTAGATGAATGTATACTTCATAAAAACCCGATCCTTTCATCATTAGTTATGTCCATGAAAAAAATCGCAATTATTGACGACAAAGCACCCGGTACATAACGGAATAGGGGGGGGGGATTCTGCCCAAGCGTCACAGTCCCGTTACGTTGGGTTGGGGGGGGGGGGGGGCAAAATTGGGAAATTTTGCATCACGTAATTTGTGGACGCCCCCTAATCAAAGCACTCGTGAAGAACAGAAAATGATTTTTTAAACGGTTCCTTTTACTTTTTTTTACATTTTTTAACGGTTGAAAATGTCTTCGAGAAAAAGGGGTCCTCGCGGCGTACACGGTTGAGGCCGTAAGTATTATCTGAAATAAAATTTGTATAAAGATTATTAATCAGTATGAAAGCTGCTATCTTACTATTAAGTGATTACCTGCAAAATTTCAAAAGGATTCACCGTTCTGTATTCGAGATGTTGGCAATCAAAGATTGCACGGTTTTACACGTGTTCTTATAAGGAACGTTGTTATTTTTGGAACTCGAAACATTATATTAGGTGTTTTCTTTATACTTTATAAGTTTTTACATCCTGAGAAGATGTACAACCTATATTATAAAGATATTCCGCAATATTTCGAAGCGTTCATCGATTGAGCGGCGACGTGATGATGGCGAGAATTAATTGCTTAAATGCTCAAATGCTTGCCAAGTACACAAAAATTAATATTTTCAAAATCCTCTATGTATTTCTGTAGCTATACTCATGTAAATTAATAGACTTAAAAAAAATCCATTTTCAATTTTGCGTCAGTTATACTGCGTGCCGCAGAGCGTGTCAAATTCAACATGCCTCGCGCGAATGGCTCCAGGGTCGCCATTTTTTATAATTTTCACATATGAGCTTTTTCTTGTTCACTTGAAGATATGGCTAATAGCATTCTTGAATATTATTATCCTCTTACTTGTCCTTCAACTCAAAAAAGAATTGAGAAAAATCGCTTAAGGCCTCATATACGCGAAAAATTTCAAAAGTTTTCATTTTTTAATTATTTTTCATTCTATCAGCCTGAACGGTTAGGAATATTTTAAGCTTTACAGAATTGAAAAATAAGGAAAGGAGACTTGAATAAGGTGAGATTGCATTTATAATAGATACCGCGCGGCGCGCCCGACCGCCAACTTCAAAGCCGTTTTTCCACGATTTACTTTTTTGAACCTTGTGAAGGTTCTAACACTTGAACGAAGGTTCAGATCGCTTTGAAATTTTTACTACATATTCTTAGTATCATCACCTATCGTGTGAACGACAGAAACAAAAATTACAATGACACAAAAAAAAATAAAAAATACCGACAAAAAAGTGAGTAAAAAAATGTTAAGTTTAAATTTTTATTATAATAATTTTTTTTAAATAATATTGTTGATTCACACTGAAGATACATTCATTATGCAATTATAAATATGTTCATTTTTTTCAGACATCCACATCGGTGGCGAGAACTTTCACCATCAACGCGCGCGCAAAAAAATATATTGCTTTATTATGTTAAATCTCCGCCATTTGTTAATATTTCTGATCATTTTACATATACTTAACCATGTGCATAAATGATCTGTAAAAAAATGTTGACAATATATGCGTCATTTTTTTTAACCGCGTCTAGAAAAGTACCTTCGAAAATCGGCGACATGGCGTATTTAAGGTCTTAATTTTGTGTCAAATCCCGACCTCGTCATCTCCATACTCTCATAAGAAAGAAACTGTGCAAGGTGACCTGTTTTTTTGCGGCCCCAAGTTTATGCAGGTTCGTTAATTAGAGACGTCGCCGCGACATTTGCACTGAAACGGGCATTCAATTTCCGGCAAACGATGTTCCAGTGCGCATTCAAAGCGCAATCGTTAGTCGCATAATAATGTAATAACGGAGGGGTTACAACACGCGCGATGTATCGCGCCCTCATCTCTCTCTCTCTCTCTCTCTCTCTCTCTCTCGCTCTCTCGCTCTCTCGCTCTCTCGCTCTCTCGCTCTCTCGCTCTCTCGCTCTCTCGCTCTCTCGCTCTCTCGCTCTCTCGCTCTCTCGCTCTCTCGCTCTCTCGCTCTCTCGCTCTCTCGCTCTCTCGCTCTCTCGCTCTCTCGCTCTCTCGCTCTCTCGCTCTCTCGCTCTCTCGCTCTCTCGCTCTCTCGCTCTCTCGCTCTCTCGCTCTCTCGCTCTCTCGCTCTCTCGCTCTCTCGCTCTCTCGCTCTCTCGCTCTCTCGCTCTCTCGCTCTCTCGCTCTCTCGCTCTCTCGCTCTCTCGCTCTCTCGCTCTCTCGCTCTCTCGCTCTCTCGCTCTCTCGCTCTCTCGCTCTCTCGCTCTCTCGCTCTCTCGCTCTCTCGCTCTCTCGCTCTCTCGCTCTCTCGCTCTCTCGCTCTCTCGCTCTCTCGCTCTCTCGCTCTCTCGCTCTCTCGCTCTCTCGCTCTCTCGCTCTCTCTCTCTCTCTCTCTCTCTCTCTCTCTCTCTCTCTCTCTCTCTCTCTCTCTCTCTCTCTCTCTCTCTCTCTCTCTCTCTCTCTCTCTCTCTCTCTCTCTCTCTCTCTCTCTCTCTCTCTCTCTCTCTCTCTCTCTCTCTCTCTCTCTCTCTCTCTCTCTCTCTCTCTCTCTCTCTCTCTCTCTCCCTCCCTCCCTCCCTCTCTCTCTCTCTCTCTCTCTCTCTCTCTCTCTCTCTCTCTCTCTCTCTCTCTCTCTCTCTCTCGCACTCGTGTGCTAAGGTGAACTAAGATCGGAAGGAACAACTCGACAAAATGACACCGAGTTTCGAACTGTTGCTAAATTCATGTAGGTCGCGTGTACGCAGCATATAGATTTATATATACGAACTCGTATGCGATCACGAGTCGGCTGGTTCGCCAAGCCGGAGAGTTCGGGGAAAGAGATTACGGAACGCTGCGCTGCGCTCGCTGCGAGAGTTTGCTCTGTCCTCTCCCACTTCCTCTGCTCCTGCCTCGCGTGTGCACACAGCAGCGGGCAACAAGACACATAATCGAGTTTAACCACCCCACCCGTAGCAGTTGCCAGCAAAATTACGATTTAGTTTGAGAACTCGATTTGCCAGGGTGAATTTTACTGCTATGAGTTATATCGTGATGCTTCTGAATTGAGTCAAGCTCTGGGAAAACGTGTTCTCTCATACACGCTTTTGAGGTATTCCTTTGCGGGCCATATTTTGTGGAGGCATAAGGCGGGTCCTTCTGAATCATTGGCAAATTATAGTAGAGCTTTATAAAAAAAATAAGTCACAATCAATTATTATATCCAAGAATTTCCAAAGATTTGGACACTTAAATTTTCTCTGAAAAGTCGCGGCTACGAAAATTCTTCTGCTAGTCACATTTTTCTAAGTTTTGTCATTAATATTTTCTTTCAACGTTGGGTGACCACCTGTTTTTATTGTCGTTGCGGAATCTTTATAATTTTTTACACACGTAGAGCAATTTACAACAGACATCTAGAGTTATTTTGTGGATAAATTATTAGATAGAAATGTGGCCAGCGTGCCATTTCCATAAAGCGCCCTAAAAGTGGGACGATTTTTAGAGTCGTATTTTTTTGTTAAAATTTCGTAAACTTGGGTTGAAATTTTACGGGTATACTGGGATGTATTTTTAATTCTCTGTAGACGAAAATCAGTTAATTGTTAAGTATTGGGCTTCGTGAAAGGAATACCTTAATTCACCTTCTCGTTACCTCCGCATCGCTGCTAAAGCTGTCGCACTTTTTCTCTTTCCCTCTCTTCATTTCTCAGGTTTACCGAGTCGATCCAGTCGCACCGGGGCGTGAACTAATTCCGATACCGGAGACAGGGTAAACCGACCAGTGAATGGACGAGAGCTGATTTATATTTTAAATAAGTAAGGAATGTGAATCGTCGATAAAAACTTGAATCACTACACTTTAACAAAAAAAAGCACAGCTGTCGTTAAAATCAATTTCTCAGTTTAATATCGAATTTTGAGGCCACACGGATTTTTTTAGCTTGTGGTACTTGCACTCCACGCAACTTACAAGGAACATCACTTAAGGGGCTATACCAGTGTCAAAGCTGAAAATTTGGGTGATTTTTGGAAATTTTTGGAAGAAAAGTACTCAATTAAATGTTTCGAAAAATTAAGAATATATTTGGCTATATTTCACCTATATTACATAATTTTTTCATAGAAAACTATTGAGATCCAAACGACTTATGCGTTACCTTCGGTGGCGCCAAAAAAAAAGTTCCTCCACTGCTGACATGATTCCGGCCGATTGAGTAGCTGAAACTGAAGAAGGAAAAAATGTCGTTAAATTGGAAGGTATTTCCGGTACAATGACGTAGATGTTCGAAAAATATCAAAATCTAACAAAATGGCGTAGGTATGAAAAAAGTCTGTTTTCTTGCCTAAAAATGGTCGTTTTTTCAATGCCAAATCGTCAATTTTCATCCAATTAAAAATATCCTACGTCATTGTAGAGTAAATATATTCAAGAGTACTCAGTTCAAATTTCAAGTCAATCGGATAATTGCTTTTTAGTTACAATGCCACCAAATGTTTAGTTTAATTTGAAGTTTTTTCATATCTCGTACCGTTAAAATGTAATCGACGAAAAACGAAAACCACCACAATTTTTTAGGGTGCTTTTCGACCCTTAAAAATCGGGTTCCGCCGATATAAAAAATAGTTGTCACCTATTTTTATCCATTCTACAAGCATACTAAATTTCACCGAAATCGGAGACATCGACCTCACAACGTTTCCTTGTAAGATACACCATTTCTAACAACAGATTAAGGTAAATTAAACCTATGTAAACATTTGGAAAAAAAACCATCTTGCCTATGGTAAACCATGTATTCAATATTGAACCATTAAGATTTGATGAAAGATTACGAATCTTTTTGCTAACCCCAATGTCCGCGAAGTTGTCGTATTTGGGCGGCACTTAATATCAATTAATGATAATAATAAATAATCTCGTGACATAAATGGAAATAGGCATTATTATAAATTACTCAGAATTCCATTTTGAGTTATATGAAACATTTACTGACACAGTTTTTTCGTAATAATCATCGATAATGTTATACGTTTTTAAGTTGGTAATAACACAAAAGTTTTTCTTATTTACGTAATCGAAATATAAAAATGCATAATTTTCGCCTTCAAATATAATACATTATATGAAAAATTAGCATATGCAGAATAAATCTATACCTCATATATATTTTTTTGAGGTTCATTAAAAAAAACATAAACCGTCATTTGACTCAACTGGACCGCTCCAACCTCCTTAAAATAGAATTAAACTTTGATTATTTCAACTTTTCAAAATAAATTCGTAAGAATAAGCCAGAATTAGACACGTTGATTCACTTGGTACTATATTCTAACCTCTTCCCACTGAATGGACGCATTGGCTCTCTTCTGATAATTCTCAAAGCAGCAAATTTAGCTCATTTGCTGAAATTTGCGAAATCAATTACTGTTGAGAGATGACAGTGTACGTTTAATCAAATGTTAATATTCTATTTCTCGGTTGAAACGAACTTTGGTAATTTTTTTGGAAATGTCACGTTAAGATGGCAAAAAGCATTGTGTATTTTCTATGAAATCGTAATAGCAAATATAATACTCAGGTATATAAGAATATTATACATTTTGTGCAACAGAGTGATCTCCAAATCACTCTGTTAATCTAGCATTCAATAAAAATCTAGCATTCAATAAAAATAAATAATAAATTGTGATTCTTAACAGCGTTTATCTACACTACACCTCCATTTACTGGCGGTTGAGTGTCCATTCACTGGTAATTTCGTTCATTCACTGACGATTTGGTAATTTGGCTGCTTGATTATCAATTCCTCCAATATTATTTGGTGCAATTACTTAAAACATTTTGTTCTATTATCAGACTAATATTTTTCGTTAGCTGTAACAATTAAAATATAATATTTTCATTTTACAGTCCATTTGAATACTACAGTGTCGTTATTCGTCCATTCACAGGTCGGTTTACCCAACGTTCGCACGGCTACAACTGGATCAGCATATATTTTCTATCTTTCCCGTGCACTACGTGACTCGAATCTTACAAGTGACCGACTGCGCGGTCTCCGCGTACGAACGACAATTCCGATCCTATTACGATCACGCGATATGTCTCGTCACGTGCCCATCGCGAGCGTTCATTTTCGTTTCGAATGACGCACACGTTTCGATAAATTGGATTATCGAAACGCGTGTACTTTTTGCTAACTTTTGCACCGCTATGAGAAGGCCCACGTGCAATAACTTCAATGGCATTTTTTCCATAGGGAAGGTGCAACATTGATAGAAGACAGGCCGAAAGTACACGAGGCGCCCCTACCGCTATAAATCCGAAGCTTTTGTAGGTAGTTGAGCTATTGAATATAAGGCATTCATAGCAAAATGCATGTAATTCAATTTGGTTTTCCATCCATATCCGGTTAAACGTTTCGTGAAAGCGTAGAAGAACGTGGCAGTAATTGTGCTCGGCTGGCTATGTTACCGATGTCGAGGAGACAAACGGCATAGTGCAAAAAAAGTTAGCATAACCTCTAAAGTTGTGGCACAAACAAGAATAAATAAAAATACAGTGTTTCATTATCAGTTCGTATCATTTGATTATAATTAGGAGAAAATTGTATAAAGGGTGTCTCAAAATCACCTGACATTTAAATTTAAATACTAAAACGTATTATTTATTTGAAAAGTAGGGATATTTTCATTTTAATATAGGGGAAGGTCGAGTAGCTACGAACACATTAATTAAATTCATGAAAATTTAGAAATCAACAGAATTATATGTTCATTTTTAACTAAAAAAGAAACGCAACATTTTTCTCATAATTAGAACTAAGTAACAATGACATAGTTTCATTTTCTTAGCTTAAATCGAGTCTCAAAGTCAGTCTTTAATTTTTGACAACTAATTTTTTGTGGGGTTGCCCCAGACATACATATCAACGATGTCCAAAGCGTCGTTTGACTTTACACACGACGGAATAGTAATACACCTGCGAACGGTCAATGTCCATATATACATCATGAGCCCAGTCTTTACATTTATGATACTGGATCCAATCTTCTGCAAAGGTTTCTCCGCAAATCATGCACTCCGTCCCTTGATCTCTTAGTCCCTGAGAGAAACTTTGAATATTCGACTTTGTCCTAATTTTTTTTATTAGTTGCAGCCTTGTTTTTACTGTTTCTAGCCTAATTTTTCTCTGCTATCTTGTTTTTGAAAGGCGAAGATGTTACCATTTCACTCTTTTGTGTTTTTCGTGAGCGGGTCACAAGCCGTTTCTTAGATGCATCTTGAAGAGGGCACAACTGTTTGAGCAATTCATTTGCACTAGGTGCAGTTTTGATTTCTGGCGTTGTTATCGGCATGGTTGGCTGCGATTTGCGACTGGTTGATGGGTGGGGCATGAGACTGGTAGAAGGCTGCTGGTTGTGTTTAGTTGATGACTGCAATGTTACGTCGGTGGTTGGCTGATTAGCAATATTTTCAGTCATGGCTGATTCCTGTTCAATATTCATCATGACCGGCAAAAAATCTGATTCGTTTAAAATGTCTCGATAAAAAATAAATTCCTCCATTAAAAAAATATCCGGGCATATCCAACGAAATTAGGTCCGGTGCTGCCCGACCACCTAATTCCTATGTTTATACTTATAGCAACAATACCGACTAGAAATGTTGCTGCGGAGCAGACTAGAGCTGCATCCGGCATACCGTATTCCCTGCCACGGCACGGTACAGGCCGCCGGATCAGAGCTTTGCGGGCGTGAAACGCTTTTTTGAATCCGGCCATGACGCGGATGCCGGTAACGTAACTGATCCGTATATATTTCCAGGCCCTGATCCTGCCTATATGATAATTGGAATAAAACGTATCCTGCCTCGTTGAAGTTTTGTACCTCCCCTCGGAATTGAACTTACGTCTTCTAATTCTAGAGCTGAGCGCTCTACCTTTTTAGCCATTCCAACGCTTGTGTAAACCTTCTTATTTTCTTTGCATATTTTTATCATTCCAATTCTATTCTAAAGAATGTCAGTACTTTTATTCATGGGGTTGAAGATTGCATCGCTGCAATGCAACAATAATTCTTTTTTACCAGATTTTTTTCTGCCTATTTAGGCTGTGAAAATGACACACGTTTTTACATATTCTCATTAGAGTGTTAGGATCGTAATTGGCAAAAAAAACTTCTGACGATGTTCTTCTAAAAAAAAATTTTAAGTTGCGCCAATAAAATTTGATTTAATTAACTCGATTGATTACCTTTTGATGATGATACAAATAAACGAATGAAAAGGGAAGAAAAAAGCATTGCATTCCTAGGATGCAAACTTGAAATTTATTTTTATTCGTTCTTTGTATCTTGATTTGATGATGACGGCGTCCGCATGGATACCATATTACTTTTATTAGAATCTTGCCGAAATTATGCACGCAGCAACTGAGTTGTTTAGTTTGATGGCCCCGAATAAGGTTAACCGGTAGACATGCGGGGCAAATTAGACATACCCTTCGAAGTGCATGGCGGATCGGCACTGGATGTCTACTGGATTAGCCAACCTCGGAGCACGGATGGCAAAAGGAAAATCGATCAGGCCTTGGACAGGTAACCTGAACAGAGCCATGTGAGGGACGCGTTGCGGGTAGTCTGATGTGGGCCTGATTAATGCTGCCTTCTTACATCCGTATCTGGGTACTACTGGTCTGGCAAACATATGGCGTCGATCAGGCACGGACTTCGGCGCCCTAACAAGGTCCTCGCAAGATTACCTGATTCAGGACTGATCAGTTTGTCTTTATTACACCCGTTCTCCGGATTCACTGATCCAGTAAATATCCAACACAGATCAGGCGGGCGCTGCTACGGTATTCCGGACGGTATCTTCAAACCTGCCTGATCAATGATCCGGCTGCCGGAACAACATTTCCAGTCGGGAATATAATAACCTAACTCGTAAACTAGAATGAACATCTTATAGGATCACAAATTAATCAAGATGAAGTACTTGCATTTAATACACAATAACTGAGCTCAAAAAGTGAAAAACGCAGACGAAAATAATGTCTCAGCCAATTTAAGGGTTATCACGTCTCGTTCGCTCGGCGGTCGCGTCACTGCTAATACGTATATGCGGCTAGATGTCGTTGCGGTCGTTTTGACGTATTGCTTAGTTTTCTATGGGCGCGTAGTTGTTTAGAACTTACAGTGACCGAGGGTACCCGCCATGGAGCCTAGATACCAGGAGGTTCAGCGAGGCCTTTCAACTCGTCCCCAAAACGGGAACAAGAAATGATGGCGCTGGGGTGCTCCGGCACCTATATGTATATAGATATACGCTAAACATGGGTGCGATCTAAGACAGATCACAGATGATGTACCTAACCCTCATTAGTGTCAAGGGATAACACCACTCTAGGGTTTTGGAAAGACGTTTTCTTTCCTAAAAATACTTTTGTGTCATAAAAACAATATGCAGTTGGTCCTGTAGCAATTTTTTTTATTTAAAGGTTCAATTACCGATTTGGCCGCAGCGCCTTGGAACGCGCGCTGAGTTGCTCGTACAACTTTAAACGCGTTTTTCTCGAAATCACTTTATTCGATCTCGGAAGACGGATTACTCGACCACCTTTGCCTGCATCGATTTGAAATTTTGATAGCAGCTTCACAATTATATTCTTTATGGGAGTACGTAGCCGTTTTTTGATTAAATGTAAACTTCTTTTTATAAACAATTTACTGCTTTTTTGGCAAAAAATCGATTTATTACCTTCAAAGTGCGCTATTTTTGCAAAATTTGAAAGCAAATTTCTAGGTAGTCTCATAACTAATAATATATAAATTATCATTTTTTTTAGTTTTTGTTTCAGGTCTTATATTTTACGAGAAAACCGTTCTCCCGTGAAGCTATATGTAAAAAAAAACACGTTTTTCTAGATGGGCTGTATCGCCGTCATTCTGAGTTTGAGTTTGAGATCTTTTTTCGCTTTTGCGTTTTTTTCCCGAACCGTCATGAGGAAATTATGAATCGGCGAATATTTCGACATTTGATGTCACGATCGGTCTGTCGTGAGGTTAGAAACTCATCCGATCACTTTCACCTCGTTGACCAATATATTACTATATATGTAGGTGCCGCTGCACCCCAGCGCCATCACTTCGGGACATTTTCGGGGACGCTTTTTTCAGCGCCTTTGCATTGTCGCTGAACCTCCTGGTATCTAGGCTCCATGGTACCCGCCGTCCGGCGCTACCTAACTTTCCCCTAAGGTACAAACATGAAGGTTATGTGTGAAACGCAATATCCGATAAATGGCACAAGCAGCATGAACTTGGAAGACATATTCTTCTAACAAGATGGAGCTATTTGCCACACTGCGGGCAAAACAATGCAGTTATTGCAGACGAAGTTTCATGTTCGTGGTATCTCGCACCGCGGCAATGTGAATTGGCGACCAAGATCGTGCAATTTGACGCCATTGGACTTCTTTCTTTGAGATTTTCTGAAAGGAAAGGTGTATGCCAATGATCCACAGACCATTCCGGAGCTCAAGGAATCGACTGGGCGCACCATTAATGAAATTAGCCCGCAATTATGCCAAAATGTTATTGAAAATTTCGTCAAAAGAGTGAACGTTTGCAAACAGGGAAGAGGTGGCCATCTATCAGATATTGTGTTCCACACATAACCTCCATGTTTGTACCTTATATTAATATAAAAATATTCGTACTTTTCAAATAAATATACGTTTTATTAGTAAATTTAAATGTCAGGTACAGTAACTACTTTCGAATGTATTTTTCAGCTGGATGACGATAAAGAAATATTGTTGATGCGTGGTGTCAGTGTGTTGCAGGATTGAGTAAAAACTGCAGGCATATCAGTGCTCTAGTTTGTTACATTGATGGCTCCGCGAGTTCCAGATGCAAAAAAATAGCACTACATATTCGGTTACTTGCTGATAGTTGCGAATTTTCATGGAGTACGCTAAAATATTTTTATATCAGTTGGATTTTGAAAAGGACGTTATCAAAGGATATGAATTCAAATCAAATAGGCCAAAAGGTGACATTTTCGAGATATGACATTATTTTAAATATCATTTTGTCTGCTTACATATATCTTTTTTTATTATTTCAACTACCTACTGATGACGTTTCTTCTGTTTCTAAGGAGCATGCGGGATTTCTAACGAAAAATAATAATTTTTTTAGGGTAGTTTTCCCCAGTAATCGTCACCTTAAGCAGATGGCTTGTCTTTGCAAATTTATATAGCTCAACGAGGAAAGTTAGTAAAAGTTATTTTGAGTCGTTCTTAATCAGTTTTTTATTACGAAGAAGAAAGTCGTTGTAAAATTCCCGTTCCTGGTACAGTTTTCGAGAAAATATTTCGTAAAGGTTATAAGATGCTATTGTACGAGTCATCGTCGTGCGGTCATGATAGATGGTCTGGTAATCGCCATGGCAACGTCCCACTAATCGTCACATACGTTCCAACTGCTTTCACGCCTGATATACCTTTGAAATTTTTTTTTATCGACTTAAATGATGTATAAACATGCCCAAAATGTTATGCAAAAGTTATTTTAGGTGGATTTTTTTAAGACATCTAGAAAACGGTTTTTAAAACTTCAAACGCTTTTTCCATGAAGAAATGTTTTCAAAATCGGGCGGACTCGTAGGTCCTACATTTTTTGACCGATTGATTTCAAATTTCAACTATAACTTCTTAGATACATTTTATAGCGATGTACACACGATTTTTACAATCGATTAACAATTGCGGTTTTTGGAAAAGATCAAAGGCCGTTGTTTCAGTCGAAAATGCGACTTTCTTGAAAGTGGGGCCAAATGTACAAAAATAAATCTTTTTTATACTTATTATTACGCACTCGGTCACAAACTTTATGATTTTTATTCAAACATTTGATAAAGAGTTTGAAACATAAATTTTTCTTCCAAACTTTATTAATTTCAAAAAACAAAACTAATTATTGCCTATTACGTCTGGATTATAATTTTTATTTATTTATAGTCATTATAAACAACTATTTTTATAAATCCGTGGATCCTTCAGGCAATACTAATTGAGAACCCAATATTTCTTTTCTAATTTTCTATAAACTAATATTCGATTCGTAAGATTCTTTTTTTGCCAATATTGTTGCAGTTGTCGGTAATTGTCATATATGAAAACTCGTTGAAATTAACATAAAACTATAAATTTTTATGCTGAACGCAAAACTAAGACCCTTGTTAATCACTTGAAGGAAAACTTACTTCGCCCAAGTCCACAGGCATTCTCAAATCACCCGAGATGTGACATGGTTCACGTTAACCTCCTAATGAAGGATTCGGCCGAAATGATAGCTAGACGTCGTAGCGTAATATATTTAATTTGATTATTCTTGAATACGTATACTAACGGGTGTGAAAACACAGTAAATACCTCCTGGGAGCTAATATACCACAGATCTGCACGAAGGAATGAGTTTTATCTTCAAATAATTATTTAATGCGCAAACTTGACGATCACTAGGACCCTGACGGCCACTGGGCCGTCTACCTTACTTTTGTTTCGATAGCTCCACCTTTTTTGCATTATTTTTGTATGCTTTTATGCAGCACGTTATTTTCGACTTGCTCATCTGCAAACATATTTATAACCACAATGCTGAAAATGAATTCGAAACATTGTAACCTCAATATATGGTTATTACGTTTCTGAATGACATATATAACTCTAAAGTATTTTTTATAAACGTTTTTTTTTTATAGCTGAACAACGAAACCTACGTTTCAACTTGATGGAAAATTCGAAAATGTAGCTAAATTGTAACTTAGTTGATATATTATTGGAAAATAACATGCACTTTCAATACTTCGATTACTTTACACCATCTACAAAAGCTTACGATTTTGAACACAAGAGGCGCGGCAGTTAAGCTGCACCTTCCTGTACACATGAGTCTTGACTAGTCTTGAATATCGAAAAACCTGAATATCGGACCAGAAATCCGATATTGAAAAACCAATATTGGACTCGAATAATACCGATGTTTCGATATCAGATTTGAAAAAAAAAATTAAATATCATAATTAGCTGTTAAGCTGCACCTTCCTGTACACATGAGTCTTGACTAGTCTTGAATATCGAAAAACCTGAATATCGGACCAGAAATCCGATATTGAAAAACCAATATTGGACTCGAATAATACCGATGTTTCGATATCAGATTTGAAAAAAAAAATTAAATATCATAATTATTATTATTTCCATTTAACTTACTTTTACTTGTTTTTTTTACTACGGTTAGCAGCCCTACAATATTGTCACCCACATGAAATATTTTCGAAGTTTCAACTTACTTATCCACGAGTGTGGAAATAGAAAAGGCCTTTTCTTCGGCGGCTTACACTTGCAATAAGGTAAGATGGTCTCCGTAAGATGAAACTTTGATGCACTCTGTTTTTTGCGGTCATTGTTTCAACAATCTCAATCTCGTTAATTAAAGTGACCAGCTACTACTACGCTGACTTGTATAAAACTTCCGAAATTTAAGGGTGTAATTCCGAAAAGAACATACCTCCGAATAACTTGAAATGTTGTGTACCCATGTATTTTGACCCGCTGATCACGGATATGATAGTGAAAATACCCGCAAATTCGGTTTTTAATGTCAAAACTCATAAAAACTGATTTTTTAAAAGTTTTTCTACTTTCTTTCAATAAATGTTGATTTGGGTTTGTTCGTTGTGTTGTTTGGGTTTGTTTGTTGTGTGTTGTGTGTTTAGGTATGCGTATAGTATTAGAGATCGAACTGCAACCTTCATCAACCAAATAGATAATATCGAGACTAATAGAGTTTAGGAAAATGTACTTTTTCGAGCATTATCCCATTTTTCTCGAAACAAATTGGTTTTAGACAAAACTTGTATAGAACATAAAAGATCAATCTTTTTATAGGCTATAATTTTCGCATAAAACATTTTTCTCTAAGATAAACATTTATTACAATAAAATAGGAGAACATTTTAAAAATCTGTTTTAGATATTTTACCTTGAAAATCGAATTTGCGGGTATTTTCACTATCATATTCGTAATCGGCGAGTAAAAATACATGCGTACACAAAATTCCAAATTAATCGGTGGTATGTCCTTTTCGGAACTTTATTTAGTTTCAATTTTGCTTGTGTGCTACTTATTCGATTTGCATGAAAGTTCCTTTTTTTTGTTTATTTATTTTATGTTGGGTTCGCAGGTAGCAATTTCAAAATAGTTGTCTATTAGTTGTCCAAATCGGTACGAAATGTCCGTTTGGAAGTTACGTATAAGTTATCATGTGTCCAACAATTATCTTTTTGGATGTTGTTGACTTTAAGATAACTTCCGGGCGGACATTTGGCACCCTTTTAGCCGACGTTTGGACAACTTTTTGAAAATTGCTTCTTGGGTTATACATATTTAAGAACATAGCAGAGTGTGTTTATAAATGTATAATAAATGAAGATTTCAATATAAGAAGGTGATTTTCAATATAACTGTGGTTTCACTTAGCTATACACTAAAATAGGGTATTACGCCCTTTTTTGAAAAATGTCTCCATTTGATCCTTTGGTGGTAATAAACTACTAGAATTTTTATTTCTGTTTTATGAAATCGATAAGTGTCATAAAAATGCATTTGAATTTTACATTTCAAATTTCCGCGCGAAAACGCTAGTCGCCGTGCTGCTTCGGTTCGTGACGTCACTTGCATCGACGCTGCGCTAATTGTAAGTACGTAAATTTGTTTGCTTAAAAGTGAGTTACAATCCCTATCGTTGGTGTGATATTGCTAAATGTAAGAATACTAGTGTAAAAACTCCGGGAAAGTTGTGGATTAAAGTGCTAATTGATATAAATATGAGGAAAACTTGGTTGAAACTTGCGAGAAGCGATCCAAAGTCATAGTCCGAAAAAAAACTCATTTGTTCTTTTTTTAAATACGGATAACTACTTGAAAATGTGGAATTAACTATGACAAACAAGATCACATAGTTGTTGACGCTTTCTTTCGCAGGTTAGACCCCCATGGAAATTTATGTATGTAAAATATATGCAGAAAATATATGCTACATATATATATATCGGTCGCATATATAGTGACGAAAAATAGAATAATACGGATATATTCAGTATATATGTACCAAATATATGACGCATATATGACCCATATATTTTCGATATATTTTTCTGACCAAAACAAATATGCTACGTATAAACACTCTATATGATGCATATATGAGGCATATACGACGCATATATTTTCGATGTATGCGTCATATATGACGCATGTATCATTTTTGATACATATTCCTGACAAAAAATATATGCTGTGTATAAACACTATTACAGTTAAACTTAATGAAACTTAAAACTTAAACTTCAAAAAACTTAAGGCGTTATCCCCACTTGTAACGCAAAAAAAAGGCCTTTTTCATGAATTTTTTTAAAGAAAACTACAAAACTTTTTTAATCGATCAATATACCATCTTAAAGAACACATCTTGAAGAACTTTCAGTAATTTTTTTATTGAAAAATATTACATTGTTTAGTGGCAAATGGCCGTCAATGAAATAATGTTTTTATATACACTGTTTGCGGTGATCAACATTGCGGCGAAGTGGATCATCTGAAAAAAAAAATGCGGATGGATTTAGTCAAATATAAGAATAAACTAGTCTTTAATCGAAGGATTTTAAAAAATATTCATTTTTCACAAAACGGCGGACAGTCAAAGTTAATGGTTCGATTTTAACGAAAAAAACGGCCGTTTTTTGGCTATAAAATGGCGCATTTTTTTCGAAAAAAAAAAATCGAACGATTAAAGACTACATTTTTATGTATTAAATAAGCCTGCAAAATTTCAAGAAGATCGGTTCATTAGTGTTCGAGTAATCTTGGTCACCGACTTCAGAAATGCCATTTTGAGAAAAACTCGTTTAAAGTTTCAATTTCAGTTTACACGAAGAAAATATTTTTTTTTGTAAACTTACATAGAGTCATCTATTCCGGGCCCATACAGAAGTATGGGCCCGGATACTTATACTTCAAAAAAATGCAATAAAAAAATCGATTTTTTCAAAATCGCAAGTGGGGGTAACCCCTTAACTTACAGTTAAAGTACGCTATTACATATAAACACTATATACAGATATGCTACGCATATCTGTATATATGTGTCATATATGTACCATTTATGCAGTATATATGTGGTATGTACGCAGTGTGTATGCAACATATATGCTAAATATATGTGGTATATATGCAGGGTAAATGCTACATATATCATTGATATATGATACATTGATATACAGTAATACCACGCATATACATCTCATATATAAAAACGTTACGAAAATTAGAATTTGGCACATATATGCAACATATATTTTCAATATATGGCATACATTTCACATATATTACAATTATTAATAAAATAAATTTGCAGTATATTTTTGCGTATTTAAATTTCCATGGGGGCAGAGTAATACGTCTATCGCTTTCTTTGTTTACTATGTCAATGACGTCACGACGAGATCCATTATGGCGGCTCCCGTTTTGCATGTTCCTTGAACAGATAGAAAAAGTATTTGAAAAAAAATGAATTATGAAATTTGTTTTGTGTTTTTGTAAAATAAAACCAACATTATTCGATTGCGTATTGCGGAAACTACCTTATTTATACATTCTTAGTATTTTTACATAGAGTAAAATACCCTATTCCTACAACTTCCACCTTGACTTTAGAGCTTTTAAGGCCTTAGGCCACAGTAACAGGTATAGAATCATGTTCGAATTTAACAATTTTTTTTAGTATGAATAAGTGATTCACATATGAAATTAATTACACATCTATTTAGTATGAATATCAAGCGGTTAGAATTTTTTTTCGATGTACAAAATGGCCGACTACTAATATTTTTTTGTTATCTTTTTTTTAGGCGCTCCGCGGCGTGTCATTTAGCATGCACAATTTTTTACCTAGAACAAAAAACAAAAATTCTCGTCAATCTACATTAGAATACCTAGAGAAGTACGTATGGAATTTAAAAAATATTGTTTTATTCAAAAGTTGTAGGTACTTGAACTTAAGAAATGAATTTTTAGTGAAAAATTTCGTTATAACTGCTCATAAACTGCTCATAAAATGGAAAGTTTTCGAATAATCAGAAATTCCGTACGTACTTCTCTGCGAAATGCAATTAGGAACGTAACTTTTAAATTTGAAGTAAATCGAGTGAAAATTGTTGAAGTTATTTGTCACACCAATTGGAAAAAAGGTGTTTCGAGAAGTTACGAGTGGTCAGCGATTTGGTACATCGAAAAAAAAAATTCCAACAGCTTGATATTCATACTAAACAGATGTGTAACTAATTTTATGAGTGAATCACTTTTTTTATTTTATACCCGTCACTGTGGCCTAAGGCCTTAACGTTGTTAATCAAGGTTTCCCATAAATGTCGAAAAATATCGAAATACCGGTATTCCGATATTACAACTCGTCGATATCGAAATAATACTGGTAATAGAAAACCCCCGAGAGTCCAAGCTCTAAGTCTCGACACTTGACTGCGAAAATGTTTCGTCGCCTGTTGTGCGCGTCAGCGCCGAACATTTTTTCCCAAGTCTCGAGTGGACTAGGGTGAATGAAAACGTAAGAGATGCTATCTGTGCTAGAAACTTGTATGAAAACAACGGTGGGCTGTTTTGACACTGCCGGTGCCGATGGTCAAAGTCAACGCAATGGAACAGTGACGTTAGGTGTATACAGCGAAAGCTATCGAATAAAACTGAGAAACGAGATAGCGATTGGAAAAGAGAGAAGGTTGAACCGGCAACAGGCGGCTCATTTGAAAGTTGATGGTTTCGCCACTGGCGGCGCTAGAGTCGCCGACCGGCGCGACACGAGCGCGCGGGCCCCGACTCTCGAGCGGCGAATCCATCGCTTCAGTGAAACGCCGGTACTCGAGGCGTGCTGATCGTTCTGTATATTCGTTTTTTTTCCCTCCTTGCGCTCAACATCCTTTTCTCGATCTCTCGGATCGCACATTCGATTTGACAGTTGGCCAACGTCGTTGCCTCGACAATCGTAGTTGCGATTTCTCTTCAATTTCCGATATATATCGCAGTGTCGGTAAAACGCAACAAAATCCACTCGCATCGCGCTGCGCGGTGCGCGTTACACGCGATAATTCAACGATAAGAAAACTTCCGAGTAGTCCGCGGAATTGCGTTCCTCGAAAAGTGCTGGAGAATGATTAGTAACTAATTGAAGCCGGAAAAGGCCTCCGTGGGCGTATTGATTTCAAGTGAAGAGAATAAAGTCGCGAATCATAACTCGTACTTATCGGAATAATAATCGGTGTTCTGTACAAAATCCTTAGCTTGAGTCATCGAACCCCGAATCTTTTTTTCTTCGCTTCACATGCGCTTGGCTCGTCTCGTGTTTCAACCGGAAGCTGCAACGAAGAGAAATACGACGGTACAGTGAGAATAAAGACGCCGGTATCCTCGCGAGTGATTTGAAGTACGTACCTGTTGTATCGGTGTAAACACACCTATACACGCGCGTAAATAAAACACGGGCGCAACGGGTGGTGCCTCCACGCGGAGGAAAAGAACGAAAACGAAGTAAAGGACGAGAGAGGGGGAGGAAGTCTCGCGTGCTCGTAACCGGAGAGACACAAGAACCGCTCCTCATCCCTTTTACTTCTTTCACGGTGTTCGACGCGTTGTTTGACAACGACAAATATCAAACAGAGGCGGCCAAGCGAGCCAATGATATACCTATATACAAACACCCGTATATCCGCTCCGTACACTTAAGTATATATATATATATATATACATATATGAATACATATAAATATAAATAAAAGAGGGAACGGAGAAACGGCGAAGCGCGAAAGTTTGACGGCGCCCCCTAGCGAGTGAAAAAGCCGCCGCGAGAAAAACGTCCCTAACTTCTCATTTCGTTCAACTCAAGACCGCACGTTTTCCCTGAAATAATTCTTGAACTTTTGAAAAGATTTTTTTTCCCAAAAATTTCTTCGTCTTGGGACGACGCGTGCGTCCGTCGAATTTTTTTTTCGAGCGTGGGAAGTTCCGGCAGAAGTCGCGGAGAGGGACAGAGACAGTGGTGCGTAGGTACAAGGAGAAATTTTACCGATCGGTCGCTCGATTAGCGGTGAACCGACAAAACGTGTCCCGCGCTCCCTCGTAACATAATACACAAATTGTAAACGTGCTACGTGACACATTCACCTGTATATACGTTCTCGTAAAGAAAAAAAAAGAATTACCGCGGTCGAAAATCAAGTTCCAGAGTAAAAGAAAAATGTGATCCTTTGAGCACGCGAGACGAGTATATCAAGAGTGAATACATAATCAACGGCAACGCAATCGAAGCCCATGCTAACACTTTTATCGTCCCGTAAATCCTGGCAAGATGGAGAATAATAGCGGAGATAAAGTGAGGCTGGTGTTGGTCGCGAGTATCGTCCTGGTGATTTTTTGCGCTCCTTGCTGCGACTCGAACGAGCTGAAGGATTATTGCTCGATGCACCGATACGAAAATTTGTCCATCGGCGGTCTAAGATTCACCAAAGAAGTCGTTACTACCGAGTACGCCAACGGCGGTGCTTTCAAGGCTATACACTGCTGTCTGCGCGGTTACAGGAGCATCGAATGGTAAGTTTATGCAAATTAACTTATTATTGTTTTTGTTATTATCATCAATGTTATTGATATTTCCTTACTCATTACACAGGTTCGTAGTTTCTGCCGCACTTTTTCCATTATCTTGGTCTTTTGTAAACGAACTTGATAATATTTGCTGTAATATTGCTTTTCTAGGAGGTTGGAGCCGTCCAGTTGAGTCAAATGACGGTTTATACATTTTGTTTTCATGAACCTCGTAGAATGCATTCGAGGTATAGATTTTGTAGATTCTAATTGATTTATTTCTAACTTTTTTATTTTTATTATGTGAATAAGAAAAACTTTTGTGTTACTACACTGACAGAAAAATTCTATTGATATTAACTAATCGCGTCTATTTGATTTTTTGAACCCTCAATCCGTGAAGGTATTTGAAGCACCTTAAGGGAAGGTGCTGCCTTGTTGGGCCAAAAAATGTTCGATTTTTCACCAATTTTTTATGTGAAAAGTATTAAATATAGAATGTTGATATTTGGCTTGTTGATTAGGCGGTCTTTATTGAACATCAAAATATTTTTTAAAGTTTGACAAAACATGGTGGTGGGAGTGGGAGGAGCCACGTATGTCGGTGCGCGGGCGATGACATTCTTCGCTTGAGGAAGTCCTAGGTCCCAGATAGGTGTCCTGAAGCAAAAAAATCAAACATATTTTTACTTTGTACAATATTGTGTATAAGTTGACCTAGAATGAAGAAGAAAAATTGAAAAATAAAAAAAAGTGAGCAAAAAACTGCGAAATTTTTTGAAAAAAGAAAACAAACTTCCTTCCGAACTCTCACAATTTTTTTATTTTTCAATTTTTCTTCTTGATTCTAGGTCAACTTATAGCTTATTACTTATTATTATATATACTTATTTCGTAGCTTGTATCTGCCAAAGGAAATTTGGAAAACAGGAAAAAAATAATTTTCGTTGCCTTCCAACGATGCAAATTTCAACGTCATACTGTTTTTCCATTTTCGGTCACTGTATGAAACCAACTGGACAGCTGTTATTATTGTTGCAAGAGTCAACAAGAATAAATGAATATATAATTTGTTTTACGATGCTTCCACACAGCGTGAAAATTTGAGATTATCCTGCCTAAATCCCCCCCCCCCCCACACACACATGTGTATATATATATATATATATATATATATATATATATATATATATATCCATTGCTCATCACCTCTGTAGTCACATCTCGTAAAATCCGGCAATTATTCTCGCAATCGCGTTACCGTGAAATTCAAATGATCGTACGTAATCGCGATAGCGAGGCGAGCACGATATTTCCGCTCGTTCGGGCAATTTCGCTCTCTCGCGAAATGCCACTTTGCATAGTCAAATGAGTCGTTACCGCGCGATGATAAAAATATCTATACGTACGCAGAGAGTTTCTCACGGGATAAATAAAACAGCGCAAGCATGGAATACTAACGTAATTGTCATAATTGTTTCTTCGTTTTGATGCATCGTGTGCAATTAGCGCCGAGATATTGTATACACGGACCGGAGAAGATTTGCATGTCAATTCGTTGGCCGTAATCGCTGCGCGGCAATAAACAATAAAAATGCGAAGAAAAAATGGCAAACGCGTGCCATTTTAATGACGTAGCAATAATAATAGTAATGACAGAGGTGTTCAAGAAAGCTTCCAGATAATATTGAGAGGTTGCATTGCTGTTGAGCTGTAGGTGGTTTATACTTTGGGACGGACGGATGTTGCTCGCGTCACCTTGAAGGATGGCCCTGTGTCACTAACTTCCCGCCAAAAGACGTCATATTTAGTTGAGAAACGTGCGTCGAACGAGCGACAAGTTGTTTTTCCTATGTGTACGCCTGCACTACTTCGTATGGCGTGACCGTATCATCCGGTGTAGAGCTTCGACTATCGGATCTGTTTCTATTACCGGTATTATTTCAATATCACCAAGTTGTAATATCGGAATACCGGTATTTTGATATTTTCCGATATTTACGAGGGTGAATCAAAAAGTATTTGAAATCACTGTAAAAATATAAGAAAATTCGAACAAAAATTTTTATTTTTCTATACAAATTCCATCTACTTCTATACCTTTAGAATACCGCTTTTCCAACTTTCTAATTCCTTCTTTAAAAAAACATTTTCTGACTCAAAAAACTCTTCTACGGCAGCCATAACCGCGTTGTCATCGTCAAAGTCATCTTGACAGCTCGATCTACCTCTTTTAAAGTCAGCGGAAGCCACCGTAGCATAGGGTAAGCATATGCGACTGGAGTTTGCATTGTTGGAGTGCAATGAAAATGATTTTTTTTTACTTTCTCAAATTTCTTTCATCAGATTTTAGCTACGAAAATCCCTCAAACATTTTTTAAGATGCTTATTGGTAGATCTGCAATTGATATTTGTGAAAAATATCGTGTCATATACAAAGTAAGGAAATAAAAATATGAATACGAATTTTCGTTGCATTCCAACGATGCAAACTTGAATGCCATGT
Organism: Ophion slaviceki; assembly: GCA_944452715.1. NCBI lineage: Eukaryota > Metazoa > Arthropoda > Insecta > Hymenoptera > Ichneumonidae > Ophion > Ophion slaviceki. Next base: position 12,328,633 of record OX101790.1, read on the forward strand.
GGACTGTGAAAGTCGTTTCAACGTTTCAACGTATTCTTATTAGAGATTCACGACTCCAATTTTAAAAGGAAAAGCTTTGGATGATGATAAATATGAACGAAAAACAAGTCGTTGCATTCGAACGATGCAAGCTTCAACGTCATAATTGGCTGAACAGTTCAACGGTAACCATTTTCTTGACCTTCGCCTGCCATGAAGAAGGTACAGGAAAAAGGAATATGGCTGGGCCACGAGCTGAACGAGAACGCTATTGCGAATCGACTAAACATCGCCATTTCTTTCCTTGAGAGGCATAGAAAGAAAGATCTTTCTTGTGGTGTATTGTAACTGCTGATGACAAATGTATTCATTTCGACAACCCAAAACACGTGACGTTGAAGTTTGCATAGTTGGAATGAAACGAAATTTTTTTCCCTCCAGCACCAACTTTGTTTAGTCGATTTAGGCGGTAAAATAACTCAAACATTTTTACGTATTCTTATTAGAGTTTAACGACCCCAAATGGCAAAAAAGACTTTAGATAATGATAAAAGCGAAGAAATTAAAAATGAAGAAAATAATCGTTGCATTTCAACGATGCAAACTTCACCGTCCTCCAAAATGCAGAAAACTATCGGTCGATGGCCATCGACGCCATAACGGAATATGCATGGTCGCAAAGCCGTGCTGTGTATCTTGTTATGATGTCGAGGCGCCCATGTAGGTTTCGCCAATCGAACCGTAACGGCCAATACTTGGGCCAATGTTGGCGGGGCGATGATCGATTACCCAATTGTACGCCAATGCTCGGCTGAGTATTGACTAGCCAACATTGGTTTGCCGATACGAGGCCAATGTTCGGCCAAATATAGACTCGCTAATCATCGGCTTGTCGATACGAGGCCGATGTTTGGCGAAGTATAGACTCGCCAATCATTGGTTTGCCGATACGCGGCCAATGTTCGGCCAAACATAGACTCGCTAATCATTGGCTTGTCGATACGAGGCCGATGTTTGGCGAAGTATAGGCTGGCCAATCATTGGTTTGCCAATACGAGGCCAATGTTCGGCCAAGTATAGACTCGTTGATTATTGGTTTATCGATATGAGGCCGATGTTTGTCGAAGTATAGACTCGCCAATCATAGGTTTGCCGATACGAGGCCAATGTTCAGCCAAATATAGGCTCTCTAATCATTGGCTTATCGATACGAGGTCGATGTTTGGCGAAGTATAGACTCGCCAATCATGTTTTTGCCGATACGAGCCCAATGTTCGGCAAAATACAGACTCGCTAATGATTGGCTTGTCGACACGAGGCCGATGTATGGTGAAGTATAGACTCGCCAACGTTGGTTCGCCGATACGAGGCCAATGTTCAGCCGAGTAACGCATGATCGAACCACAATTCGTACATTGACGATTCATTGTTTCGCGTTGAAGTCATTGAGAGACGAGATAAATACTTTTCACGAGTCCATTGGACATTACTTTTAACAAATATACTACCAAATCAATGCACTCATTGTTGGCCGATTCTCGAACGAGCTCATACGCGATTCTCTGCCGATTTTTATGAACCATCCTACACTGACAGAAAAATTCTATAAAAATTAACTAACCGCGTTTATTTACTTATTTTTTATGTGAATTAACTAGATTTCGTGAAATCATATTTTTTCTATTGCATTCAATTATTGGAATTATTCATTTTAAATATATTTATTTATTGAAATTGAACTTGAACTAATGAACTAATGGTCCGTCTTTATTGCAACACACATATTAAAGGGTTGTGGGGGTGGAGAGGGTGGAGAGAGAGGAATTATATATATATATATATAGGTTATGTTTGAAAATTCTATAACATGTCATTCGATAAAACTCTAATTATCACAATGATGTTAACTATTTGATATAGTTTATGTGATAAAATTAATGTTGAGAATCCATTTGGTGTCTCATGCCATATCTGCGATTCAGATGTTACAAGTACTCGGTAGCATAGGGGCAGCATGCTTAGCTATGAGTAGGTAGGTTCAAGGTTCGAGTCCCATATAGGTGAAATATTTTCTTCGAACTAATCGTTTCGAAAGACCAGGTAATGACGAATTACAATACAAAAATAATTAATTTTTTTTGTTAATGCAGGACCAATTTTGTTGATCTATATCGGGTCACAATTATCCGCCAAGATTCGGTCGATAATCGGGCCAAGCTCGAGTGCCAATGATGGCAATCTTAGCGGGGACTTATTGTTGGCCGATTCTCGAATGAACTCCTACGCGATGCTCGGCCGATTCTCATAAGCCATTCTAGGGCCAATATTGATTGCGAATATCGGGCCGCTCTTATCATCCAAGGCTCGGTCGATGATCGGGCCAAGCTCAAGTGCCAATGTTGGCAAGCTCGGCGTCGAGCATCGGCCAATCGTTGGCCACTACCGATCACCCTACATGGGGGAGGCAGTGCATCATGCGCTTTCCAAACCTAAGGACCATGCTTTTTCTGCATGGTCACTGCCGAAAGTTACCAACAGCAGATGGCGCGTTTAAACGTTAATTTAAGGGGGGAGATACTTGTAAGCGAGGAAAAATTGCTGATTTTTATTAATTTTTTTTTTAAAGAAAGATTCCTTCACCATTTTTGAAACTAAGGGTATATGTTATTCCTACTTTTGGCTGTTGCATGGTATTTTTTCATCTTCAAAAATGGCGGAGATATGATACGGTCTCCTAAACGGGATTAATCTGAAAAAAAACTAACGAAGATTTTTTTCCATTAACGCTCATACGTAGAATATGAACCAAGAAAAAGTGAGAGATGTTGAAAATAGATGAAATGGTAAACTTTGAAACAAAAAAATTAAATCTTTCGAAAAATGGTTTCAATTTTCAATAAAAAATACTTTTTTTATTTAAGTTTCAAAAACATTTAGGATCATGTCTCAGACTAAAAGGTTAGAAATATTTATACCAAATTTCATCAGAATCGGTCGATTAGTATTTTAGCTGTATGTCCCGCCAGTTTTGGAAATGCAGTTTAGAAGACATAACTCAGCCATTTTTGAAGATTGATGAAAATTTGAAAACCACGTAACAGCCTAAAGTAGTAATAAAACATACCCGAAGTCTAAAAAATGGCGAAGAAATATTTCCTTTAAAAAAATCTTGAATGTCAGCAAATTTTTCCACCCCCCCCCCCCTCCCCCGACGTAACGAGACCGTAGCCAGAACCCCCCCCCCCCCCCCGTTCCGTTTACGTAACGAGTGCTTTGTCGTCAATAATTGCGATTTTTTTTATAGACATAACTAATTATGAAAGGATCGGGTTTATACTCATTTTATGAAGTATATATTCATCTAGTTTTATACCAATTTTTATGACAAAATCTTGAAAATTAACCGAGATATATGCCTTGATTTGACGACGAAAAAAAAAAAACAGTTTGGAATTTTTTTTCTATTTTCAAGGCCCTTTTTCTGCATTCAAGCAGTCTTTTAAAATAGTAATTATCGAATGTTTAAAACGCGGATACGTACAACCTTCGTCACTGCGATTACAAAAAAGTTTTTAAAAAAATTGAAAATCGGTTGATAAGTTTTTAAGTATTCGCTCGGACAAGGCCGAAAAAACTAGTTTCGAGAAAAACGCGTTCAAAGTTTTCGTTCCGTGTTTCTTGATATAAAGTTATGTTTTTTCTAGAATATTGATACTTACATTGAATTATCTAGTCGCGGGGGGTATGACGGTTCTTCATCTTCATGATAGTTCACAAAATAATAAGAGCCTATACTTTATCTATTGTAAATGATGCCACACCTGTAGGGACTGAGGGCACTAACCGGTCGCGCTACCTGTTCTCACTAAAGTGACTATAAATCCGTCAATTTTTGGACTTGTGAATAAAAATGTTGCCAACATATTTTTCAATACATTTACTTTCAAGAATTATAAAAATTCCTTCAAATTTGCTTGGGGGATGTAGGAAAGCTACTGTGCAATTTCTTGCACGGTGACTTACCCCCTTAACTGACATTGCATATAGAAAGCTGTGAGCTGTCCATGGTAAAATTGCACGCGAGGTTTAAATTAAAAACTGGAACGTGCAGAAATTTGGCTATTTCTAGCAGTTTTAAAATCGTGACGTAACGCAAACCTTGACCCCCCCCGTACGTAGACCGTAACGCCTGGCCGACCCCCCCCCCCCCCCTTAATTGCGTTACGTAATTTGCGTACGGCCCCTAATTCAAAAAAGCCCATCAGTAGCATTAAGGGGAGGGTAGGGGTTACAGCGTGGAAAAAAACACTTTTTTGCGAGTTTTTTTCATTTATATGGAAAGAGTAAATTTATTGCAACCTTTTGTACATTGTTAAGTGTCATTTCAAGAACATTCTATGAAATTTGTACGCAAAAATATCCACAAACAAGCCGGTGCCGCGTTTTTCTCGAAACCACTTTTTCAAAGTCCGTGTTCACTGCCATTTGAAAACTACATGACCGATTTATTTCAAACTTGGTACACACTTTCTACATATAAAATACCTCCCCCCAACGGTTATTTTGAGTTTTTTTTTCATTGAGGGGGTTTTCTACCCCCAAAATGCCGGGATTTTTCGTGAAAAATAGCACTTTTCATTTTACATGACCACCGAAAATTTAGAAATGAAAAAGAAAATTAACAAAGACCGTTGGGGGAGGATTTGACGATACTTTGACTAAATTTTAATGGTACTTAATTTCAGATAATTTCTAGCTGAAATACAGTGAACACCGAAAATCGTGTTTTTCCAAAGGCGTTCTTGGAAAAGCTTTGTCACCGGCTTGTTTGTGGATATTTTCGCGTACAAATTTCACGGAATGTTCTTGAAATGACACTTAACAATGTACAAAAGGTTTCAATAAATTTCCTCTATCCATATAGATGAAAAAAATGGCAAAAAAGTGTTTTTTTTTCACGCTGAAACCCCTACCCACCCGTTAAATCGTCGAAAGGTGATTCTGCTACATGATGATGCTCGGCCCCACGTTGCATTGGCGATGAATAAAAAACACTGATGGAACTGGGATAGAGGTCCTGCTTCACCCAGCGTCTTCTCCGGACCTTGTCCCAAGTTAAGGCGTTACCCCCACTTGTAGCGCAAAAGAGGCCTTTTTCATGCATTTTTTTAAAGAAAACTACAAAACTTTTTTAATCGATCAATATACCATCTTAAAGAACACATTTTGAAGAACTTTCAGTAATTTTTTTATTGAAAAATATTACATTGTTTAGTGGCAAATGGCCGTCAATGAAATAATGTTTTTATATACACGGTTTGCGGTGACCAACATTGCGGCGAAGTGGATCATCTGAAAAAAATGCGGATGGATTTAGTCAAATATAAGTATAAACTAGTCTTTAATCGAAGGATTTTAAAAAATATTCATTTTTCACAAAATGGCGGACAGTCAAAGTTAATGGTTCGATTTTAACGAAAAAAAACGGCCGTTTTTTTGCTATAAAACGGCCATTTTTTTCGAAAAAAAAATCGAACGATTAAAGACTACATTTTTATGTATTAAATAAGCCTGCAAAATTTCAAGAAGATCGGTTCATTAGTGTTCGAGTAATCTTGGTCACCGACTTCAGAAATGCCATTTTGAGAAAAACTCGTTTAAAGTTTCAATTTCAGTTTACACGAAGAAAATATTTTTTTTTGTAAACTTACATAGAGTCATTTATTCCGGGCATCAAAAAAAACTGCACTTCAAATTGCACTTCAAAAAAATGCAATAAAAAAAATCGATTTTTTTTTTAAATCGCAAGTGGGGGTAACCCCTTAATATCACTTGTTTAGGTCGATTAAACACGGCTTGAAAGATACTCACTTTCGTAATTACGAGCCAGTTAAAAATGGCTAGTTGTGTGGATATCGTTAAAATACAGGGCATTCCTTCGGCGTGGTATGCAACTTTTACGAGGGAGATGGAAGAAAGTCGTAACATCCGAGGGAAAATACTTTGATTAATGTAATCCAACAATTTTTTACCAAATAAATGCTCAGAAAACGAGAAAAAGTGCAGCGAGTTTCAATGCAATCACTCAGTCATAAAAAATATAGCCTGTATAATACTTAATTCCTGGACAAAAATGTAACCCGTTATCTGAACCATTGAGTACAGCGGGAAGTCACATTGCTGAAAATGTTGACTCCCTCAAAAACTGAATCCGTTTATCATTTTTCGCTAAATTTGATTCGCAAATACTTTCGACCGCCGTTCCCGGATAATTAAAAAAGAAGCATGTGACGAAAAAATATACACTGTGGGTATGGAAAAATGCACCAAAGTAGCTCAAAAAATAAGTTTTTGTGGGGCACAAGAAAATCACTAATTACGTTTTCATTCGAATCTCGAAATAAAACATTTCCGACAAAAACAGAGCCTCCTCCTCGACGAAGCAAAAAACAATGAAATAATGAGAAAAAAAGATTTTCCTTTACATTCCACCGATGGGAAGCTTATAGATTTCAAGAACTTGCTCTTCGTGAACTTTTCGTTTATTTCTCTGGCAAATTTCACAACGGTTCGCATCGACGATCACCGCAATAATACGAGAAAACCGAACTCGCGACCTCGGGGAGAAATAAATAAATGGTAACCACATATCCGGAGGTAAGATCGAGAACCGACGAGTCTTGACCTGCGACGGGGATTTTCCATTTTTTCTTCTCGTTCTCATTCTTTTTGTTTCGACGAACGGGTTTTGTGAGTCATCGACGACCCGAACGACACGACTTACCGTGTTTCTGTTGCCACTCGACAACTTCCTCGTGTTCTCGTGCGGTTGTTCCCTGGTCCATCTATACGATTGCGTAGTGCGCCCTACACACATGGGCACCTATATTCGCGTAAAAAGAGAACGCGCGCACAGACTTGCTTCGATATGACGCAACGGCGTTCGACTCGCCACAGCGAAGTATCCTTCGTCGCCTTCCGCTACCATTCAAATTACCCTCGAGATACATTGGGCGGCAAACGGAATTCTCACATCCGTCCGCCTTCGGTTTCTCAACAACGATCTTGGAATTTTTAATTTGCTTTACGTACGTAACAAAATAGGAAAAGATCGCGAAGACGCAGATCTAGGATGGGAAAAAAGATCAGTATTCAAGATGAGAGGATGATTCAGAATTAGATCGGAATCAAGGGGGGAGTTCACTTTTCGGCGAGGAAAAAGTGAGCTGATCTTCATGATTTTTTTTAAGCGGAAAGAGTTCTTCGCCAGTTTTGAGACTTAGGGTGTGTTTTATTAATACTTTTGGCTGCTACATTGTATGTTTTGATTAATCTTTAAAAATTACGGGGGGAGGGGGGATGGCACGGTCTTCTAGATTGCATTTACAACACTGGCGTGACGTATAGCTAACAAAAAATTGGCCGATTCTGATGAAATGCAGTACAAATCTTTCTAACCTTATTGTCTAAAACATGACGCTAAATGTTTTTGAAAATAAAGAAAAAAGTATGTTTTATTGCAAAATGTAGCCCATGTTTTTCGGAAAATTCAATCTTTTTATTTCAAAGCGTACCATTTCATCGATTTTCAACATTTATGATTTTTTCCTGGTGCATATTCTGCGTACGTGTGTTAATGAAAGAAAAATCTTCGTTTGTTTTTTTTCGGATCAATCCCGACGACGCTACGTGTTACGCTGTCTGACAACAAACGAAAGATTGATTCTGTGAAGTATGCTGTAGGAGGGTGCTCCTACAGCAGCAACAAAGGATTGCGAACAGAGGGGACGTTTTGGCGCTTTTACAGGAACGTAGCGAGTTTTGCTAAACTTTTGTTGCGTTCCAACGATTCACACTTAAAAATGGGTAAAAGTTCGGTCATTAACTTTTACTTTTTTTTGGCAAATTTGGGCTACAAAAATCGCTCAACTGTTCTTTAGGATCCTCATGAAAAATCTACAGCCTAAGTTTGCAGGATAAGAAATCGAACCATGAAAGAACTAAAGAAATACATTTACACAAAGAATTTTCGTTGCGTTCCAACGATGTAAACTTCAGCACCACATTACTGCAAGTATCATAATGATATTCATTAGCTGTAATTCCGCAAGCGGCAATGGGAATCATCGATACACAAATTTGAAGGCCCATTACGTGGAAGGATTAAAAGATCAAAGGGACAATCGATCGGTCCAGGGTGCCGTTTTCCCAAGAAATCTGGTCCCCTTATGCACAACGAGTAATCCCCGCCTGCATCAGCATAATGGTACTAATTACGTCCAATTATCAGAAATACCCCCCCCCCTCTCACACTTTTGCTTTCCCTCGTTTCTCGTTCTTTCTCTCTTATCCTTTGACCTCCTTTTTCGCCACGCCTTTACACTTCCTTGTCGTACTATCGGGAAATTGTTCAATTGTCTTCCTGGTACATACCGTGGTGGTTCTCAAGCGTGCACCGCACTCAATTTGTCGCGCTTAATTCAATCAAAGGTCCCTCTCCCGGTCTTTATACGTCGGTGCGTGGCCTCTGTTCGCCATTCTCGTTAGCAGTATTAATATTGGAACGGGAAAGGTCACGCGATCAACGACTCGAAACCTCGAGATATTGCCTTCTTCCTTTGCTCATTAGTTTTCTTCTCCTATATAGCTCGATTGACACTTTGTCCGCGGGCATCCTACTTTCCGCTTAGGGAAATTCGCATCGAAGATTTTAAATGGCATGGAACAGTTATATCTCTTTGTTTGTGTTCGTTTTTCAAGGAATTTACATTTCATATTTCTACGCACACTGAGAGAGAAAAAAATAATTGATCCAATATCATTGATGTTATTGAATGAAATTTCGTTGATTCAATTGTAAAATTGTTGGTGTAAATAATCGGATTTATTAGTCTAAACAAAACGCTATTGACTTCAACGACATAATAAAATTGAAAGTTTTTTTCATTCAAAATATATATTGTTAACCGAGAACAATATATTATTGAAACTATCTAAAAAATTATCGCGAACAAATTATATAGTTTTAAATGCAATTTCTGCAACGAACGAAAAAAGCGTTTCAATTTATAACATGAATATTGTTGATTCAAGTACACAAGAAAAATTGAATTTCCCTCGTTTGATTCAAATAAATTTTCTGTTGAGTAAATATGTTATTTTATTGTTTTCACTATATCCGATATTGATTTTAAGTACATTATTCGTTAAAATATTAATATTTTATTTTGATTGAAAAATATTAAGCAAATGTCTGAATTGGTTAAAAAATTATGCGAAAGTAAAATTTATTCCTTGCACATTTGTTTGAAAAAAATCAACCAAATCATGGCCGAGCGCCACTGAAATTATAGGTGTGAGGAAACCCGTTATAGTTCTCGGAGTAACCGCTAGAAGCCGCATGCGCGCTCGTTTCTCGTCAGCCTAGCGCGAACCGAAAATCTACTTAAACGCTCAAGAAACTCCAAAGAGTATCGCTTCTTGGCCTGTGGCTGAGATCAAAGTGTAGTATCTGTTCTAATCAGTTGAATATCTAATATTCTCTCCATGGATATTCCATTGGATATCTGATATTCTCTCCACTATTATCGTGGATGATCATTCTAATGCTCACTTTTTATTTAAGATTTAAAACAAATTGAAGAACTTACGTCCCATGGCATATTCGTTTCGATGTAGTAAAGAAAGAATTAATTCTATTGATTATATTTTTGTACGATATAAAAAATGTTTGTAGCAACCGCTTAATTATTTCATCTCATATGTCTACGGATTGTATATAGAATGATTTTAATAGAATATAATTTTATTTGAAGGATAATGTAGATATTCAGAGAACAGAAGAGCTTCTTCAAATAAAATAATATGTTATTTAAATCAATCACATTTTCCAATGTTTTATAGTATTGAAACAATCTCATATATCGGTGGCACTCCGCAGCAGCACATTTATTTGGATCAACCAATATATTTTTTTGATTCAATTGGCTTTTTTTCTCAGTACCAATATTCATCAAGACAGATATCAGAGAGAGAGAAAAAAATGGTCAAAGCGTAAGGTTATGCCGAAAAATAGCTCGAAAGACAGATATTGATTAATTAATAGACAAAAATGCATCTGACTAAGCAGATATAATTTTACAAATTAAGGTTATTGCTTAAAACTATTGGGATGAATAGATATTAATGAACATTTTACTAGTCTGGAAATGATATCTTACTAATATTATAAAATTGTAGTAGTGGTTCATACGTTTTTTCAGGCCGAAATTGAGCTGGTAGAGTTAGAATACGACGCTGAGACAATGTATATTTTTTTTGGAAATTTTGTCCGTCTGTCAGTTTAAGCGGAGACGGCGTTAAAACGCCTGAAGCTTTCCTGCAAAAGCTTGAATTCCTCGGCACTTTGTTTTATCCGGATCCGTCAAGTATAACCAGAGAAAATGCGGATTTTCTTTCAAAAGGACGATGGCACGTGGATTGCGTCAGTACACTCAGACAAACGTTTGGTACCGTCAAAAAAAATGGTTTGAATCAACCAAATCCTGCAGTTGTGGGTGGCGAACGATATGAACAATTCAATTGACTGCGAGATATGGTTGAATTACAAATATATATTTATTTCCGGCAAATAAACTTCTTCTTGATCCAAAAACGCCCAGAATACTTTCAATTCTAATTCCGGTGTCCTGAAACCAAACTTTATTTTAACATACTGAACGGTTGGGTCGGTAATCTCTCCCTTGAAAGCATTTTCAAAATATATAGTTCAACGAAAAACATATACAGTAGAATGAAACGTGTGCATTTAATGAATTGCAGAGCATATTTCAGTCAATACATAATATTTTTGATAAAAGTTCATGTATAGTCCGGACCACTGAAGATATATTTTAAAAGAAAACCCCCCAACGCTGCTATAGTCGATCCAACTATGTGTTGGTTTGCCCTGAACGATGGAGTAGGTTCTGACAACTGATATTATAACATAGTTGAAGCTGCATACAGTAAGTTCAATCAAAATTGGTTTTACACCAATCGAATAAATGGCAGATAGAGCATCAGCTTAATATGAACCAAATAAACATCGAGTCACTCTAATAAAATTTCGATGTGAGCATATGCAACGTATACATTGAATTGGTAGAAAATCAATTGAATATAAATCATCGAAGAAAGTATTCTCTCTACGAGTTGGTCCACGTGGTTGGATTTACCGAATTTAATCGATATCTGAAATTACGGGAGAACAATGGCTCGTGGCCGAAAAAAAATCTCAATCACGATTCGCTTAGCAATCCTTCAAAGCTTATGCACTTGGTGAACACGCAACGTTAAATGAAACTCACCGGCTTCCACTAAATTTACTATCAACACCCGAGAGATGCCGTACAATGTTTTTCTCGAAGGATAGCACGCAGCGTGACAACAATGGCGGACAAAAAGTATTAACGATCGTACTTACCTCGAAATGTAGCAACAAGCGATTGAAGTCCCCAATCTATCAAGATGTCTTCTACTACGCACATTTTTATATTTTCGATGCAAATCGGCTCACAAAACTTATCACAATGACTATTGTAGTTTTCTACAGGCTCACAGGGGAGATGCACGTCAACAGCCAGAAAAGAAGACGTGAACAGCCGGAAGTCGAAAGGGCGATCGTAGCGCTGTTCGTGCATGCATCTGAAACTACACTCATTCGCGATTTCCACTAACTAATCGCTCACAGCGATCGAACAGAGCGCGCCCGTGGTCGGCTTTGCCAAATAAAGTCGTTATCTAGAAATCGTGCCGGGAAAAAAGTGATCGATTGCATCCACAAGAAGTCAAGTAGCAATAGCAATCAATAGCTGAAAAGTATGCACATCGTAGAAAAAAGCAAACACGGTCTTACCTCGAAGTAACTTTATTTAAATCATTTGTTTCAATTAACTTATTCAATTGTAGAACCAACCATCATTCGCTTCATGCGTAATAATTAATTCAGTTGGAAAATGTAGTTTATTGGCCAATATAACGACCAAATATAAAGTTCAAATAAAACGCGGATTACTTGTGTGAACTCCGATGTAGTTAATCTAACCCATTATATGGCCAGGGAGATATTGCTATTTTGACATGATAATTTGGTTGTTTCAACTAAACTGGCTTTGTCACTTGAATCGAATTGTATTTCAAGCGAGTGAAATTAGGTTGCTTCAAGCAAAATTGCTTCAACTATATATACATAGTTGGTATTACCAAACGTTTTTCTGAGTGTAGTCATCAGGAAGCTCTCGAGTGCATATCCAATGTAAAACAGTTTCATTATATAAATAATTTATTACTTAATGTTGTATGTTATTTTCTGGTGATGTGATTATTAGTATGTGTGAAAGTAAATAGAGAAAGATTTGGTTAACTGTATTGTAAGGCGAGAAATACCTATGTGCGTATCGATACACAAGCGGCGTGCGAAACCTGACGAATACGTCGTTTGACGTATGGAATGAGAGAGGCGAGAGTTTAGCCGTTAACGGACTACCGAAGAATCATGACGTATGTAACGAAAGAAAATACACGTAATTGTACAACGAAACCTAACTGGCCTCCCAATGATTTTAATGCAATCACAACCCATCGCGCATCGATCATCCACCACCCACATACTGCATAATCTTGCATAATCTTGGGGCCCAAAAAACTGGTCGATTTTCAATACTTTTTTCTGAATAGAGTATTGGTATGATGAAGTCGGCTTTCTGCACACTATTCATACAGGCTGGCCATCTTTGAGTTTTTTAGTTAAAAAATATTCGTAAACAATGACACCATTATTATTTAAACGGAATGCCGACGTGACTGCAGAGCCAGGCGGTGCAAGTGGCCGTGGCAATTAGGGTGATCCGAAAAGAACAATTTAAAAAATGTGGCGGTGAATTTGCAACGTTGAAAACCAACGAAAATTAATTCTTTTTAATTGCTTAAATTTCTTTTGGCCGATTTACAGTATGAAAATTACTCAAATGTTTTTACGTATTCTTATTAGAGATTTACGAACTCAATAAGCAAAAACGGCTTTCAATAATAATGCCAACCTCAACGTCATAAAAGTTAGTATGATCATGAAACTCTCGTCGGACCGGATACTCTTTTGCAATTTTGAAAATTACGAAAATGACAAGCTGTAGAAACAAAAGATTGATTGTTGATTTTTTAACTGTAATGAACATTTGTTATCAACGAATGGTATAAACATATTTAAAAATCATCCGATCGTATGATCGAAAATGTGATAAACCATGCTCTCTCCAAATTTGGTTCGAACTGACATCGTTTCAAAAAACACAGTTTGAAGAAAAATGCAAAGGAGGAAAGTATAACGCAGTGGGAGGTTGGTCGTAGCGCAGTGGGCGACCTGACCCTTCACAAAAATCATCATAACTCGGTTAATTTTTGGAATTTCTTCAAACGCTTTGTTGCAAATTGAAGTTAAGACCTACGCTATAATATCATACAATAAAAATCGTATGCTCAGAATTTCAAGCTCATGCAGATCCCTTAAATATGTAGAACATAAAATTTTCATTATAATCTCGCGCATAACCCTCAATTGTATAATGAGGTTAAAGTTGGCATCTTTGGAACGCAACGAAGATTAATATTTCTGAATTCCTGTAATTCCTTTTAGCAAACTTTGCTCACAAATATCGTCCAACCATTTTTCAAGATATTTATTTAGCGATCTAAAATATAAATCTATAAAAAAAAGATCTATATCAACCAAAATATGGAAAATTAAATGTAAAAAAGAACTTTCATTGTGTTCCAACGATTCAAACTTCAACACCATATTGTATATGGCTCTAAACCCATCCTCGACACAAACATAATTCGAATTTTCGCCGAAACCGCGAGAAAAAGCTAGTCATATATATTACTATAAATACACAGCAATGAAAAATTGGCCAAACGAAATAGCCCCGTTCATTTAATAAAAACCTCGATGACTATTGTCCGATAACGATTGTCTGGTGAATAGAAAAGACAAAAAGTAACGGTCAGTATCGGTGTATTTTTTATAATTATTATTTCCGTCAAACAAATGCAATTCTCTCTATTTTTAAAGGGTCACAATTCTTGTATTTCTTACGCAATACAATACCTACAATAGAGAAGGGCTGAGGCATCCTTCGTCAATCTTAGAATACAAACAATAGTCAACCGCAAACTGTGCTCTCGTTCGTTCGAGTGTATCGAGACTTTGATCCATCCACAACGACCCCCCCCCCCCCCCCCGTGGTGAGCTTCGAGGAAATCCCGTGAAAAGCCTCCGCCTCCACCCCCATCCCGAGCGATTCTGGCAAAGAAGCCTGGAAAAGTTGTCACAATGTGAGAATACACAGGGTTTTTCGTATTTTCCACTCCAGGACACGCACGTAGACGACTGCATGGATGGGTCATCTTGTATCTACAGGGTGTCCAAATTCACGCAAAATCTTTGAATATCCCGAGAACGGTAACATGGATTGAAAAAACGGACAACATGGTGTAAAGTAGAACACAAGAACGATGGCGAAGTTTGTATCGTTGAATTGTAACGAAAATTCTTAAGAAAATGTTTTTACTCATTTTCATTAGCATCTAGAATTTTTTCTTACATATTTACACTGAAGATCGCTAATAATGATCTTGAAAGACGTTTGAGCCAATTTGGGAGGGCCGAATGCGCCGAAAAAGTTAGGCCATGAAACCTTAGTTGCGTTCCAACGATGCAAACTTCAATACCACACACATCATTTCATTTTATAAAACGGTTGCTCTTCCAATGACTAGAAATTGCCATCTAAGAATTGTTCAAGCTTACACCCCCCCCCCCCCCCCCTACAAATTCGTTCGCAACTTTTGTTGTATTTTCCACAGATTTTTTCGATATATTCACTCGAAACAATAGAGAATAGATCACCCGGTATAGACGAGTGTATTTTCATAAATAAATGTATTTTCATTTGAAATAAAAGAGAGCACGAGACGTCGATGTTATCGCAGTGGATCGGTTAAGGGGGTCACTCCCTCGAAATCACAAAAGGGCACACCCTTGTTCGCCTACCGGGTCGTTATCGATACATACACAGACGCACACACCACACTTTCGACTCAAGCTCTCATCTATTTCCATTCATTTCACTATCCTATCGTCACGCCCTCTTTTCGTCCTTTGTCCTCCTGCTTTTCACCGATTTTACGCTTTTTTCTCGGCGCTATTTTCTTTTTCTTCTTTCGTCTCTCCTGAAAGTCATGCCCTCGTGCCTCGAACGGAAACGAAAAGAAGAAGCTGAGAGCCTCAAAAGTCTCGCGGAAAATTTTGTTGGGCGTCCTCCGCTTTATGTGCTTGAAGTTTGCATCATTGGAATGCAACGAAACTTTATCAAGGAGGCTACATCTACCTAGAGGCCCAAAAAAGTGAACAAATTCCGAATTTTTCGTCTGGGAAACAGTTGGTGAAAAAGGAACGCATTTTTTAAACACAAACATACATATATTGAGAGCCTTTAAAAAATGCTCACCAAATAATACAGAAAAACAACAAGAACATGGCCGCCGGCAGGTGATGAATTTTGTTTGCGACGTTCGGCGGTGGACGCTCTCCAGTCTAAACGGTTCATCTGAAAGCTAAAAACCAAACGGGTTTTTTTTTCTAAGAACGTGGTGACGAATTGAAACGCGAGCATACATAATCTACAAAAAAATCATCATTTTTACGCAACTATGAAAAAATCAAGATCGATTAAAAAAAAAAGTGAACTCGTCAACAAACTTTAAATGTTTCTTATCGCATTTCCTGTGTATTTGGAAATAATCCATCACGTGGTTCTCGAGATATCATATCGACCGACTTTGAAAACAGTGTTGCGAGAAAATCGCGTTTAAAGTTTGAAGTATGGTGCTGCTTTTTAGGATAATTGCAAGGAAGCTTTCAGGGAATATACTTAAAAGGTCATACTATCGAATGAAAATAATTCGGGAAAATGCAATTTTTGACCCCTCTAGGTAGATGTAGCCCGTTAATTTATCACCTTTATTATTATCCAAAGTGATAATTCGCAGATTTAGGTTGCAAATCGCTAAATAAGAATCCTGAAAAATATTTGACAAATTCTCTTAGCTCGAATCTGCCAAAGGAAAATTGGGAGAAAGAAAGAAAAAATCATTTTTGTTGCATGCCAACGATGCGTACTTCAACGTCATTCCGCTTTGCCGAATCCATTGTGGTCCGTAAAGCCTGTACCCCTAATATCGCCGAGCCATCGATGTAGTCCATTCTGGCATAAACGCCGCAACTGTGGCTACGGTTAACACCTTTCCTTGATTGAGACTAGTCTTGGTCCGACGAGAGGACCATGTGCCCACGGTGAATACTCACAATCACAATATATACGCGTGTACATGTGAATGTTTACAAGAGCTGTAAAAGAGCACAAATGCTTCAAGTCTTTCCTCGGCTATATTCGTCACTATTGAGCGTGCAGGCGCGTGTACTCGAGACCCCATTGTCCAGGTGCGAGAAAAGCACCGGGAAACGGGGATTTAATAACAATACCTTGTTGTCTCCCATATACACACACACACACACACACACACACACACACACACACACACACACACACACACACACACACACACACACACACACACACACACACACACACACACACATTCGAAAAGGTGGTTTTGAAACATTCGACTTCGAGGACCATCCTCTTAGTAGCTCATAGGTTTCATACTGAACATCATGTAAACACCAATGTCTTCGAAACATCGCGGATAAATGTCAGCAGATTTATATAAATGTCATTTCAGGGACTAGTCTGTCCCTCGTACAAAATACAATCGTTTCGCCTTCGTCGAGTCTCCACCACGCTTTTAGAATTCTATTTCTCCCACACGTAGGTCTCGCCTTTCTGCGAGTGGGGAAATTCATTCACACGAAAAAATTCCAACCTAGCTGACCAGACCTTGCACAAAGGCACGTACGAACACACGCGAAGCCACTGCGCTTTGGTACACGGATGTGCCGTTTCCAAACCACCGATATGGCTTTGGACGATCAAACTTGCGGATTTTTATCTTCTCCGTTTTTTCAAGTTACGTCGCAATAAACGCTTTACTGGTTGTTCGTAGTTGACAACGTATTGCTTCTTTTTACCCATTTGAAGTTTGCATCGTTAAAACGCAACGAAAGTTTGGTGACCAAACATTTTTTTCGACTGATTTAGGCTACGAAAATCACTCAACTGTTCTTTAGGATCCTCATGAAAAATCTACAGTCAAAGTTTGGAGGATTAGAAATCGAACAATGGAAGAAGTGAAGATTTTCGTTGCATTCCGACCATGCAAACTTCAACATCATTTCTCTTTGCTTATGCTGGATTTCCCTAGCTTTTTCAATTATTTTTTCACATATGAAAGGTTCGTTATCATTAAAATTATTATCAGTATTATGTAACTAGAAGGTCGAGGATTTTATACTCCATTTTCGTTTTTCATGGGAGCTGAAATGTAAACATCATAGCTGGGAGCTCGGGTGGATGCGAGATGTCTCGTGTGCGATCCCTCGCAGCTGGCTTCTCCGGGGGTTAGTCAGAGAAAGAGAGAGGGAGGGAGAGGAAAAAACTCTCCCTGAACGGTCAAACGACATTATATGTACCTGCACCTTCCGGCTGTACTCTCGGCAACCTACCTAGCTGCATTCATTTTCCTTTTCGTTCGTTTGGCTGTATACTCATCTCTCACCTATTTTGCCGAGCTGGGACCGACAACCGCCGTTTATTTTGCCGCGTGAAGGACGCCCCGCTATAGGGTCGATAGCAGTGACGCCCCTCGGTCATCACAGCTAGGAGCATAACTACGGTCATAGAGTGGGGGTTAGGGGAGCGTCGGACAAATAAGTGGTCGCCATTTCGCAAAATAGCCGGCGGTACAAAATAGCTGGTGGCAAAGTAGATGAGGGCTGACTGGACCCGCGTACTAAAGGCACGAGGAAAAAACATATAATGGTGTGATACATGTGACACCTATCCTCATATATATACATTGCTTGGCTGGCATCTTTTTCACCCCCTTGGGACGCAGTGTACTCGCACTTTTGTGTTTCCCTTGCTTTATGACCCGGAACGGATTGCTCGCGTACCTGCAGAGCACTCTGGCACCTGTCACAAGGCTATATACATGAAAACATGTCTTATCTTCTTATTTATATGTAAAAATTAATGTTTGTTCGTGTTCTACGCGTTCGCGCATCGTTCGTCCGATTGAGCTGAAACTTTGTACAGTTATTGTGCGCATGCCCGCGAAGGTTTCTGAATTAGTACAATCAATTCTTAAGGTAGTACCTCCACAGAAGAGTTGAATTAAGAAATGGTTGAAATTTGACATATATGTTATTCAATACATTATCCAAACATCTGTGCAATTTGAATAAGTTTGACCACCCCAAACCTGAGATATTTACACTTAAAGTTGGCTTGGTTTACACGCAACAAATGCGTTATGATTGGCAAACAGAGCATCATTAATTTTACCATCAAAACTAAAATTAAGAAATTGATAAAAAACGAGGATTAGCTAGAGTAAGGTATCACGAATAATGTGAAAAAAAATGAGAATGATTCACCATCTAGTTTCCAGGATATAACCATGAAAAGCCCTCACAATTTTGGCGCAAAGCCTGGCAAAGCCTGGCAAAGCCTGGAAAAAAAACAATTGGGGCAAAGCCTGGACAGTCCCGGCAAAAAGTTTACTGGCAATGGTAGATCAAAAACACAATATAAAATATATTTTACGGCAATAAATGATATCCATCGTATTATCTACTAGTACCGAGTCAATGTTGCGTAGTTTTTAATTTTATTTATTACTATTTAAACCAATTATGAATCTTTTAAACATGAACATGGTATGTAAACTTTTGGTTGAGATTTTCGCAGAGGAACTACCTTAAGAGGGTAAAAATCGGGAGTGCAATGTTGTATGAGACTTCCGTCCTTTTTCTTCAAACCATTACCACTGCTACTCAGTCTATTCGTTATAAATTCAGGGTGACTTATGTCAGTCTTAAAAAAATCATCCCTTAAGGGGCTGGAACGTAGTACAAAGTATTACGTATAGTACGCCTTTTTCTACATAGATCGTGGCGTGATCGTGTATCGCACAATTCAATATCCACGCTTTAACGACCAAATAAACAACAACGAATCGGGCTCTACTAATCGCACGTTTCTGGTAGAAAATGAATGAATACAAGGCAAAGCGACGGATTGTATTTCCTAGATGCGCCCGAAGGCACAGGCAAAACTTTTCTCATTTCACTTATTTCGGCAAACATACGATCACGAAAAAATATTGCACTGGCAATCGCATCATCTGGAATTGCGGCAACTCTCTTGGATGGTGGGCGAACAGCGCATTCAGCACTGAAATTGCCGTTGCATATCCAAATCATTGGGACACCAACATGCAATATCAACAAAAATTCTGGAATGGGTGAAGTACTCCAATCATGTCAACTCATTCCATGGGATGAATGTACTATGGCGCACAAAAAAGCATTCAAAGCGCTTCATCGTACACTAAAAGATTTGAGAGGAAAATAACAGCTCTTCAGTGGCGCACTTATTTTATTGTCTGGTCATTTTCGACAAACTTTACCGGCTATACCACGTTCAACATCCGCTGATGAACTTAATGCATGTCTCAAATCATGAGTTTTATGGCGACACGTACATAAATTGACTTTGATAGCAATATGCGTGTACAACTATAACATGATGCATCCGCTGAACGTTTCACAAAACAATTTGTTGGATATTGGGAATGGGAAAATGACAATCGAAGAATCCACACAATGTATCGCATTGCCAACAAACTTCTGTAAAATCACAGCAACCACAGACGAATTGATTCACAAGTTTTCCCAATTATCGTACAGAATTACAAAGATCATCAGTGGCTCAGTGCACGTGCTATATTAGCAGCAAAAACAACGATGTCAATGCCATCAATTTCAGCATTGAAAACGCAATACCAGGTGAAGCAAAAACGTATAAGCCTATCGATATTGTAATGAATCAAGACGAAGTTGTCAATTATCCAACTGAATTCTTGCCGCACATTCTGACATTGACAATGGGCGTGCCCATAATTCTTCTCCGAAACATCAATCCATCACGACTTTGCAACGGTACCAGGCTTTCAGTGAAAAAGATGATGAACAATATCATTGAAGCTACAATTTTTAATGGAAAATTTAAAGAAAACGTACTGCTGCCACTCATTCCAATGATTCCGACAGATATGCCATTCGCATTCAAACGTATGCAATTGCCGGTGCGACTCGCATTTGCAATGACCATCAACAAAGCACAGGGACCATTGGTAAAAGTGTGTCTACTAAGTTTGGAAAATCCATGCTTTTCACATGGACAGCTGCATGTGGTCTGCTCACGCGTCGAAAACCCTTCTGATTTATTTGTGTATGTACTAAACGGAAAAACAACAAATATTGTTTCCAAAAGCACTTCAATAAACAGAATTGAAATATACTTTAGCGTTAGTCACAATTTAAGATGAAATTTGACAAAATGTATGTTGTTGTTTAGCCTATACTGAATCTTTCAGAATATTTGTTCTGGATGTGGCCAAAAGAAAAGAAAATAAAAAATCAAAACATAAAACCAAAGAGAAAACCGAGAGCATAATGCTGAGGAAACTAGCCATTTCACCTCTACTCCTATGGCCGTCACACCCGGATACTCCGGGAGAGACAGCCAATCGTGATTTAAAAAAAATTGTAATTTTAAGGTTGATCTGATAGAAGTTGGTTTTAATTTCGTAAATTATCGTAAAGTTAAATGTTCATAGTTTAATTACAAATGAAGATAAGTTTAGAAACGTCTGTACTCTTATTTTGACGGATCCTTGAAAAATGGGTGGTCAACTACCCCGGACTTACCTTATGTTAAATATAAATCAGCTTTTGTTCATTCACTAGCCCCCCCAGATAGACAGTCGTGATCATCACGCCATGCATACAATTGATGAAGCAAATTTTACAGCATATTGACTACATGTCATGATGCAAAGCCGTGAACTCATTTAGTATAGTGAATGTACAAAGCATTTTAATCTCAATATGTCGTTTACAAATGCATCGTACGTTTGAAGCACGATGAACTCATATCGCTGTGCTCAAGTGTCCACAATTAATATCTGCAAATTTTACGTCATATGGAAGTCATCCAATGACTGTGTTGATGAATTCACTGGGTTAGCACTGGTAGTAGACATGCCATGCAAGTAATATGACGGCGATATGCATGTTTGTCAGTGATACATTCGATGGGCGCAACATGACGGCGATATGCATGTTTCTCAGTGATACATCCTATGACGGTGATATGCATGTTTCTAAGTGATACATTTATTGAGCGCAATATGACGGCGATATGTATATTTTGTCAGTGATACATCCTAGGAGCACAATATGATGGCGATATGCATGTTTCTCAGTATTACATTCCATGACGGCAATATGCATGTTTTCAGTGATACATTCGGTGAGCGCAATATGACGGCGATATGCATATTTCTCAGTGATACATCCCATGAGCGCAATATGACGGCGATATGCGTGTTTCTGTGATACATCCTATGACGGTGATATGCATTTTTCTAACAAGGAGAAGGCAGAGCCTGGATGTCGCAAATCGGGTTCGCCTTTCGCGTGGTGAAAGTTGAAGACCTCCGAATTAACGTCGGAGGTCCTTGTTCCAATGATTTTTGTTCCAATAAGCCTTAGTTACTGAGATATCGCGATTAGAAAATTTGGGAGTTTCGTCTCGTGCCTAGAGTACGTTGAGCGTTGACACTTGAGACAAGAGCGGCTGTAGCTAATACGGGAAGACGTTAGGCCGGCACTCTGAAAGTTCACGGTTCGCGTCCCTATGCTTTTTTTTTATTCAATTTTTTTTTTAATTTTATAATCTCTCATAAGACTTTACATGTGCAGGTAAATAAGAAAATTCGAAAATATGTTTTACTAGTTTTATTTGTGTATTATATTAAAATAATTAATCCAATAATGAAGTCACAATTACAAAGCAAAATAATATGGTATAAAAAATAAATAATTAATATGATTCACAGGACAGCATATTTGAAAATCTATATCTTCAAATATGCTTTGCTGATAGAATTTATAAGGTTAAATATGGTTGCGGTGGTATTACGTTCATTTTATGTTCGTGGTGTCGTAAGCCTTTGTGCTACCCTTGCTTTTACGATGGTTTCCACCCTCCAATTTGTCACCATACTGATCTGATAGAAGAAGAATCAGAATAATTACCTGCCGCGAAATTTGCAAGTGTGAATTAGATTAATTATTTATTTTTTATACCACATTATTTTGCTTTCTCATTGTGACGTGATTAATAGATTAATTATTTGTTATACAATATTATTTTGCTTTGTAATTGTGACTTGATTATTAGATTAATTATTTGTTATACAATATTATTTTGCTATGTAATTGTGACTTCATTATTGGATTAGTTATTTTAATATAATAGATGAATTAAACTAGTAATACATATTTTCGAATTGACTTCTTTACCTGCACTTGCAAAGTCTTATGAGAGATTATAAAAAAAAATAAAAATAAAATTCAAAAAAAAGCATGGGGACGCGAAGCTTGAACTTTCAGAGTACCAGTCCGCCGTCTTACTGTATTAGCTACGGTGGCTCTTGTCTCAAGTGTCAACGCTGAACGTACTCTACGCGCGAGCCGAAACTCCCAAATTTTCAAATCGCGATATCTCAGCAACTAAGGCCTATTGGAACAAAAATAAAAACCGACGTTAATTCGGAGGTCTTCAACTTTCACCAGGCGAAAGGAGAACCCGATTCGCGAAATCCGGGCTCTGCCGTCTCCTTGTAATTGATACATTCGACGAGCGCAATAAGACGGCGATATGTATATTCATCAGTGACACATCCCATAAGCGCAATATGATGGCGATATTCATCCAAATCCAGAATGATACAAATACGCAGACACAAAGAAAATTTGTACAAGTGTTAGAATGGCTAGGTAGGTAGCGCGCTCGGCTCTCGATTTAGAAGACGTGGTTCAAACCGTAGGTAGGTACAAAATTTAACTAGGCAGAATACGTTTTTAATCCATTTATCATATAGGCAGGAACATCAATAAAGCGTATGGGGATAATAAAAATCCTACCAGATTTTTTTTATCAATATTTTTGGATTTTTTTTATTTTTCACGCTATGACACTCAAATGAGCTCCATATGAGCACAGCATAGTTACGTCACGCCATGCCGCTATTATGACCTCCGTATGAGTACAGCATATTTACGTCACGCCATGCCGCTAATATGAGCTCCGTATGAGTACAGCATATTTACGTCACGCCATGCCGCTAATATGAGCTCCGTATGACCACAGCATAGTTCCGTCACGCCATGCCGCTAATATGAGCTCCGTATGAGCACTACAGTTTCTTCACGCCGTGACACCCATATGAGCCCCATATGCACTCACTTATTGTTAGATATTCGTGAGCCAAATTTGCTAGTCTGATGAATTCACTGCATGCATATTCGCGTGAGAACAACTTTGCTTCATTTGGATGTATTATTGTGAATCATCATGTGATGCAAATATGACTTCAACGGGAGCACTCATAAGGGATACACAGCTGTGAGACTTTCTATGCTGCAGTGATGATGTACATATGATGCCAATATGAGGTACATCTGTCTATCTGGGCCGTCTATTCACTGGCCGGTTTACCCTATAAAAATATCTGTAAATTCAGAAAAAAATGTATAGTTTTCGAGATATTGAAGCAAAAAACTGGTTTGGGGTCAATTTGATCTCGCGTGCACTTCAATATCTGTCTATTTGTGGGTGTGTGTTGCTGCTTGGTAACAATTGACTTCGATTTTGCCTCCGATCGCCAAAACATTCGTATAGAGAAAGTGCGAGAGTGAGAGAGAGCGGAAGAGGGAGAGGGAGGAAGAAAGAAAGAAGTGTGACGAGGGCTATCGCTCTCGTCTATCGATGTTTCGTACCAGTCGGGACACGTTTTTTTCGGCACCACTCCTCTCTCAACGTTCTCTTTCTTGTCCGTAGCGGTTCATCTATTCGAAAATATACCTGTGCCACTTTTTTTCGTCTCTTTTTTCTAGTTTCCTCTTTTCTCCCGCTTGAGCTCCCTTATTCCTTTTCTCGAACAATCGCGCGGCTCTTCTGGCTCCCGGTGTGACGTCTCTATATACTCGGAGCGTACGCGATTCAGCGATTCGGAAAGAATCAGCCTGCATAATAATGGGCATCCGACAAAGTTTAGCAGAAAAATCGATGCGGTCGCGGCTTTCCCGAAGAAACAATTTTTCCTTTATACGTCTCGTACGTCGCGTTGGTTCGCCTCTTTTTATTTCTCTTGTACTCGCTCGCTCGCTCGCTCGTTCGGCCTTTCATCGGCTATTGCTCTACGTGTGTTACCACGCGCGTGGAAATTCCGATTTTTCACTTCGCGATAGTACACTATAGTGTTTTTTTCCGCGTACTCAATCAGCCCTCCGCTTCCTCGCCACTCGCCGCTCCTACCTCCCTCGCCCCGAATCACTGGTATGTCCCGAGCCGCACTACATACATAGTTTCCGCGAATTGCGAAGACCCGCAA